>JANSVD010000009.1:600000-1017317 GCA_025209345.1 Picochlorum sp. BPE23
GAGACCCACGTGCTCTAGTCAAATACATGTACTAATATCATTATCATTATGATGTAGCTGCCTCTCCTGAGGTCATGTCGGTGGTGTCCTTTGCTAGGAGCAATGCCGTGGAGTCGATATCTCTTGCTCAGGATCTCCTCAAAGCCCTTGAATCTGGAGACAAGAATGCTTCTATCGCGGCATATACCGCACTTCGTCCCAACTATGAAGAGATTGAACATTTATATGAGGTTTTTGGCGATACAGATTCTGATATCGACGCCCGACCATATGCCTACCCGTATGGAGAAGCTTTTAGTGCCCAGCTTACTGAGATCCCAGGAGCCATCTTCAAAGGCTCTCACAAGATCGAAGCTATGTTGTTCAGAGAGGACGATTTACCGGGAGCTGTTTCATGGACTGAACAATTGATCAAAGACTATGAGACACTGATTGAAAAATTGGATGATCCATCCGACTATACTCCAGAGGCCATTATGCATGGTGTGGCAGAGCTTGCGTACGAGGTTGCCAAGAAGAAAATCTCCAGTGAAGAGGAGACGTATTCTGATTTATCGATTCTCATTTTTTACCACAATTTGGCAGGTATAAAGAACATCATGGAGCCATGGGTTGAGGCCCTCGAGGAATCAAATCCTGATAGTGCTCAGGGCTTGATCAAATCCATTGACGCAGCCAATGCGACCCTTGCACCATATGTCCTCAGGGATGGCGACGGAAATGTGGTTGGATATGAGCCATATTCTTCGGTCAATGTCACAACAAGAAGAAAGATTCAAAAGTCATTCTATGATGTGGGCCTTGCTGTTGAGGATGCTGCAGATTCTTTGGGTATTGAATTGGTAGATCCTTCAGAGTCTGGAGAGGCTGGGGAAGGCGAGGCAGAGAGCTCCGACGAATGCACTCCATACGTAGAAACGGCTTCATTCTCAAACGAGAGTCCTCAGATTCAAAATGGCCTAGCATACTTCAGTGCCTTGATGCCATACGCTGTTCAGGAGTCAGAAAACTTTGTGGAGGTTCTCAAGAGTGGAGACGTTGATGCAGCGAAATCTGCCTATTTGTCCACCAGACCAATTTATGAACAGGTTGAAGTGCTAGCTCCGAGCTTCATCGATATTGATGAGGCTTTGGACGCCCGCGAGTATATATACTTCAGAGGGGAATTGGATGATTCCTTTAGAGGTTTCCATAGGGTAGAGAGGCTGCTTTTCGGAGAGAATGTGATTTCGAATGACACTATATCTCTTGCCGAAGATATTGTTGATAACTTGAAGGACCTCCAGGGTCGCCTAGAGAATTCCTCCGAAGATTTTAATTCTGCCAATGCATGGGACGGAATAGCAGGTCTTGCATCTGAGGTGCCATCGAAGAAGATTTCAAGTGAGGAGGAGACATTCTCCGACTTGTCCCTCATGATCTTTTATAATAATTGGAAAGGAATATGGAGCCAAATTTATCCATTTTGCGACGATGCACCAAAAGAATGTGAGGAGGTTGCAAAGGCAATACAGGATGCTAGAGACTGCCTTGGTATTAATACCAATGATGATATTACGGCAGTCTCTGCTGCAAATGTCACCGGAGACAGCATTTCAAACTTATTGAACGCTGACTACAAATCCTATGCAAATGCCGCCATGGACACAAGGAAATGTATCATTGACAAAGGGTATGCAGTCAGAGATGCTGTAGTCTCTATGGGAAATGCTCTCAATGTGTTTGACGATTGCTCTGACTTTTATGAACTCAAGTTCATCAATTACCCAGAGAGGACTACCAAGCTTGATGTGAGTGAATATGAAGGAGACTCAGCGGAAGCTGAATCAGAAGCAGGTGAAGCCGGTGAGGCTGGTGAAGCAGGAGGAATTTATCAAGAGGATGAAACCTCCTCTTCCAGAGGCTTTTTGGTGAATCTTTCGCTTACTATTTTAGGCACGGTAGTGGGAGCTGTCTTTATTTAGATGGCAACAAGTGGATATGAATCATAGGGGTCTTCATGCAGCAACATGCATTTGCCAATCTATATTTTCAATGTAACTAGTTCAAAAACACGATCCTGGTACGTCCCTTGACAGTACCATTTTTTAATCAAAATTATTTGTTCCAGTTATCTTTTTAGCCTCTGGTAACGAGAGCGACATCCTCCCAAAGACTTGCGACACACGCTTGGCGTGTGCCTCATGGGGATGGCGCCGCGAAGCTATGCAAGCAAAACAGATACGATATTATTATCAAAGTTTCAAATGATCCATTGAACAGCTCAATAAATTTCTAAACATTATTTAATTGTCAAGTTGGACGGCGTAGAAAGTACCATTCCCGATTACTCATGGAAGACGATTACCTTGAAAAAGCCATTGAGGAAGTGCTAGATGCATGCTGCGTGTTCAATAATGTTGTTAGGGAAGGTATCAAACAGAAGATTCTTTATGATGTTGATAATTTGAAGACGCCGAATGCTTCCCAGGTCGCTGACTCAGACTTGATATGGAGCACACTTGACATGGAGGCAGATTTGCAAATAGAAAATCAGCCCAGGCAGAAATCCATTGATGGCGCATCAATTTCGAAACGAATGAAGCTATACATAATCAGAAATAGCTTAATTGTGTTCATGCTCTGCGCCTTGTTCTGCATTACTGTCGCTGCAGCCTTCGTTTTAAGTTTTCCAAGATCCCAGATAGGAGTGTGGAAGGAAAAGGGACGACTTGCCCTTCTTTCAGTTGCTGTTGCAGGGGCATCATTAGCTGTGGCATCGCTTGTCTTCTGTTTACTCTCAGCAAATGGATTGTTGAGATATCTCTTCTATAAGAAGTTATCCCATTATGTCCACCTTCCAATCACAATGTCAAGTCTTCATCGTGTGTTTGGGATTATTGTCCTGCTAGGTTCAATAGTTCATTCCATAGCATGGTTTCCACTTTATTGGAGTATTTCAAGTTCTGAAGGATGGGTAAATGGAGATTCAAAGTACAGGTACATTGGTAACCTAGGAGGAAGATCTAGAAGCATGACGGGGCTTTGTACATCATATGTGTCAATTACTGGATATGCCATGCTTGGCATACTTTTGCTGGGATCTTTCATAGCTTCAGGGGCGCATAAAAGACTAATAAAAAATGAAACATGGATAGGAAAGTATATCAGGTCGTTTGAGGCTTTCAAGTTGAGCCATTGGATCATGGCTGCGACATTTTGTGTTCTTCTGTTTTTTCACCCTCTACCCACTCTGCCGTCATGGGACGCCACTCAGGGTTTTGGCTCAATAACTTGGATTTTCATCAGTATTCCAATTTTACTACTTGTAGTATCTGTTGGGATTAGATGGTATCGGAGAAGCAAAAGTGTTAGCAGCATCATTCTGTGTCAAACTTTGCCAAATGATGCCCTTTCCTTGACAGTCCGGGCACCTGGGAAAAGAAGATGGCAGCCAGGAACGTATGCTCATGTATCAGTACCATCAATTTCAAAATACCAATGGCATCCTTTCTCGATTACTTCCTTTTCCAAAAATAATTTGACCTTGTATATCAAGGCAGTTGGAGACTGGACAAAGGAGCTACATCATCAGGCCTGCCAAGGCAATCTTGTTTCGACAACGTGTTACGTGGATGGCCCGTACATGACAAGCACATGCAAATACAAAAACTACAGCCATATTGTTATGGTGGCTGGTGGAATAGGGGTGACACCTTTTGTGTCGGTCATTGCAGAGATGATGGAGTATAGTCATCAATGTAGGTCATTGACTCTCCATTGGGTGGTGAGAGACATTGAAGCAGCCAGGACCTGGTTCAAGACCCTTTTCGAATCTATGGAAGATCTGAGACAATCATCCGAGAATTGCAGCATTCGAGTTAACATATGGCTCACTGGTATAAAGCCTGAGCTTGTAAAGCTTGCAAAAAGAGTTGGGTCTGTTCATGCTGATGTCTGTGGACTGGATATACTCTCTGGAATCAGGATAAAGAGCTCAAATACCATGTCACATTTTGGACGACCAGATTTTGCTCAACTTCTCAGAGATTTCGATCCAGGCGCATCTCTTGCCGAGAGTCCTGTGGGTGTCTTTTGTTGCGGACCAACCTCTATGGTTGCAAGTCTACGCCATGCTTGCAACACATTCTCGGCAATTAGTGGAAAACACTTTGTATTTCACGCTGAAGATTTCCATTCATATTGAGTACATGGCCTACGGATCAGATCCTATTGGGGAGGGAGATGTGGGTCAATTTTTTATTTTATATTTCTGAAATACAGTCAACTGCCAATTCTTTCGATAGAATCACTCGCAACCATTTGTATGTATTACACTACAATAATTATAACAATCTGAATCCACTAATGCCACCAAAACCCTGTACTGCTACCAGAGCTTTAGTTCTTCTTTGCATCAGTGGTTCCAATAATACCCTGAGCAAATCGCTCCTCTCTACGGGCAAGCTTGCGCTCGCGACTAGCCTTATTCTTAGCACGACGAGCCTCAAGTTGGTCGGCGATAGTCTTGGCACGGAGCTTCTCACCCTTCTCGTAGTGAATGGCCTCAATCAACACACGCTTGTTCTTGTATACGTTACCCTTCACCCTAAGATACAATTCGCGGTAAAGATGGAGATCGATCTTCTTGCTATCTCTGTACTTCTTCAACAGACGGCGCAACACACGAAGACGGCGCATCCAAAGAACCTTTGTTGGGAGACGAGCCTCGCGTGTACCACGACGCTTACCATATCCGCAGTGACGTCCCTTGGACTTGGCCTCGGCAGAGGCACGGGCACGAGATCTGGAGTGCATATTGGTTGGTTTACGAATAATAAATCCATCCTTGATCAACTTTCTGACACTTTGTCCTGCACAGAATCATGACAAAGAGGTAAGACTCGGAAGAGAACTCAAAAGGCGGCCAGCCCTCAATGGACAGCTCTGTCAAACAGATGCCATTAATTAGCCATTTTATTTTATAAATTGCACAGTAAGAACCACGAAGGGCTTATATCGACAGCATGCGAGTCTCACTGGCACAGGCCGCCGTTCCCCAGTGGGTCGGTCGGTTCATGCGACGCAGCGTGCACTCTTCTCCTGCCACTCGTCCCATAATTCATAAAATAGCCTATAGAATAATACTAGATGATTCATATACGTACTTGAGTTGGCCATGGAAATGTCGGTGACCTCATTAGGATCGAGCCAGACTTTACGCTGGCCGCAGCTCAGCTCTGAGGCTGCCAATCTCTTCTGCAATTTAAGGCTCACCATTATATCTAAATTTCTATATTGGTTGTCTGACTCTTTGGGCTGAGCCAACCTAAGACGAGTATCGTCACACCATGCTTGTGCGATGGCTGCGGAGGGCTGAGACGGAATAATTCGGCACCGGCTTGAGCTGTCCCTGATAGGCTGCCGGCTGAACGGTCGATGAGTGTCTTTGACAGGAGTATACAATCTGTTTTGGCTTCAAGGAAAAAATAATTTACATTTCTCTCATATTGGTTTAAGACGGAATTGATATCTCTTATTTCCATTTGCCACCCTACTGTAGGACCATCGTAGTCCTGAGCAATCGGATTTGGTGCCCAGGAATGCTTTTCTGCCTTTGACAGCCCTGTTGTGAGACACCAGCTGCACAATCGAGCAGTCATCTGACTGTACCGGGTAGAACCTGACAAGTTCATCCTTCTGTTGTAGGCTGGGTATTCTTGTGCCTGCCAAGTACGAGTACTTTGTTCTTCTACCACTTGCAAACAGCGTGGTTGGATCCCCCTGCTTCGTCTCAGACTTGATCTTCCAGGTTCTTCTTGGATTTTTGGCTTGTCTCCAGGATTTTAGTGAAACTTTCCTATTGCTTGATGACAGCGAGTGTGCAATGTATCTTCTATCGCATGTAAGTGCTTGTATCATGTATTTTCCTTGATATGAACATACTGGTGGAGGCGGTGGAGGGGGAGGAGGAGGATTGGGACTTTCCAATGGTGGTATTGGATCAAATGGCGGACTTGGCGCATCCTTGGCCTCTATGCTTCTCATCACGAGTGGCCTGAAAGATTCATTCGAATCTTTCAATGATGATATATAGTAGATGCCCTGAGGTTTATCCTGAGGCAATGTTGAGTCTCCGCTACCAGTCTGATCATATCGAATCATCCTGACCATGGCAAATGTTCTGATTCCAGACTGTACAAACGAAGTTATATCCACACGAACAAATGTGCCTTCTTGTTTGATGAAGGAAGATGGAGGTATAGTCACATGACCCACGATAACCAGGTTGTCATCATTCCAGTTGATGACATTGTCCTTGGCAGCATTCAGTGGGGTGGTATATGTCCTCAACATGCCAAAGTTGGACCAGGAAAGTCCATTCTCATTCCAATCAGAATTCTTGTACCCAAATACAGTGACAATCTCTGGCTCAGTATTGGTACTTTCTTTTGTCACGTGGAGCTGTAAGATTGTGTATATAACATTGCTCTGCTGAGGATAGTCATCTACTTTGATCACCAGGACTGAAGGCTCATCACTGTTGTCAGAGGTAATTCGAAACCCTTGCCCTTGGGTAGCTGTTGAAGATGGGCTCAATACAACCGCTGCTTCGGCTTGATTTGTCTCTACTTTACTGGTTACAGTTGGAATTTGAGCCTCTTGCACTGTATTTGGAGGTACATTGAATGTTATCAATGAACTCGTGCCCACAGGGATGGTTCCAGACACCTCCCCGTGCAGAGTGGAGGTCATCTTCTCATTATTCCCTACGGATGATACGACAATCATGGAATTTGGCATTGTTCCATACTGTGAAATATCAACTTCCACCTCTTCATTGAACCAACCCTGATTCACTAAAAAGATTGACACGGATCTGTCATTCTTCAAAGCCCATGCAAGGACAATGTCATTGACAGAGGTGAATGAATGCGTCCTCGAATACACTTTGAAAACATCTTTTTCTCCTCTCTTATTTGCTCCTGATCCGGTGAGAGATCTATCGAGAATCATTCGATAGACCTCTGCGGATTTTGAAGAACCTGAAGCATAAAATGGCGGGTTGATAGTGTCGCCATACAATACACCATTCTTCCCAACTTTGCTGGGCACACTAGTGACCCTATTCTGAGCTATTTTATGTAAACTTATTGATTTAGTTATCTTTCTTCTCACATATAAAGATCCTATCTGTGCAGCTACACACGCACTCGTGGACGGTTCATCCATCACATGCATACCTGCCAGTTGCTCTGCTGTTCTAAAGGTGTAGCAATTGAACTCTGAAATGTGTATATCCATATCCTGGTACCCCCTAATGTCCAAGTTATCTCTTGCATTATCAAACTTTGTTCGTAATTTATGCCCATTGCTCGGCGAGCAGGTCGGCGAAATAGTCGTACAACCGCTTGGCAATGATCCATATGCATGGAATGAATAGGCATCAAGCACTCTCCAGTTCTCATCAGGTTCATCTGCTAAAAATGTCATATTAATGTCTTTAATAATATCTCCAGCAAAGTTTGTAGGAAAAGACGCCGCAGTTGCTGGTGCTATTATATATGGCTTGATTTCCACACCAGACTTTATGGAATAGTCTGCAAAAGCATCTTGGAGTGCTTGAGATTTAATCTTGTAAGAACTATTCCAGCGCGTCCGATCTATGCACGAATCTTTGTCAGGTTCATTATACAACTCAATATCTGTGATACCATGCTCTGCCATCCAAGCACCTCCAATATACATGACTCGATAGTCTTCAAACCTCTCCCTATAGTAGTCTGGATCAGCTGGATCAGTACTAAGAAATTCTAACTCAGTGCAATCCCAATCCCACACAGCCATTATTCCTACATCTCTATCCTGTAATTTTTTCACATAATCCTCAGGAATACCCTGTTGCATGAGCGTAATACCATCTGCAGATTCTGTCATCCGGCGCAACAATTCATTCCAATTCACTTCTTTGTGATTCTTTTCCAAAAACTCTGCAATCCCCATCCCCACAGGCCCATTCTGTACCCTAAAACGGAAGTCATTGACTGCAGTTCTAAATGAATCGGGATCGATCACATTTTCTCCAGCGAAAGAGACCCCAAACTGATTCCCATACTCTCCATTCCTCCAGCTGTTACTTACAAATTGTCGCCAATCTTGTGTGTTGTACTCTGGCTCACTCGAATATACAAAAGGGTGGAAGAACGCCCGAACAAAATTTGGGCCGAGATAATCCAGCCATGTGAATATATTATTATCAGGATGCACCAGGCCAAAGCCAAGTCCCATCGACGAAGGTGTCTGGGAGGTAACTTCTTGACCAGCTACTCTGCCAAGAGGAAGGCAAACAGACACCAGGAACGCACAATAGAGTACGACGATACTCATGTTGGCTCTTACTATACCCTAGAGAGGTGAAAATTAATGAATGAAAGTAAGTCGCTGCGCCTGAGGGCCAGTCTCCCGTGTTCTAAGACCTCTTCGGTGCAACCGCGTCCGTCGGTGGTACACTGTCTTGCAAGCTGTTCGTACAACAAAGAAAAGGCCTCCAATCTTTAGATCTCAACATTGAATCTATCACGATTTATATGAATATTTTGAAAATAAGTTTCCCAAGTGAAAACGTTTCATATTTGTACAACTTCCAGATGGGTTCTCATCATCACTGTCCACCGTGGCACGTGTCCATTTCGGTACCGACAATTGCGCCAAAGTCGTTGGTTCGATGATTCATGTATTGAGGGCTCCATTGGTACATGGCTACTCAGAAAGATAGAATCTTGTCTTGAAAACCCATCAAAACTGCGTATTGGTCTGGCAAGAATCGTCGAGCAGCTGTCTTGTCCTTCTCTGCGGGACTTTCTCCAAGGCAGTTCTTTCTTGCGGACAGAGATGAGCTTTTGGAGTTACACGAAGAAAGTAATTAAAAAATATGTCATTGACGAGATAGATAAGAATGACCGCCGTGAGCAGCAGCCAGTAGCATCGTCATTCATACCAGGGAACCATAGGTTACTCCTACCTTTTCTACTGCCAATTCCAGAGAAGAACCAACCACCATGGAACGTGATACGGTCACGACAGAAGGTGATTGCACGGATCTCTGCGGAAGGTGATAGTACTCGAACATCGAGCCAGCCATCCCTTCGAATAGACTATGCTCCTGGTAAGGTGGGCAGTTGTTCTGGATTTGGCCTCTTTGCAGCTCCTCAGCATGCATTCCCATCCACCTCTGCTACATTTTCGTATAAAGTATATATTGAAAATGACTTTGACTGGGTGCGAGGTGGGAAACTTCCGGGTTTATTCATTGGATCGCCTGGTGCTTCTGGAGGAAACTGGGAGGCAAATGCTGGGTCTGTCAGAGTAGTATGGCAAAGGAAAGGTATTGCCTGCCTGTACGTCTATATACCATTGCAAGTATCTACTTCAGGGACAAAAGAAGGAGCTTTGCAAGCCCAATCTGCGGAATTTCGAGATTGCTGCCATATGACAAAGAAGGGCTGTCACCTGTGGCATACAGGACCTCTCACATTCACCAAAGGTGCTTGGAACGATGTATCCATATCCCTTACCCTGAACCACATCGGATCACATGATGGATCTGTATATCTCACAGTAAACGACAGGAGTGTATCCTGCTCCGGCCTGACATGGAGAAGCCAACCAAACCTCCAGATTGGTGGTGTGTCCATACAAACATTTTATGGTGGAAGTAGCCCAGAAGCAGCAGTCCCTTCATGCGGATCATACTTAAAATTCAGAGAATTTACTGTGTAATGCAATAATAAAATATACTGGCATGGTGTCCAGTAGAGTATTATTCAAATCGAAAAGGCAGCTTGTCTCCTGGCCGTATCGTCATTGGATCCCCTTTCCAATCCAATACTATCTTGCCTCCACTCTCTCCGCTATTATCCTCATCATCGCTGCTACTTTTTGATATTCTTACCGTATCGTCACTCTGCGTTTCATGCCGAACCCTCTGCCGACCAATTACACCTGTAGTGCGACGGCTGCCACTGCTCTCCCCCCCACTTGCATACTGCTTAATATCCTCGTCTGTCGCAATCTCCAACATCCCACTGCCTCCACCCCGAGCAAAAACATCAATTGATCTATAAATCTCCCAGGTCGGCGATCCATCAATCATCACCTCTCCAATCTTGGCACTCCAACCCTTGTGCTCTTCCACTGGGATGCTCGACCAAAACCTCTCCAGTGCCTCCAACGACTCAAACTCCACTTCCAGCTCTAATCGACTCTCAGGACTACCAACACTTCCACTACTAATACGCGCATTCTCAGACGTTAAACCAGGCTCAGCCATTGTTCCAATTCGTTCCACCCATTGCACCAACAACTCTGCTCCAAGGTTCTTCGTTCCATATTTGCAATCAAAACACCATCTCGCCCTCACAGAATGACATAGTAATGACTCCATACGCCGCGTTGATCGTCCTACCCCACGCACGCCACCACATTCTAGAAATCTTCCTGGTTTCGTCATTTGCCGACGGCCACAAGAGCCAATAGCAGCCGACTGCATCAATGTATTCGCATACATATTTTTTTATTCCGGTAGGTTTTCACTTTTTCAATACAAGCCTAATGCATTATAATGGCCAATGATTGGCAAGCTTGCCCTTAAGGTTCCGAAATTGGATACGAAAAAATCATGCATGTGCTCATGCACACAAACGCACATGACTATCGAATTATATTAGATAATAACCACATATAAAAAAAGTGTATTTACATCATGGCCTATTCATCTCACTTGCAATCAAAGGTCCTTGAGGGTACGAGAGGGCTTGTGTTCAAATACCCTCTCGACAAGGGTAATCATAGCTACTCACGGTGCGTCAATGTTCTAGTATTAACACAAAGACAATTATGAATATAATTATGACTGTGATTGTTCGGGTTTGTGCAGGGACGGATTCCGACGATCCGGCAGCAGTCAGCGTCGCTGTTGGGATCGACAGAGAGCGTCTGTGTTCCTGGGTACTGCCAATCGTACACGTAAAAATTATTCATCTATAAAGCATATAAACGCAGCGACGGATGCAAGTGTTGCGTATCGGAGGGACTATGACGCAGGCAAGGGGAAGCGAGTGACTGCTGAGACAATCGTCAGCGATGAAGGCGATAGGGTTATTCGAATCGAGAGTGATATTCCTGGCAAACTGTTGTTGCATTGGGGCTTGGAAGGTAACGAAGGGGAAGGTTGGAGGCTGCCTGGGAAGGAGGTGTGGCCAGAGGGTACAGTGGAGTATAAAAGGAGGGCGTTGCAGACTCGGTTTGGGGATGGGGGTGTCGAGATACGGCTTCGTAACGATGATCCTGCCAGGTATTTGAATTTTGTTGTCAAGGATACGGCGTCTGGGGAGTGGTACGATATCAATGGGAGCAATTTCCATGTTCCCATAAGCCTTGTAGATGATGAGAGCAAGATGTCAGTGGGGAGTGGCAGTGCGGACGAGATGGTGCAGCAGAATCAGAAAAAGGTGTTGTTGAGGGAGGAGGATATTCCCTCTATTCCTCAAGATCTGTCTGGTGTGTGGTCGTACATGAAATGGGAGGCATCTGGGTGTCCTAATAGGAGTCAAGAGGAGGCTGACCGAGAATACCAGAATGCAATAAGGGAGATTGCCATGTTTTTGAGGCAAGGTTGTAGTTTGAATGATTTGCAAAAGGTTGCTGAAGATGGCGTGGAGAGGTATAAGGCGTTTGCGAGGGAGCAAGAGATGATGTGGACGCAACAGCCCATGCCAGCAGCAGAAGCACAGGATGGTGGAGATGTGGATGTTGATCAGGATGTCGTGAATTTCAGAGCCTACTTGATGTGGGAACAGGCTGGGAAGCCTGATGGTGCTGATTTTGGACAGGCTGCTCGAGCCGAGATTGTCCAGTTGCTTGGGGAAGGAAAGACGATGGAGGATATTAGGCATGATATGAACATGGCTGGGGCAGAAGATACGCAGCATGTGCGTGAAGAGGCGCAACGTGATGACGTGGTGGAGACACCGAAAGAGAAGCAAGTTGATGAAGTACAGTATACTGTTGGAGAAGGTATTGGGATCAGATATCGAAATCCCTTGGATCTTATTCATAGGTCTGGTGCTCCAAGGCTGTCTGAGGTTCATAAAAAGACACCAAAACCATTACAGCCTTTATGGAAAATGGCACGAGAAGATGAGGACTGTATCTGGCATCGTGTATACTCATTAGGGTCCAAGTCAGAAATGTTGGTGTCTGTCTGGAAGGAAGGAGATGAGCATCCTTACAAGGTGGTTTTGACCACTGACAACCCTTCAGAACTTGTCATGCATTGGGGAGTGAGGAAAGGTGGAAGATCTTGGAAGAAGCCGGATGTGGCTTTACTGTCAGGAGATAGCGACTTGGTACCTGATGGTATTGCTGCTGAGACGCCGTTCAAGAGTTGCTCTGATGAAGAATGCCATATTGAGATTGGTGGAAGTATAGTTCCTCTGCAGCGCGTGGAGCTGAGTGTGCCAGGTAATGCCAAAGTGTCTGCAATTTCATTTGTCCTCCGTAGTGATGACGGATCAAGATGGTGGAAAGACGGTGGCTCTGATTTCTTAGCCCCATTGCTTGCGAAAGATGCTTCCAAATCTGTTGACGAGGTGGGAGAGGTGGATGAGTTGAGTCAGACAATAATTGACTGTGAGGTCAAGTCGGGTGCGTGGACCCTCATGCATCGCTTCAATAAAGCTTCAGATTTACTGGAAGATATCGTTCAAGGTAGATTTGAGCCGGCGGATAAGGCCATGGCGACCATATTTGTTTGGCTCAGGTACAGTGCCATCAGGCAGTTGACCTGGCAAAGAAACTACAATACCCAGCCAAGGATTTTGGGAGCAGCACAGGAAAGGCTGACTCACAAGATCAGCGATGTATATTCTTCTTTACAAGGACAAGCGAAAGAATTTGCTCGGTTGTGCCTAACAACCGTTGGTCGGGGAGGCAATGCTCAAGCTGTGAGGGACGAAATTCTGAATATTATGCACCGCAACAAGGTTAAGGAGGTCAAGGGAACTTGGATGGAAGAGTTTCATCAGAAACTTCATAATAATACAACTCCTGATGATGTTGGTATCTGTGAAGCTTACATTGCCTTCCTCAAGACTGATGGGGATATCGGAGCATACTGGGGCACCCTATCTGACCACGGAATTACCCGGGAGCGCCTAGAGTCCTTTGATCGTCCAATTGTAACGTTGCCAGAGTTTATGGGAGACAAAAAAGAAAACCTAATTCGGGACTTTGAGAATTATTTGGGTATTTTGAAGGCGACCCATTCAGGGGCTGATCTCCAAGCTTCTGCCTCTGCTGCATCTGACTTTGTCCCTGGATCCGCAAAGTCATACTTGGGATTTGTTCTGGGCCAACAAAACTCGAGCAATGTGTTATCATTGATGGAAGCGGCGGTTGAGTGCCGGACAGAAATCAATGGCATGCTGGGAGACCACAGGGAGATTATGTATTTGGATTTGGCATTAGAGAACATTGTGAGAGCAGCAGCAGAGAGGGGTGCTGGAGCTGCAGGCTCCAGTGCTGCGTCCCTGATGGCTCCATTATTACAGAATCTTGCCTTGTCGCTTGAGAACAATGAGGAAATATGCTATTGTTTGAAAGCCTGGCAGGATCTGGATGATGAAGTTAAGCATGGGGGATATCCCTCAAAAGACCAGGCATTGCGAGGGATGGCAGTGATTGAGCGGATACGTAGAGCGCTTGCTGATGCATCAGACACCATGGTAAATACGCTGCAAGATATCAGCTCGCTTTTAGGAAATGCATTTGGATGCGAAGAATGGTCTGTGCAATTGTTTGCCGAGGAGGTTGTCAGGGGTGGGCCAGCTTTTGCAGTAAGTCTTGTTCTCAGTTCTATAGAGCAAAATTTGAGATCTGCTGCTGAAATGGGGGCCTGGCAGGTCATCAGTCCAGTTGAGAAAACAACTGGAAAGCTTCTTATGGTCCCTGATTTGCACGTTGTAGCGGACGAAGTCTACAAAGAGCCTACGATATTGCTAGCATCAAGAGTGACTGGGGAAGAAGAGGTTCCTCTTGGTGTCGTTGGTATCCTCTCCGGCGATGCCCCTGATGTGCTGTCACACTTGTCAGTACGATGCAGGAATATGAAGGCTTTGTTCGGTGCTTGTCACGAAGCAGAACCATTGGAAACACTTGAGGAACTGAATGAGAAGTATATCACCATTACCACAAATGCTGCTGGAGCTGTCTCTTGGGAAGAAGTGGATTCCTCTGCCGTTGCTTCCTCCGAATCTGCTCGGGATGATGCTAAAACAAAGAAAAAGCTTTCCGTAGCGAAGCCAACGTGGTGCAAGAAGTGGTCCATTGGTATTGACAGTTTTGAGAATGGAGTTGTTGGTGCAAAGTCCAAAAACTTGGCAAGCCTCCGAGGAAAACTACCTGAATGGATTTCCCTTCCTTCTTCCATTGCATTACCATTTGGAAGTTTCGAAGCAGCAATGTCATCTTCAATTAACTCGGATATAGCTTCCCAATTGGAGAAGTCTGTAAAGGATGCAAGAAATGGAGACACAAAAGCATTGAGTACCTGTCGAGAACTCATCATGGGCATGGAGATTCCTGAAGAAGTCCAGAAAGACCTTGCGCAAACGATGAAATCAAATGGAATCTCTGCTCCAAAAGATAGTGATGCGTGGTACCAAGCCTTTAGAGCCCTGAAAGCAGTCTGGGCATCAAAATATAATGAAAGGGCATTTACTTCAACCAAGCGTGTAGGCCTTGATTTTGATGATGTCACCATGGCTGTACTAGTCCAAAAAGTTGTTCAGGCAAAATATGCTTTCGTCATTCATACCACAAATCCAATGACAGGAGATGAAGACGAAATCTATTGTGAACTGGTCAAGGGCATGGGCGAATCTATTGTCTCTGGAACTGTCCCAGGCTCGGCACTTGCCTTTACAGCAAAAAAGAATGACCTCGAAAATCCCAAAATTGTACTGTACCCATCGAAATCTCAGGGTATGTTTGTCAGGGAAGAGAGCCTTATCTTCCGCTCAGATTCTAATGGAGAAGATCTCGAGGGCTATGCTGGTGCAGGCCTGTATGACTCGGTCACGACAGCTGTCATGACACAAGAACTCGTAGATTATTCATCCGATCAAATTCTAACCGACCCAGAATTTGCCAAGGACATCATGTCAAGGGTTTGCAAGACGGGAGCAGCAATTGAAAAATCACTCAAGAGTCCACAGGATGTGGAAGGCGTTATTGATCCAGACAATGTTATTACAGTTGTACAAACAAGACCGCAGATGTAATCCAAAACCAAATCATCCAGCATATGACTGATATTGAATATCGTATGCTTTCATGTAATCATATGGGTCAGTATGAATAATTGATGCACCTGTAAATACCTCCATTCCTCCGTAGTCGGAAGCTAGGGATTTGCTGCTCTGCTTTCCCCTCGACACAATTCTGCATACAACGCCTTGGTCCATTCGGCCCCCTTCGTAACGCGGATATACCCCAACATTGAAGCTAGACGTATCTAGTATATCAATCATTGCTCTGAGGCTGCAATGAACAATTTTGACAAATTCAGCGTCAGTCAAATCGTTTCCAAAAATGCAGATTTCTCTGTCTTTCAGAGGACACAAGGAGGCAAACATGCCAGCACGCCTAACATCGCCACGTGACAGACCAATCTCTGTGTGTGCTTGGAAAAGATCATGGTAATAATTTCCGTCATATTCGTTGAAAATGTGTCGCTGTAACATCTCTTGAAGAGGGAACTGCCGATCACTTGCCAGTAGCTGAGAATGACCATGAACTTGGCTAGCGCCACTCCTTCCACCACAATTCCAAACCATTAACGGGTACAGACGACCTTTTACGCCTTTTTCATTTCTATTCTGGTAATCTAAGTAGCATTTATCAAACCATGCATTAGACACGCTAAACATATCCGACAGCATTTCGAGGGAGAAACATAGTGGATCATGGTGTTTGAAGATACAAACCGCTTGATACGGTCCTACATACTTGAATAGATTGGATGCAGTAACACAAAACTCTCCTTCGATACGTCCAAAATCATCCTCCGCTGTCAAGGCATCCCAAGAACAAAAATCACATGATGTTTTTGAAACACCCATGTCTGACACCTGGTTGCTTGTCTGAACAAACTGCTGCGGCTTTTTCACTCGCTCTTTATTAAACCAAGCCACATCAGATGTGATTTGATTCTTAATGGATATCAAATGCTGTCGATTGTCGATTGGAGAACCTGGATATATGCATCAGAGATAGGTCAACAAGGCCTGCAGCCAGGCACCCCACCTGTGTAAGGGGTCGTACCATATTTTGACAGCAACTCCGGTGTTCCCCTGCACGAGGCGTAATGCTCTGCTATAGAGAACAATTTCCGAAAATCGCAACTCAAATTGTGGCGCTGTGCAACGACATCGGCAATGCTTTGAAATCTGAGAACAGTCATGAGTTTGTCTCAAATTAACGCTGGAAATTTGCTATCGAGCAATTATCCATCCGCTAATTTCGTCAATAGTCTAGATTTTAATCCTCGACTTATATAAATGACGTCATCGACGCTGGGATAGCTATCAAATCCTCCTCGCCTTGTCACAACGTCTGATGGGCAGAAACTTGATTTCACACTGCTGGAGCCAATGCTTTGCACCCAGGGAGATAGGGGATATCCCACAAATAATTGCTTCTGCGCTGTTCTCGAAATATTTTGGTACCTTGTCATCTTCTCTAGTGTACACAGAACTGTATGAGTGTCTGATAAGAGTGATTCTGTGGTCAGCCCTTCAAATATAGGATGGGTCATGAATCCTCTCAGCAAGGTGAGGCATTCCTGAACAACCCGTAGCCGTTTTAGATGGGATTTTTGCTCAGCATAGTCAAAACCATCTGGTAATGCAGGTTCAATAAGCATCATGTGCATTCCCGGTTCTGTGCCGAGAGAACCTGATGCCCTATTTGCAGCATCTATGAGTTGCAGAGGTAATGATTTGGCAACAATGGTAGATGGATGCTCCTCTCCCACAAGGTCTGTCACATCTAGATTATGGAAATGTGACTCTTCTATGACACTTCGTAGAATCGCGTCTGCATGTCGCTCGAGAAGGCTGGCGAAGAAGGACAGACACAGACGGATTGTGTCCCAGCAATGTTGGGATTCATCAGCCAAACAGAGGCACACACTTTGAACCAGTCTGTGTGACCACGCGCTCTCGCGAAATTCAATATCGGCATTCTCCAACTTTTTCTGTACGATGCTGTGCCGGCGATGCGCCCGCGGCCGGAGCCTGGAAGGTGTCCTGTATTGGTTGTTTGCAAGCTGCTTTGAAGGAGACACGTTCAATTCTAAAGAGGCACTGCATTCCATACTTGAAAGCACATCTTTGCTCTCCACCATGTTTAGAATTATCTGAATAAGCTTATTCCTGAGCGCAGGAAACTTCATCAGAATCATCTGAAACGATTTTGACTGCAGAACTGGGACAAACATGGATGTCAACATGTCTGAATGCATTGAGGTGTTGAGCAACAGGAACTGAATAATCTTCTCCAGAGCGTGGTACGCCAACGTAGTATTCATTGGGAACAAAATCTTCAACAGATGTGTAATGGCGGTTGTTATGCTTTTCTTCGTCGATTGAATCATCTCATTCGGATCCCCAGACTCTTGGGCAAATTCCTCCAGTTTGTCTCTAATGCCCCCATCCACGACAAATTCGTTCAATATCGAAAACAATGCATCTACAAACTTGAGGAAGCTTTCAATATCTTCCTCACGAGTGATGTAGTTCCCCACAACACTCTTGGCATCTGTGTGCACCACATGCACCATTGTTGATAGCAGTAATATAGACACGTCATTCAAGTTTGGTCTATTATTTCCTAGCTCTCGTTCTAAATTACCCAATACAGTTATTTGTACATCATCAAGCTGCATGCCAAATCGTTCCCTGACCAACTTGTACTCCTTGATGCAGTCTACATCTTTTCCATGCCCAGCAAGCCTTTCTGTCAATGAAAGTTGAGACCCTGTGTGCGGTGCCATCATGACAGGAACAATGCATGGTGTACTAGCATCCTCCACCGAATTACTCTTCTCGAATGTGGGCGTCGTAGGCTGCTCGAGTACCAATGGGGAATCATCCCTAACACCACTTGATGGAGAATTCACCACTTTTCTAGCAACACCTCTCGCCTGCAGTGCATTCCCCTCCACATCTGGTACTCCTGCAGCAGCCTTTGAAGGATCGATGTGCATCCTACTCACCCCACGATCATCTATTTGCATATTTGTTGCTTTGCTAGACTGCCGCCGCATCTCATCAATCTGCACCGAGAAAGAAAATCGACTCAAGCAAACAAGACCAAAAACAAAGGGAAAAGGGCCCACGACAGTATCCAAAAAACATACTTCTTGTTGCTTGAACATCAGCTGACGTTTGTAATTATTCACCTGACGCTGCAATTCAGACAACTGAGCTTGCTGTGGCATCATGATGACATCCCTCTGCTCAGCATGTCCACTTTCCAAAACGGGAGGATTCACAGTCTGATGGTGCTGTATTCCATTCCCTGTCGTTGTTGCGACTACTGCTGCATTTGTGGCACCATCCATCCGCCTCCCTTGAACGCTCCCTGTATCCAAGCTGCCAACACCAGTCTTCCTCTGTGCTGCAATCCTGGAAAACTTGCTCACAGCATTCCACTGCAGCCCACCCTGAGAGCCCCCAGGCTGCTCCATCTGAACCTTTAAAGCCTCTGTCTTTTCCACGCCAGTCTGAGGTACACCATGGCCAGCATTCTCTACCGTCGTATGCCGTGGGCTCCCCTGAGAAGGAGACAAGGTACCTTGGTGCTGACTCTGTGATTCACAGTTTGGTGCAATGTAAGGCATATGAAGAGTATATAAAAGTATAAAACACACACATCCTGCCGTACCGCATCCTTTCTCGCCTTGTATTGTTCAACAACCTTGTCAATGGTAGAAAAGAATTCCTCGTCAAAATCTTCAAAGTCTTCGTCATCCATATCCATCTTTCCCTTCTGGTGGACACTCAATAGTATTCCATTAAATGTAATTTATGAAAGAAAAGATACAGCAACGCAATTGAGCCCTCCAGTATTGCTTGGTTGGTTCCAGCCTTGAGAGTCAAAAAGTTTCGTATATAAATCATTAAAAAAGGCGCGACATCTACATTTGAATTTGTGACTTCGCCATCGGGCATGATCCTATTTTGTCGGTGCCGTCTTCCATCAAATAGTTCAATTCAATATAATTTTACAGTAATTGGAAGAGAGTGCGCACGCAGTCTCTCGCTAGTAAAGAAGAGAAAGAACAAGAAGAAGAAGTCGATTGAAAATTTTAACTTTTCTCCTTGTTCACAGATACGCACTAGGTTTTTGACACCACTTATTGCGTCAGATATCCATTTATCAAAATGGAATTTGGAAGTCAGGCTGCGCAGCATGATGCTGCGTTTAGCAATATCAGTGCAACGCCTGAAGCGTGCGAGCAGCGCCAGGCGCTGTTTCTTAGGTTTTTGAACGAATTTCAGGGTCAGGTGGAGAATGCTGATCCAGTGAGTAGTCAGGCGAGTGGAACACCGGCTGGGTCTCAGATTGGCGGTCTGATATATGTGGATCAGCTGACGACGATGAAGGAGAGGGAGATTGAGACACTGTATGTGAACTATGGGCATCTGGTTGAATTCAATGCGGTATGTGATATTCTTACGTGGATCTTGAGCTCGATGTGTGTGTTTCTTATATATATCTTTTCTTCATCATGTGTAGAATTTAGCGGCAGATATTTCTGATGCGTATTACAGAATGGAGCCATACCTGAGATCCGCAGTCAAGGAATTTGTGAGGGAGCATTTGGGAGGATTTGCAGACAAAGAGGATGGGTCGGAAAAGGAGTTTTGGATTTCATTCTACAACTTGGGGCATAATGAGAAATTGAGGTCACTGAGGTCTGATAAAATTGGTAGCTTGTCTCAGTTTGTGGGGACTGTGACAAGGACAACAGAGGTTCGCCCAGAGTTGTTTATTGGTGCATTCAGGTGTATTGAATGCATGCATGTTGTTCGTGGTGTTCAGCAGCAATTCAAGCATACGACACCAACGATATGTCCTAATGAGCAATGTGGAAATACAAACAAATGGACTCCCGTTGTTGAGGAGTCTACATTTGTTGATTGGCAAAAGGTCAAGGTGCAAGAAAACCCAGATGAGGTGCCTGCTGGAAGTCTTCCAAGAACAATCGACGTTATTTTGAGAAATTCTCAAGTCGAAAGTGTCCGTCCAGGTGACAAGGCCGTCTTTTCTGGATCTCTTGTTGTGGTACCAGATGTAGCAGCCTTGACAGCACCGGGAGAGAGGCTCCAGACCAAGTTGTCTGTAGATCGTGGGTCTGGAGGCGAGGGTGTTACTGGTCTTGTCAATGGTCCAGCTCGAACTGGTGTGAGAGAATTGACATACAAGCTGGCATTCGTTTCATGTGGGACACAGAGCCTTGATACCCAGGATGGCATGATCAACATTCGCACAGAGGATGATCAGACCCCAGAGGATGTCTTGGCACAATTTACAGCAGAACAGAGGGAAGAGCTGGAAGAAATGAGAAGAGACAGAGCATTATATGATCGTCTTGCTGCCTCCCTTGCTCCAAATGTCTTTGGTCACAATGACGTGAAGC
The DNA here is from genome assembly GCA_025209345.1 of Picochlorum sp. BPE23. NCBI lineage: Eukaryota > Viridiplantae > Chlorophyta > Trebouxiophyceae > Picochlorum > Picochlorum sp. BPE23. Next base: position 620,747 of record JANSVD010000009.1, read on the forward strand.
GTGCTGTGCTCCTGATGCTTTTGGGTGGTGTACAAAAGCAAACAAAGGAAGGCATCAAGCTCAGAGGAGATATTAATGTGGCAATTGTCGGCGATCCATCCTGCGCCAAGTCTCAGATTTTAAAGTATGTGGCTGGCTTCATGCCTCGAGCAGTATACACATCTGGTAAATCATCATCTGCCGCTGGTTTGACAGCGAGTGTTGTGAGTGATGCCGACTCTGGAGAATACTGTATTGAAGCTGGAGCTTTGATGCTTGCTGATAATGGCGTGTGCTGCATTGATGAATTCGACAAGATGGATATCAAGGATCAGGTTGCTATTCACGAAGCGATGGAGCAGCAAACCATCTCTATTGCCAAGGCTGGCATCCAAGCTACATTGAATGCACGAACATCCATTCTTGCTGCTGCAAACCCAGCATCTGGTCGGTACGACAAATCAAAACCTTTGAAATATAATGTGGCACTTCCTCCAGCCATTTTATCTCGTTTTGATTTGCTTCATGTGATGATTGATGAGCCAGATCCCATCATCGATGCACAGATTGCCAACCACATTTTGTCAGTCCACCTCGGAACAGGTGCAGCCATGTCTGCTCCGTATTCAACCGAGAGGATGCAATGTTATCTCAAGCTTGCTCGCTCTATCAAACCAAGGATATCTCCAGCTGCTCATAGAAATTTGGTGACATGTTATAAAAAACTGAGGTGTGATGATGCTGCCCCAGGCTCCTCATCAGCATACAGAATCACAGTCAGACAACTGGAAGCATTGGTTCGATTGTCAGAAGCATTAGCTCGTCTGCACTTGCGAGATGAGGTGTCCCGCTCAGATGTCAAAGAAGCATATAGATTACTGAAGAATTCCATCGTCCAAGTAGAGTCTCCAGACGCTGAACTTGAGGATGCTGACCTCTTTGATGAACTGGATGGTGCTGATGACATTGTCATGGAGAGCGATTTGCCTCCATTGACGAGTGTACCAGCCCCACAAGAGCAGCAACAAGACGTTGAAGAACCTGAAGGAGAGCAACCCGAAGCGCCTCCCAAGCAAGGGCAAACAGTCACAAAAGTCTCCCAGGCAAAATTGAACAATGTGAAGAACCTGATTGTTGTGCGATTCAAAGAGCTCGAAAACTCCGCCTCTGCAGGACGAGATGTCCAAACAGTCCAAGTCGGCCCCGATGGAGAGTTGGTATGTATGAGCCAACGCGACTTGCTGAAATGGTACTTTGACTACCTCGTGACGCAGGGCGCCATCACCACACGAGAAGACGGTGTCAAGGAGATTGTCCTCGCCGAGAAAATCGTCGCACATCTCATCAAGCGCGAACAAGTATTGCTCGTCGTAGACTCTCCAGAAAGAAGAGAAGGAGAGGAGCCCGCAGACTTTGCCAAAAGATCACAGCTTGAGCGTCTACTTGCCCTCAACCCCAACTATTCCACAGAGTAGGACAACCACAGTCCATGTTTTTTGTTCCATGATTGACCAATGTAAGCAACATTCTCTACGTAGATAGACTAGAAATCCATCACGGTGCCACTCCTCTATGCAAAAAATATATCGTAATGGCATACATGGGCTTGAATCGTCACGAGAGGTGTCCATAAAAAAAAAGTCCTCGTCATGCCTGATCAAATTCCACGGAACGCATCGCCGCGTGCATATTCCATTGAATATTTGGGATTCGCCGGTCAATCTTCGTCATAGCATGATTGTACCACTGTAATTGATAAATAGTTGTAACGAGTTCATGCCTATTTGCGTTTGAGAGCGAGAGAGTCGATTGTCAACCAGGACTGAACAACAATATGAGCAAGCGAGCGGCTTTTGACGATATTACTAACCAAAGGTTGGATAACACAACCATAAAAAACGTACGTGATACCTATAATCGTCTAGTGTTTCTATTGTCGGCTCGATTTTGAATTGTTGTCGCGCCTGCTGACACTGTGAGCGGGAAGACGCATTTCTCTATTCTCGCAAGGATCTGACCCATCTGTTTGATTGCAGATTGTCTTGGCAAATCCTCCAGAGTCTAAAAGAACTGGCAAGGGCGTTGATACTCGGGTTTCAAAAACAGATCTCGCCCCCCGCCATCGGGGGCCACGTCGTCCTGGTCCTGGGGCAGGAAATCAGCACCCATGGGTCAATATAGATTGTGATTTGAATGACTTGGGGTGCTGTGCTGAATATGCTGAGGAAATTTATGAGAATCTGAGGTTGAGCGAGCGTCGGAGGCGACCAGGGACAACGTACATGGAATCGGTACAGACTGATATAAATCCTGCCATGCGTTCGATTCTGGTTGATTGGTTGGTGGAAGTGGGTTTGGAATATAGGCTTTCATCTGATACATTGTTCATGTCAGTGGCCTTGATAGATCGCTTCTTGTCTCTCAGCGATATCAGGCGCAACAGGTTGCAACTGGTGGGGATCACCGCCATGTTGGTTTCATCCAAATACGAGGAGATTTATGCGCCTCAAGTGGATGAATTTTGCTTTATCACAGATAGTACTTATACGAGAGATGAAGTTCTTTCCATGGAGAAGGAATTGCTGAAATTGTTGGAGTTTGATTTGACTCAGCCAACAACCAAGACATTTTTGAGACGATACATCAAAGCAGCAAGTGCAGAGATTTCTCTGGACGTTGTGTTTGAATTTCTGGTCTCGTACTTGGCAGAGCTGAGTTTGATGGATTACAATTTGTTAAAGTTTTTGCCGTCGCACATAGCAGCATCGTGCATTTTGCTGGGACTATTTTTACTTGGAAAGCCACGTTGGTCAGGCACCTTGTCCCATTATACATCATACATGCCAAAAGAGTTGAAGCAGTGCGTTCAAATGATCCACAATTTGTTTGTGAGCGCAAAGACATCTGCTTTACCAGCATCGCGAGAGAAGTATGCATCATCAAAGTATGGATCGGTTAGTTTGCTTCGAGCACCAGAAACTCTCCCAGACTGGCTATTCCAGTAGAGTCGCTTCGAGGCACTGTCGTTGTATATATAGATCTATATTTTACACTACATGGTATCTGTAGTAGTCATAGTTGATACAGTGTATCATCAATACAATCAATCAATCAATCGTGTAACTTGAAAACAAAGCAAGAACAAGAAAAAAAGGATATCAATGTTTCATACGAGTGCATCAGTCTTTAAACTTCAATTCTGCCGTGGGATTCCGAGATACTGGGGTGGTCTGTGGAGTAAAACTCAGTGCACGAGGTCCCGTGCTATTCGCTGAATTTGGCGCATCTCTCTCTATGACATTTCTCTGGCCTCTCTTGAGATGAGCCATGACGCCAGCATACGCCGTGACTGCCTTTCGCCTCTTTGGCTTTTTAGCTTCGGGCAGACAGTCTTCAGCCGCAGCCACTGTTGGTGTCGCATAATTGAAGTGAAACTTTACAGCTTCTCGCAACTGCATAATAATGTGAGGATTATTATTATTAGTAGTAGTAATAGAGGCGGTTTCTCTCTCTAGATTTACATCTGGCAACACTCTACACTACACATACGTGTGCTGTACGTACCGTATTTCGCAAATCTTTACACACTCGAAACAATGGCTTGATCTCTTCGTGATTCAGATGACATACAACTTTCAACTGCAATAATAATAATAGCATTAAATGTTGGCAAGTGCCCTTGAGAGAGAAAGAGAGAGACAACACATACCAAAACGTCCTCTGGAAGCGACAACAACCCAGTTGGATCATTTGGACGACATCTATACGGGGTTTCAACGTCCTCATCCCGCTTCTTCTTCTGCAGAAACATTTCTCTCTGCTGGAACAGTTCTGGCAACGTGGGCGTTCCCAGCAAGGACGGCTTATTCAAAAACGCATGCCCTCGCTTCCTGATTTCCATCATTTTCTTATGAACACCATTGCCTTTGGGCATTGTATGGGACCCCGAAGTCTGTGATCCACGCAGACCCACCGTCCTCATGAGATGGCGCGAATGGAGCAGATCATGTAAATACCCAGGAGGCACCGCTTTCTTCTGTCTAATTGGCTTGGAACGCTCACCATCTTTTTTCATTTTTCTATGGAATTGAGAAATTGAAAGGATGTGGCTACTCGTCACTACTGTCCAAAACCGCCGAGTTGGCAATCCTCTTGGCGGGAGGATGCGGACAATCACTTCACTAGCTTTAGATAGCCACTGATGTGATATTTAATTAATTTTAATATACAATAAGGCGTCCGCGCGGTCATATGCGTCAATATGACAGATTTCGGAAATTTGAATTTTCCACGCCTTCATCAGCATGCTGATGAGAGCCATGCCAACATGTGGTCCAATGCCATGGTCATGGCGGCATTGTATGTATGAATACACCAACATCGTTCTATTGTCTTACATTTCATCCATCACATCATCAGCAGCCTGGTGAGTGCCGTCTGAATCTGGTGGGACTCCAGGTTCATTTGTCTTGACGGGTGGCCTTTCGCCCATGTCATGCAAGATGGGGTTGTCATTTTCTACTTGACTCGTGTCAACATCATTATCGTCTGTCTGATGACTCGCAGTATTTTCTTTGGCAGCCATCATATCATCTTTGTGGTGGGAATCTTCTCGCACCACGAAATCTTCCTCCATGTCAGGAGTACCTTGTGACTCGTTGACATGTTCATTCACATCTGAATTTTCTTGCGCTTTAAAATACCCATCTATGTGAGCATGTTTCTTAACAGGACGAGTATCCTTCGCCTCAGGGATTGTGTCTTCCAGTACAACTTCTTCATCCTCCTCCTCATCGTCTTCCTCTGGTTCATTCACATGGCAGAGTTCCATCACTCCCTCTGATGGGTTCCACGCACCGAAACTACCACTTGCTAATGGGCCCTATAATAACGTAAACATATGCATAATACTATGGTCGGGTGGTGATTGCAAGTAACAAATCAAACGCATCGTACCGGATTCAAACAATGGCATGTGTCAAACACGCATTCAGCTGCTGGCTCCGAGTCTGCTAAAATCAATCCGTGAGGGTTTGGATAAATGTACAAGGAATGATCCCATTCCCATATGATGGGCTGATAGTCTAAGGGTACAGGGCAGAGATGAGACTCTTGTATCACAGTACTGCATGTTTGATCAAAGAAGAAGGCAGCATGCCTCATATAGTCCTCTCCATCCTCGCTGAACGATGGCATTGGTGGCGGTAAAATAGAAAGCCCTCGTAACAATTGCTGCAAGTTGGATCTGAAGAATATAAGATCGGATCCCCTGTATCGCATCCGTAATGGGTTGCTTGCAAGCTTGGCTTTGGGGACATGCTGCAACAAACCTTGTGCAACTGACGTGGGAATGCTTCGTTGGGGCAGCATATTCCCAATACCAATATCCTGTGGTCCTGGGACGAGAATAATATCAGAATTTGACAATATAGCTGGATGCTTCGCTATCAATCGCCCGAGGATTGTAAAATTGTCTTTAATCTTGGAGAGTGTCGATCGAGGGCCATTGGCATTTGTCTTTTGAAAATTACCCATGAGGACAAACGCCGTTGGCATCGTCGCCTCTGGAAGTGAATACCCTTCGAATATTGTATCGAGATTCTCCAATACTTTGGGATCATCGAGGTGCACATCGGACAAGAAGACAATGCGGTCGCCGTCATCTTCCTCTTCACTCTTCTTCTCTGGTTCTTGCGACCCTGGACGGGTCGCGCCAAAGAGATCATGTCCCTGCAGTGCTTCTATACTCTCTTCTCTAGATTCTGCTGGAGGTAATCCAAGCGCAATTGCTCGAAAGTCTCCTCCAGGCATCAGTTCACCCTCTGCAACAACAACACAATTCTCTGTAAACAGCCCATCTGCTGTATCACAGACAGTCAAATCTATCGGCAACCGCGCTGACAAATCCTCAATATAATACTGCCCTTCATCATGTTTCGTCAAGAATCCAACGACAAATTTACGCTCTCGTTCGTGACCAAGCAGAGACTTGAGCTCTGTCAGCTCTGCAACATCCCCTTGCTTGCTCAACCGACCCCATTTGGTCGGCCTAAACATGGCATTTCGCTTCAACCGTTGCTGAATCATGAGAAACCGATCCTCATATAATTGAAATTTATTCTGCATGGTAAGAATAACATCCATCATCAGCATTACAGACTTGCAATAATCCATCTCCTGGAGAAGCAACTCCCACATACATACCTTGATATCCCCCACAATCCGCCTACCCTTGGTATTGAGATGGAACATGTGCCTAATCGGGTCATACTGAACCAATGGAATGTGAAATGCGTCGATAAGTTCGACGCTTCCAGACGATGTCCCACGAGACTTGTCCAAAAACTCTTTCAAAAAACTCAGCGTCAACTTGCGATCATCAGTCTCTACATAGCATCCCACCAGTATTATCATGATTATTAGGTTCTATATATCGTTGATTTACAGGCAATTCACCAACGCACGAGTCTCAATATCATCCAACAACGACCCAAGCAAATCTTCCGACTCGTTGGGCATTTCCTGCATCCTTTCAGCCAACAGCTTCAGAGCAGCGGATTCGGTCTGAATACCACTTGACTGAAACTGTTTTTGCAGCCATACTTTGGAGATTGACATGGCTCGTCTCTGAACAAATCGGATTCTGACAATTCCCAACCAGAGAGAGACTCTATGCGCCTATAGTGCTACTCTACTCTATTAAATACGTATAATTTGATTATTTAATACATTGAAAGTACGCATCAGTCATGCAAGACCCTATCCGTGGATGTGAAAATTTGAAATCCAACCAACCGCCTAAGGCGGTCCGCCCTTGCTCCATGTCTGATGATGCAACTAGACTCGTTCATTCTATTGTTTCAAGTGTGAAGGATTGATTGTCACATAGCGTTTTCAGGGGTTCAAACAGCGGTAGATAGGACTCATTGGTCTGCTGTCGAAGCATATTCCAATCCACAAACTCCCAATCAGAATGCTTGTCTGGTTCTCGAGTCTCTGCCCTTGTCTCTTGACAAACAGTGCAGGACATGAATACTGTGACATAGTGGGTGGACGCGTCAAAGACGGTGTTCACTGCGTATTCAAATCTAAAGTCTGATTCAGGGACGGCGATGCCAGTTTCCTCCTCAAGCTCTCTGGCAGCAGTGCGTTCAAAGGATTCACCAAATTCTAGCTTGCCTCCAGGCAGGGCCCACGCATTCCTGCCCACCTTTCCCTTTCTGCATGTTCCAGCAAAGCATATGTGTGTATATGATATAATTGGATTGAAATGGTTTCTTACGAGTACTATACAATAACATGGGATGCATCACTCGGACCTTTTGCTTACAAGGACGTGGATGGCCTCTGAGTCAAGTGTTTTGCAGACCAAGACCCCCACGCCAACTTTTGCCTCCTGCTCTCGAGCTACCGACGGAGTATCATACCCGTCCATGTCGATACATATATATACTCTACTATTGATAATATTATTATTGCAGTAGTAATATTACAGTACAGTAATAGGTAGGAATTGAATTATCAGAGTTCTGGGGCGTGCTGCGTCTCAAGCACCAGCCTGACGAGATCCTCGGTAGCATGGCAACAGCATCGTTCTGCGACACCCTGGATGGATTCATTGGTATGCTGGGTCTTTGCCGAGGGGTCAGCACCTCTTTGGAGGAGGAGAGACAGGATCATAGCATCTCCACACGCCACAGCCCAATGAATCGGTCTCATCCCCACGTCTTCTTCTTCCACGCACACAGCTTCGATGGAGGCCCCATGGTCTATCAAAGCCTCGAGAATCGTGGCATTCCCTCTCACAATAGCTGCTGGCAATAGGTCGCTCAAAATCATCCCTTTGATCGCATGAGGAGAGTGCTTTTCCTGAGGTGGACATGTCTCGTGGATGGCAGTAAGCAGTCTGGAGACAATCTCTGGAGCATTGGACAAGACAGCAAGGTCTAGAGGCTGGAACCCCGTCCTTTTTGACGACATGAGCATGTCATTCGGGCCAAACGACTCGGTGAAATCCTCTTCTTTTGGTACAGTCCACTGCATATGAGGGGATATTGGTGAACTATGCTGTGTCAGAACTCGCCGTCGGGCCACCGCATCGGGAATGTGCTCTGCCAGAAAGGCAAGGATCACATCCACGCATTCCACATGCCCAGAGATGGCTGCGATATGCAACGGAGTTGACTGTGACCTTGTTGTTATAGAAAATATTGTTCCATTCTTTTGATCACTGCTGAGAAGAATATGGCGGAGAAGCGTAACGTCTCCACGATGGCAAGCATAGTGAATGGGCATCCACCCATGGTGGCCTTTTGTATCAATCCTTCGTCTCTTTGGATTTGGAACACAGTCCATATTATCTACTATTCTTTTCAACAAAGTGATTTATTTATTTTAATACAACATGTGAGGACAGACTTTTGCACGGTACATGGATGGATATAGGATGAGGTGATGATGAATGCCATTCCATGCATGAATAATACCAGCTTCATGCATGCAGCCTACCCAGTAGGTACCCCCCCAAAAAAAGTATATACAAAGTATGTATGTATGTATCACCACAAATAGACGTTTTTTATGAATTACAGATAGATCTACAAGATTATGTAGCACCGATTCTGTGCCAACTGTCGACTGCAATTGGAGCCTGCAATAAATGATCTGGAATGCCAAAAGCATCACAGAGATCCAGAGCAAGAGGCCCATTCGAAGACGATGACGACGACGACGTTGATGCAAAATACAGACATAAATCATTAATTTGATTCCTGATGGCAGCGACAGACCTTCCTGGGAGTACTCCATGTTCCAAATAGGTTGTCAGACCAGCTTCAACACGGCTCAGTCCGTATAATATGCATAATTTGGTCAATGCATCCTTCCACGCCACAGGCACTGAATTCAACTCTTCCATAAACATGGTATATGTTGACGAGTCCACCGACGCCCAACCCAGAGCAACCACTCTATCCAAATTGCATTCATATCCATTCCTCATTGATGATGCCAACTCTTGAACAAGACCATGTGTGAGCATATCACACCTCCAGGAAAGCAATGCTTTAAGACACTCCAGTCCCAAGTTTTCATGCCGAACAGATGATGGAAGAACAGGAGGCGGTGCCTTCTTTTTCATTCCGACATCAATCAGTGACTTTGCCACCTGTTGCATCATGACTGTATTATCTCCTTCAAACGTCACATCAACATTCATATCATTCAACATTGGACCAATCTTGTTCGCAGCAAGAAATCCCATGCCCCCACAGCATTCTCTGCATTCTTGGAGAATCTGCACACGATGCCACGTCGCAGCTGCTTTCAACCCAGAGGACAACACATGCACCACCTTGGCATTCTTTGCCGAATCCCCAGACAGGCCAATATATTTGCATTTCAGCAGAGAAAGATGCATAGCGTATGTCGTTGCTAATGCTGGAATCAACCGTCGCTGCTGCGTCACATACTGTATAATTGGGGTATTTGCAAACTGAGGACGTGCACACGAATATCTCAATGCAATAGTCACACCACTCTTGCACGCATCCACCGCAGCCTGAGCAATCAACATTCTCCCAGTCGTAAGCCCCGACACCATTGTTCCAAACCGTTGGTTCGGATCTGATATAGGAGACGAATACCTACCCTGGGCATCAACAGATGCATACCTATCCAGCAGCGCATCCCTCGGCACCCGCACATGATCAAACCATATTTGCCCATTATCCACCCCATTCAATCCCTGTTTCGCTCCATTATCTTTGATCCTCACCCCAGGGACAATAGTACCCTGGTCATCTCTCAACCGAACAATAAACACATGAGGCCCCTGCCATGTCTTGTCAATTGTCAATTGAGCAAACACGGCACAAATCTTTGCCGTCGACCCAGCACCTCCAATCCAAAACTTGGAAGCTTCATTATGAGGCGTATGAATCACAAACATCCCACTCGCTCTGTCATATTCGGCCGTGGTTTCAATACCCATCACATTACTTCCATGCCCAAGCTCCGTCATTCCAAAACACCCAGGCAACTCCAATGTATCCATCTTTGGCAGAAACTCTTTATGATGCTTCTCTGTTCCCAGTTTCACAATCGTCCCTCCACACAATGTGAAATGAACCCCACTCTTAATCGCCATGGAATAATCACAGAACGACAGCGACTCCAACGCCGCCTGAAACTTTAACGGGTCTTTGGCATAATCTGTAACTGAGAAAAACCCTTGTCGAACAAATTTGACCACACGCTGCATCGTCAGCTCCCGAAACCCTTCCAAACTCTGCTGATAATTCGGCATGTACAAGGGATCGTTCAAAAAGTCGAAAATAGCCTCTCGTAACTCTCGGTTATCCCTCACCAACCATTGATTCAGTGAATCATAAGCAACCATTCCCTGGCCATGGGGTTGCGTTGCGACATGTCCACTGGCAAGGACATTGTTCCGCGTCAGATGACTCGCGAGAACTGCCAATCTCCGCTTCTTTTCCGTCTCTCCATCCATATTGATGTATATGAAATAGCAGTATGAAAACCCTGTAATGTGATTTTTTCCTTATTTGATTTTTTTAGTGTACGACGAGAGGAGAAGAAGAGTCACGTGACCCAGGCCAGCTGGCTGGCGACACTCATGAGTGGCTGATCAGCCTCGTGTGATAAGAATCAAGCCATCATGGCATGATGGTGATGGAAAAGAACCAAGCAACTGAGCTTGCGTCTCTTTTTCTTCTTCTCTGAATGAATCACTCTGATCGATCAGCATCAGGTGTGTCGAGAGAGCATTACTTTTTAAATAAGACGTGGCAACAGAAGAAGAAGAAGAAGAAGAAGAAGAACATGCTTTGAGAGTTGCGCCCTGGGAATGCAATGCATTGCGAGATATCAGTGATCCAGACAATGCCATATCACATGGATGCTACTTTTTAAAAAGATATTATTATTGATGCAATCCATGTATTATAAAACTGGGTTCATAGCAGTGTCAAGCGCAAGAAGAGTTGATCGCATGCACATGTGAGCCATGCCATTTGCTTTGTTGTTGTTGGCATGATTATCAACTTGCAGTTGATTGATTGATGGAATTCCATATTATACATGCATCAAAGCATGATGGTGCGAATAATACTACCGCGGATGGTTTGAAGAAGAATCTTGCTGGTCGTTTGGGCCAGGTGGTACGTAGTAGTCAGATGGAACATGCTGGACGGGAGCAGCGACTCGAGACTCCATGTGTGATGGTGCATACCACGCGTGGTTGCTCTCCTCATATGACATGGGACTCTCTGGAGAGAGTGAAAGATGCGTGTGGAGGGCAGGCGTGGGCAGTGCAGGCTGATGTGTTGCATATGTCTGATGCACAGCAGGCAGAGGTGTTGAGACTGTATATACAAGAGGGGAAACGGGGTCGCTCTTTTATGGGGTATCCAGAGGATGCGATTCTTGTAGCTACGCCGAGAGATCCGTGTGTGTATGAGTATATTGGTGCTGTGAGGAATTCAACTGATGATGGGGCATCGATTGTGACCATGTGTGGTGCAACAATGCTGCGCCCTGAAGAATACATGACGTTGGCTGGGTATGTTGAGGCGGATATTATAGTTGGTTTAGGAGATGAGGTTGTGTCGGACTCGAAAATGTCTCGTGTGGTGGCGTCCTCAAAGAGGACTGTTGCATGGATGGACCGAATACTGCAGCACTTGCGGGTGCAGGGAGACGAGACGTTGAAGAAAAGACCCCTTTTGGTGTGCCCAATAGTAGGTGGACGTGATGTGAAGAGTAGAAGAGATGCGTTGGAGCACATACGGCCGTGCATTGCTGCCTCTGATGGTGTATATATATCTGGTTTGGGGACTGGAGAGTCATTTCATGAGCGCCAGGATATTCTTCGTTCAATTATTGATGCTGTGCCGGAAGAAAAGATTCGAATAGCATCAGGAATCTCACATCCAGGGGATATGCTTCAGGCAATCGCCTGTGGCGTGGATATGTTTGACACGTCCTATGTCCACATGGTGACACGGGCTGGGTATGCATTACATTTTCCTCTCTCTCTGCACGACTTGATTCAAAAGAATGCTGAGCAGCAACGTCGCGATGATAAAACCAAATTAAATATATGGTCTCCAGAGTTGAAACGAGATGCATCCCCGCTCGTGGAGCATTGCCCATGTGATACATGCCAACGGCATACAAGATCATATCTTCATCACTTGTTTGTCACCCATGAGATGACGGGTCAGGTGCTCCTCGAGCACCATAATACCTTGTATATACAAGAATTTCTCAGACACGTGCGGGATGCGATCCGGCATGATGTATTTTCGGACTATTTGGATGCTTGGAAAGAGTACATGATGATGGCATGATGACTGAATACGTTTCGCAGCATCCATATATACATGTATGTACTGTTACATTACATATGCAAGAAGAATATTCGTATGCCTTGGTTTCCAGTGCATGGAGGAAAAGGAAGAAGAAGAAGAGGAGGAAAAAACAAACAAAAACCAAAAGTTACTACAATCACTATTTATTTGCCTTGCTTGAACACATCATTCCGCATCCCCTTGGTCAGCTCTTCCTTGAACACTGTAAAGAAATCTGATGACTTCTCAGTAAAACCTTCTTTATGCTCCAAGCCCTTTTTCGAGACATCTGTAAAGAATGCATTGGACCTGACAGCAAACCTCTGAAACACCTTGCTATTCGCTAGAGTATCCACCAATACCTGCATTGCGTGTATCAGATGGTTATTGTATCAAACTAATTGCCTTGCTTTGCAAATAGAGGACCAGTGTACTGGGCAGAATGCGAACGCACCTCTTGGACCAGGTAATTTGCGACGCGCTGGAAAAACGACTGCAATATACGCACGAAGAAGGAAACAATGTTAATAAAAATACATGTAAATCCAATAATAAGGCAGTGTCGTTCTATAACGCACCATTTTCTTGTTCTGTTTTGAAGCAGACGCTTTTACTACAACACGTGAAACTCTGTTTTACAACAGGTTGTGCGAATGATATTATTATGCAAGAAAATTTTATTACAATATTTTTTGTTTGCCTTCTGCCAGCAGTGAAAACAAGTACCTGCCTGTAATGAGCAGCAGGAGATGTTGCAGCATGCTCATTCCAGAGCTGAATGCCTGTCACTTGCAGTTGGCCTTGGTGACGAGTCAAAGTGATCTCCACCCTTTTCAACGGGATGGAAGTCACTCATGGATATTTGAGTGGGTACTGCAGGACTCGATGCCATTGTCGAGGCAGGCAGTGGACAGGGCTTTAGAGAATCCAATGCAGGTCCCTCGACCAGTGCCCCACTGTCATTGAAATGGCATAGTAGTCTCTCCCAGAGTGGATTCTTGACCAATGTATCCGGATTTCCTAGCATGATTAAACCATATCGAGCGCGTGTGATGGAGACGTTGAGTCTTCTTGGGTCTGATAGGAAGCCAACACCCTGGAATTCATTTGATCTCACGCATGAAAAGATGATAAAGTCCTTCTCTCGTCCCTGGAATGCATCTACGCTCGACACTTCGACATCAGCCATGGACATGCCTCGTACCATGCCTCCTTGAATAAGTTTAGATGTAATTTGCTCCCTTTGTCCATCGTATGGAGTAATAACACCAATACTGGATGGCTGAGTGCCAGACTCCAGTAATCGAGTAACAATACTGGATATTGCAATGGACTCTGCTCTGTTGAGGTACGAAACTCCTGAAGAGGACATTTCTTCGATTCCATGCTGGGACCAGAACATCATAGGGGCGTTCTTTGATGGCCATGGGAAATTGATGGTGTTTGGCCGATCCACTGCACCCAGCCCATCTTCTAATGTGCCTTCATAAAATGTCTTGGATGGAAACAAAGAAAGTGCTGGATGCATCCTGTACTGTACATTCAATCGAATAGGATCCATATGATTTTGCATGATTCGTTCAAATAGACTTTGTCCAAGGCCAAACCTTTTGGCTCGGCGATTAATAACCACGGGACCCAACTGACACTGATCCCCAATCAGTATGAGATGTTCACACCCCTTTGCAATCGGAATCAACGTTTCTGCTTCGATCGACTGTGTACACTCATCAATAAGAACTGTTTGGAATTTCATATGGGACAATCTTTTATCTCCAGCACACACACAGGTAACGCAGATGACATCTGCTGATTGTAGCACACGCTGTTCCAGAAGTGACTTGATTTCTCGGAATTCTGCGGCAGCTCCTTTTCTCAGACGCCTTCCAGAGTTAACCCTGTCCAATAATGATAAATATCTCTTGACTATGGGATCTGGCAAGTTTTTAATCTGTGATGCAAGGGTCAAATGATTCACAGAGCTGCCAATGGCTTCCCGAGTCTTTGACAATATTCGTGTGACACGAACACCCGTCCTCTCGACTCTTTCTGCAATATTATCTGCTGCTGTATTTGATGGAGTTGCAACCAGTATTGTACCACTTTTCATGTGTTTTAGATGGTAGATGATTGCAGCAGCAGTCGTGGTTTTACCTGCAGGTGTCAGGAGTGGTGCAGTTATAAAACCCTCATGGATTTGATACATCATTCAAAAATGCATACCTGTACCCGGGGGGCCCTGGATTAAGGATAAAGGAGACGTTAATGCAGATTTGATAGCTCTTTCTTGGGATGGATTGATCCGTGCTATACCAGGGACTGACAAATCATCTGGAATTTTGAACTCCATGCAAAACTTATCACAGATCTCATTGCATTCTTGACCGAGAAGCTTATGCCGCAAATAGGATGATAAACAGTCGTCATCATTGACAATACGGTTAAATGCTTCATGCATCCGGTCATACTGGGCACCTTTCCATACAAAGTCGACCCGATATCCTGTTGACCTGGGTGGTTGTTCTGCAGATTTCTTCTCATCCTGGCCCACGAGAGCTGTGATCTGCTTCGAACTCTGGTTATACTCTGAAATGATACATTCACATTTCCATGCATAAGAAGGATGACTAATCAGTATTCTATCACCCAGTTGAACTGCCTGTGCTGCAAGCCTCTGTGGTGTTTGAAACTGAGCACATGTTTTGTCTTTTAAAGTGCTCCAAAAGATATCAACATTGACCTGCGTTAGCTGTTGCTTCACATATCTGCTCGTTCGTGCCTCAAGATCGATCAGACTACTGAAAACTGACTTGTATAGTGGGGCATCAGAATATGCTAGTGCCACTGGCAAAATCTCCTCTTGCTCCCTTGGTGCCTCAACGCCTTGCACATCACCAATTACCGCCGACACTTTCCCACGTTTCCACATATCCTCCAGTTTATTTACTTCTCTGACGCTCACGTTTCGACGAGAGCACATATCAGCCTGACTTGGGCGTGTCACAAGCCAATCAACAACCATCTTGTCCTGGATCAATGGAGCCCAATCAGATTCTGCATGCCTCACACTCATTGAGAATGTGGTCTCATGATCATCGAACACATCCTTTGACAAGATTGTCATTTTGTTTCCGGTGGACACATAGCCGAGGGATAGTATATCTTTGGTCCCAGTTGCACAGCAACACAAGTCTCCTCCTGCCACGCGGGACTCCAAAGCCACAGACTCGTGCATGCGAAACTCTCTACACCCAGATCTGAGAGCGTGATGGACAATGCAAGATATTTTCCCAAGCATCCTTCCGTTGCAAAACCATTTGCCAGTCGAGACACATTGCATCACACTCTTTGGGTTGTACAACCCACAGTATGAGCAAGCCCATACAGGCAACACAGCGGGCTCAGAATCAATCTCCGCATCCTCCATGCCCAATGATGACACATATTCAACACTATCGCTGATGGGGGATGACTCTTGAACAACCGCCAACGCATCTGTGCTCAGAACGTCATCAGCGTAACCGTTATCTTGCGGTTGGTCACAAACCGGCGATGATTCGATCACTGATGCCATTAAGAACTCTTTTAATGATGAAAAAAATTAGATTATGGTAGAAGTCAGCCTTTAAATGCGCTAATGGCTGTACACCTGCAATTCGGAGCAACTGCCTTTGCAATGGAGGCAGAGACCTGCGTGGACCGTTGAGGAAATTGTCCTTTCGGGTTCTATTCGAATATATATTTATGAAGATTAAATATTGTAAACTCAGACAGACATTGTATAAAGGATCACAGAAAGAGAATCACGTCATCTATGGAGCACATGCTAGATATGCCAAGCCCTCGGCAACCGACAAACAGGGTCAGGAATACGAGAACGAGGCATGTGATGGTGATCAGTATCCCGAATCTGCAGTACCTTGGATTCATACTCATGCCGACAGCTAGAGTGAAAAAAGCCGACATTGCAAGGGCGCCATGGGTCAGCAGGGAGAGAGAGTCTAGTATCCCTGTTGGGTATGGTTGAACTGACGTTGGGTCGTACATGCCCGCGTGGACCGAGAATATGAAAGCACCGGTGATGAGTACCCCGACAAAAGCTTGAGAAAGTACTCCCGCGCTTCGCACTGACCATAGTCTGAAAAAGCATCCGATGAGAACTCCAAAAAGGCACCCAAAGAGTCCTGTTAAAAGGCTTGAAGGAGCCTGCTCTGTCCCTTGGACCTGTCGTGCCAATAGCGCCCCAGATGTGACAGCATGGCAGCATGATGTCGTCAGAATGAGCATGGCCAGGGTTCGCAGGGGTGCGTAGGTTTTGAGAGGCTTATTGCTTGTTGTGAGCAGGGGCCTCGGCCTGCCATTTCTGCTGCTGTATGCTGGCAGAGAGCCATCATCTTCTTTGAGTTTCCCTGCATGCGATGCTCTTGGAAGTATCCAGGCTGATTCCAGCAGATAATTTCTGATGATGAGAATGCACATGGCGCCAACAATTGCTGCACTGATTGTGTGGAGCCGTGGAATGGTGTCTGAAAATATCAATTCGCTGGAAATGGGTAGAATTCCAATGGCCGCCATGGCAATCGAAACGAATCCCAAGACAACAGGAACAGGGGTTGCAATGGCATTGACCAACCAGCTCGATACAAGGGTGGCAGTGAGCAGGCATAGAGAAGGCCATTGTCCAATCTTCAACGGCATTGCACCCTTCCATGATGATCCAGATGCTGTCGACCCGTCCATTATCCCCGAAACGTTGCTGGAATTTTCGAGGTACTCAAATAACATTCGGAACCCTTCCAATGCGGCGGCAGACAATGTTGCAGCGCTTGCAACATGTGATGCATTGCAATCCTTCAATGCATCAGGCAATAATTCTGCAAAGACCATCCAAATCATGCACCCAGCAGCGAATCCCAATGCTATCGGCAAAAGAGACTCGAACATATTCACAAAAATGTATGAGGGGACTGCCATGAGGGGTTGGGGTAGGCATGTGAGAATGCTCCAGAGAAGAGCCTCAGGTGCAGATGCCCCTTGGGATACAAGGACTGCAGCTTTGGCCATACCTTCTGGAATGTTATGCACTCCAATAGCTAACGTTGTGAGAATTCCTTGTGATAATCCTTTCTCCCCACAGAAACTCACGCCAACGCCGCATCCTTCACCGATTGCATGGGCAGCCATAATTCCAACAATGAGTATCAAACGCTTTGCCCGTTTTCCATGCAAGTGCCCAAAATGAACATCCTCCATCCCATCCAGCGCATTTTTAATTACTTGGATGAATACTGTACCAGCAAGAATGCCAACAAGGACCATAAAGGCGCCGTATGGCTGACCTTCATGCACAAGGTCAAAACTGGCAGCAAACATGACGCCACTTGCAATAGCCGTTGCAAGACCATTCATGGTAGGTGAGAGTGATTTGACGAGAAAAAAAGGAATGGCACCTATCCCTGCCGACAACGCCATCCCTACAGTTAGAACTGTTACTTGGAGCAAATTTGCAGCATGGTGCTTGGCATCTTGTGTATCAGCACCATCCATGCTCGTGCTGCTTGGATTCTTCTGCGCTGTCCCTGTATTGGTATGCTTCAAATATCTTGCATTTGTATCTACCTTTATATGCACAGGTTGCCGTGTTTCCGACGTCTTTCTGCCATTCTTTTGCTTTGCTGCATCGAGCTTCTTCTTCATCCGTTGAGAGAACACATCAGACGTTTCTATCTTCTCTACAGATTTCTCCGCCTGATAATCCTCCTCGCTCCCCTGAAATTCATCATCACCAATATCTTCGTCTTCGTCCTCCAACACTACGTGGCCATCATCATCTTCTTCTTCTTCTTCTTCTTCCTCCTCCTCCTCATCCACTCCGCCTTGCTCTTCTTCTTCTTCTTCTTGTTCCTCGTTGTCAATTTGTTCTACCTCATTTTCCTCATCTTCTTTGCCATCTTTTTCCACAACATCATTTTTCTTTTCAGTAACCCGACTTCCATCCTTCCTATCCAATATGGCAGACTCGATAGCACCGTCATCAACATGCTTCTTCTGACTCGTCTTCTTGATGTCGACTACCGTGCTCTCCTCTTCTGTCTTCTTCTCCTCCTCTACCGACGTCTCCTTCTTCTTCTTCTGCTGCTGCTGCTGCTGCGGCTTTTCTTCCTGTGCGCTTTGCTTTTTCAATCCCTTTTCCACCCCAAGAATTGCGGCGTCGATGGCAGCATCATCCACCTTCCTCCTCACCTCTACCTCTGACCCAACCTTGTCCGTTCCCCCGGTCTACACAGGATACATTCGCTCAATTGCCTCAAAAGATCCAATATATTAACCATTCTAGAACATATTCATGCCGTGGCTGTGCCAAATCCTATAAAATGGCACTTTGCGCAAAGACACGTGTCCAGATCAGCAATCAAAGTTCCTTACTTACCTCAACCCCCTTCCCAACAACTAAAGCTAAAAGAAGAATAAAAACAAATATTCGAGTGATAATCCGCGGCATATTGAGAATATGCGTCATCGTGTCCGATACCCCATCGGTCAACAGGGCGTGTCTCTGCAACTGACAACAGTACTGGTCTTTTTACTCATATCCATGGCATATTTTACAATCATAAATGTCCATCACTGCTACATCGTGTGCGCAATGGCCAAACAGCGAGACGATCGACGTCGCCATGCAACGATGCTAGCGAGAATAGTCAAATGGATCGGTCATATGAGTTGTTTGATCGGAGATCAGTATCCATTTCCATTTTGAGACAGTTGCATGGACACCGATACATGGCTGATTCCATGCGTTACTGTATACTACTACTACATAAACATATTGTTCTAGTTAACAAATGAAACAGAAGAGAGCCTGGGAGGAATGGACTGGACGAGAAATTCTGCGTTTTCGCAATCGAAGGACGAGGCAAGTCCGAGCCCTGCAAAGGGTGGTGGTCGATTAAATCCGATATATGATACATTAGACTCGGGTATTATTGTCCCGCAATCCGTGTTCAGAGATGAAGAGGACGTGTTGGACCAGGAAGGTGGGGTGCCACCGTTGTCCTCGCTGGGTCGGTCTGATGTTCCTGTATCGGCTGATGCGTTCGAGTATACTGACCCAATACATGGCAAAGAAATAGCTGCTGCGGCGTTGGGAAGTGATCGGCCGGAAGAGGAACGGTTTGAGCAAGTGCTCAGACGGCTTGTGACAGATGAAATGCAGGTTGCGGATGGGATTCATACGTTTGGGGAGATTTGTGTCAATCGGGCAGACGATTTGCGATCTTTAGCGTCTGGACTGGTGGAAGAGACGCCGCAGTATCATGCTCTCGTGAAGGATGCAGCAGAGTTGGAGGCAGAGGGGCAGACGTGGAGTTTGCTATGGTATCTTTTCGCCATTGAAGATTTGTCGTTTCCTGCTGGAAAGGGAGGTAATTTTGTATCTGGAGCAGGATTTGTAAAGACTGTGCGACAGCATGCTACCGATGTTGTATTCCAGGATGGTGTGTTGAATCGCGCAGCTCGGATTGTGGCCTGGTTGGAGGCGGGACATGCAAAGAGATATCCGGAGCCTAAACAAGGCGTTGGGCGGAAGGATGGGATTTGGATGGAAACGAAAGCAATGCTTGATGGCGGTGGTCGATTTGGAGAAGAGAAGGGTGGTGTGCATGTGTCACGGATTGATCCAGATGCCATGGTGAGGGAACAGGCCAAAATTTCTGCTGATAATGCAAAAGATGAAGAGAGACTGGCCAAGATTATCTGGAGATTTGTCAAGTCTGGCAGATTGTCTGAAGCTGCACGTGTGTGCCAATATGTGGGACAGCCTTGGAGGGCTGTGTCATTAACTGGGTATGGGATGCATGGTCCTCTGCCTCTTGGGGCCTCTGCAGAGGAGGCGGATGAGGAGGAGACTGGAGCGCGGCAGAGTGAAACGTTAGCTGGAGAGATAGAGAATGGTGTGGGGTCGAAATTGTTATGGAGGTGGGCATGCCATGCTGCATCCAAGAGGATATCCGAGTCTATTGATGCTACTGGATATGGTGTGTATGAGTCTGCTGTGTATGCTCTACTGGCTGGAGATATCAAGAGGGCAGTCCGAGCTTGTGACTCGTGGGAAGATGTGCTTTGGGTCCATTTAAGGTGTTGGCTAGAGTATCACGTTGATTCGTATCTTGTGGAGCAGGCGGGGCGAGGGACGAGTTGCCTGGATGGCATTGACATGAGTGAAGATGCAGGCAATCTGGAGTCGCCACATGAGTGGCCGATTACGGATATCTCACGGCAGATGCCACCCAATCTTGAAGAAGCAATTACGATGGGAACTGCGAGCTACGGCGGAGTAGAAGTTGGGTCAATTGATAGAACAAAAAGGTATAGGAAAATTCAAGTGGACCTTGCCCTGGGGAAGATGGAAGAGCTTTTGGACACGCTGATACATTTGATTGTTCCAGAGACAGGAAGCGAGGAAACTCAGCAGCAAGAAATGTGTCCCCCAGGATTGATGAGATTCTCAGCACACTTGGCTCTGATGTTGTGGAAGATGAATTTGGTGACGACTGCACAGGATGAGGGGACCCCTTTGTACACAAAATTGAATGATGGCCTCCAAAAATTGCTATGGATCTACACTGTGCATTTGATAGATACAAGCGCGTATTCTCTTGTTCCATCATACCTGGTTCATTTGAGGTTGGGCTTGAGAAGAACGACAATGCAGCTGTTACTGGAGGAGTCCACATGCAACGAAACAATAACATCTACACAGCAAATCCTTGTGCTCTGCCAGCAATGGTTTGGAACATATGCTGGCCAGGGTGACTTTGCAGATGACGAGACTCTCGTATCCATTCGACAGGTATGTTGACGTAAAAAAACCTTGCATACAGTATTGTACACTGATCATCACATCTTTCTATTCTGCAGTTTTGTGACAAATCTAGAGAGTCAAGTTTGGGAGGACCAATCATCAGAGCTCAGCGAATGTGTTGGTTTTTCTTCGAGGATTCATATAGAGAAGAAGCAACAAGGAGGGCAGTGGTATTATGTCGGGACTTTTCTTTGAGTGGTATCCAGGGTACACTGGCTGCCCTTCATCTGTTGAAGGAAGTGATTCCAACTGCCATTGGTTCTGAAAATGGATTGCTCTCTCTCTGCAGCCGGCCAGAAGAACTCTCACAGTTCCCAGACGTAGTGGAACTTATTTGTTGGGAGAGATATTTCGAAATACTCCGAGAATACCTCTTATGGGAAGAAATTTATGGCGCTGCTGTGCAGAATATGTTGGAGAGTGATGACAAGGAGGAGAGCCAAAAGGCATTGCTTGACCTTGAACACGACACTGTCAGCCTTTTGAATGGAATAACAGAATTCATCATGATGGAGGGAATGGAGTGGATATCCAGGACAACATACAATGATGTATCCACCGCCAAGGAATTGGAAGCCTCGATTGTCATCATGCCTGCAGACACCAACCTGAATGACCTATCTGTTTACCCTGCCTTCTCAGATGCTTCTCAGACGGACCAAATTTGCACTTTCATAGCCAAGATATGCATGGGCATTATAGATAGCGACTCTGGAATATATTTCGACGCAGTCCCAACTGACAACAGGGAGATGCCACACCAGGTCCTCCTGAGGCTGTGGATGGACAAATCAAAGCCAGATCCATTTGCAGACACGTGCATTAGCGTGTTTTCAACCATTCTGAAAAACGGAATCAAGATTGGAGAAGATACAATAGATGTGCTGGCCTCCAGTATCACATCAACACACGACATATCTTCTGCCATTTGCCAAGGGTGTTGCCTGCCGCGTCTTGTCCTCCCAGTGGCAGTGCTCCGGGAGGCACTTGCCTACATGGGATCCACAGCTTCCATGGAGAATGCCGACATCATATTAAAGAAGGCAGAACACGGTTGGAGAGATCTCTGGAGTGACGCAGATCTGAGCGAATTGCGTGCTCACATTGAATCTGGATCCAAACTGCTGAGCTCTTGATCTTGAACGCTGTTTGTACTTCCAAGAAACACGGCACTCTGCGCCTGCATCCATTTCCACATGGAGATAGATACACAAAAAGTACCACTAGATACCTTAACATTTGTAACTTATCCAGTCTATCGTATTTTTTGGCCCCTTTCCGTCGGTCAATCCATAGTTGACAAGACCCCTCGGGCTGGTCGCAAATTCACAAAACGAGGCGTATTTTCATCCCTCTGACACGATTTCTTTAGCGAAAAACTAAAAATATTACTAGAATGATATTAAAACGTGTTAGTATCGCAAAAATAGCACTATTGGTGCTCCTAGGAGCCGTGTTTCTGACAACGGTTAGAGCTCAGACTTCTCCAGACGTTTGTGGATGGATCCTTGGGGACGAGAAGGCTCGACAGAACATTCCAGATGAACCGAGGTCATACATTGTTAAGTGTATGACAGGAGATAGCTGTGGAGAGTTGGCTCGCACGTTATTGAGAATCGTGGGGGATTCAGCAGACATCAATGTGTTTGGAAACATGGGCATTTTGACGGGTCGTTTCGACTCGAGCATCATTCGACTCTTGTGCAGGTCCAAAGATTTGAAGAGATTGATTGATATGATTGAAATGGATCAAGTCGTAGGATACGATAATGTCATTTCTTCTACATCATAAATGTTTATTACAATTCTTTTTAATTTGACAATGACTTCATAAAGCGTTGCATTTGCCTTGCCAACAATGATATCTGATCTCCTAAACCTAATTCCTCATTCTCATTCTCCTCGACTCCCAACGCCTTCATGACGATGAGATCCAGTTCCTCTCCTCCCGGCCGAGAAGGCCTCTCTGCTGCCAAAACATATCTCCCTGGGACATCATTGTCTGCAATAAACACTTGCCATTCGCTTGGAAACCTCTTGAATACAGACCCAATATCTCCAATCGGGCGTAACGAATACGTTGTCATGAAATCACCGAGGAAATTATCCCGCAATCGCCTCATGGCAAGCCCAACTCCAACATCTCCACTGGACAACCTCGGGTTGAACATGACAAGTGTCTGGGAGGGCTCCAATCTATTACTAATAGCAACAATTTTATCCAAACTAGGAGGATCGGGTGCAGCCATGACAATCAACTCATCCTCTGGATCCACAGGCGTCCTATCATTGAGACTGGAGACTGTAAAAGTAGCATCATCCCACTGATTTCGAAGCATAGCAGCCACTCCAGCATCTGGATAAATAGCCTTGACGGTTACATCACCACTCCTCTCCACAATATCATCAATGAATCGCTTTGTCATCTTCCAAAAACGAAGCTGATCACCCTCCTCAGAGTAGACTGGACCAGAGTTTGGGTCCCAAAAGTCTGGCAAGAGAATCTCAACGACACATTTTGAAAATCCAGAGCCCATGGCATCCACCGTTGCAGCAGCTGATTCTTTAATAGCATCCGTCAAACTGTCTGGAAGGACATCATCATCGCGAGGGATTGTAGCAGGATCAATCTCATTCGTATCCTCAGCAGGAACACTGTTTGTCTCGTTCTCTTCAGAGGAAGCTCTGCTCACTTGATGCATTAAATTCACTCCAAACAATTTCTTTGATTGGTTGAAGCAGCGTCTCTGAGAAATGAATCCAGAATACGTCGCAACTCGGGAGGTGTGGTATCCATGTGAGACATGGGACACACGAGAAGATGCCACAGAACCAACCATTTGACCTGTTGTATCTATGCTATTGTTTCAATAATAAAATATGAATTACTATGGCTTCATCACGAGCATCCTAGCTTGGATTGGAGGGAATGCAAGAAAGAATCTAGACAACTTGCATCCTGACACTTGGTCCCATTCACCTCTGAGAAACTCACAAATGAGGATGCCAGTTTCGAGAATCCGCCAATTGTTGAGAAAATGTGTTCTGATCTCGCCATAAGGAGGAGATCGACGTATTGCTGTATAGCCTGAACGCTATTGATTGATGATCTATCACTATGTGATGGTACTGTACAGCATTGTGGCATGTTCACGCCGTGCGGCATCATAAGAGATAGTTCCGTTGCAAACCGAACAGAGTCACTAGCAAGAACTAATGATGACTTGCATGTGAGGTCCCGTGGGAGTGATCCAGCCCAATCAAGGATGCGATTTGGAAGGCCTGATGAAAAACCGTCTGACCAAGGAACAGCAGGGACCACAGCATCACGGCCGACCCGAATTTCTGATCCACCTGTTCGAACATGTAGAGATACATGCGATCCAGTCGTCCAATGCTCAAGAAAGTCATCCACAAAAGACGATGCTTGCATCAATGGCTTTGAAGGTCTTGAGAAGAAGGAAAGAATGAGATTCCCACATTGATAGGAATGGCACCATCCATCAAATTGCGTTCCTTTCTTCGGTTCTTCCCAATTACTTGTAATCTGAATCTCATTTCGCTCTGCAAATACAACATTCAAATCGGGAAGGCGTGCTGTATCAACAAGCCAAATATATGGTGTATTGCTGTCACAGGTCTGTGGAGGACCGAATGCATATGACGGATCAATCGTAATATTCGCATGCTGTTCATCCGCTAGAGATATGATGAAAGACAGCCCTCGTATCCTGTCTCCAGAACCCCCGCAGAGCCCCCACCCTCTACAGCACCTGACTATGAATTTTCGAGAGTTGCGTGGCGAATTGATGCCCTCTAGAATCCGTAATGTGTCAGCATCAACACTACTGTAATCATAATAATACGACGTTGATACAGCATCGCCTGTGCTGCTCTGCAACTGTCCTTGAGGAGGGAATGAGAACCGAATCAGCTGGTCAAAGCCTGTGGACCCGGCACCGCTGATGCATGCAAAATACCCCGCCAGGACACTCAAAGCACCACAAATCCCAAATAATAATATCGTATAGTTTCTTGCACTGACCATGTGTGTTTTGTCTCACAACCTTTTGCTCTATGCCAGGAGTTTGTTTGATTAAAATGGGGTCGTCGTCAACACACCTCAGCACCTGAAGATACCATGGCTATCTGTTGCCACGCCATCTGTCACGACAGCAACAACTGTAGACTGTAAAGAAAATTGAATGTCAGTGTCATCAAAGGCTCATGCAGCTCATGGTGTTGGAATAACGGGGGTTCGACAACAAATTCAAACATCCGGTCCAAGCACCTGAGCGACAGGGGAATGACGTCTCTAGATCCCACCCTGGGAAGATTGGTGTCATCACCTGTCAACTAGGCTGATTGATGGGACTGTCGCCCATGCTGTCCAAGAAAGCATACTCCCTCGCCCATCAGGGCGAGCCACAAGAGATTATACCAGTCAGATGACATTGGATTCTTTCACAATATAGATAATTGGCATCTAATTTCGACACTGTGGACGATTGTGAGCAAGGTGCTGGGTCTGCGGGTGCATTCTAGAACGTTACTGAAGAAGCCAGTGCAGTCTTTGAAGTGATACGGGCCACGGTATTTGTGGCCTTGGAAGCAACCATGGTACTCTCGAAATCACTGTCTGTGCGTGGGGTTGGGCAGGGAGCGGCGTCTACCCTGCTCCGACATGCGAGGCGACATGTCGGATGTGCCAAGGGCCTCTCGATACAGCATACTATGAAAACAAATGGATATAACGATGATGGGTGTTTTGGATGGATCGCTCCCAAGGCGATACGAAAACGGCTGGTCGCCGTGGGGTCGGCGAGCAGCAACAGAGAGCACACGGCCATGATGCTCACGAGCGAACGATCTGGCATGGTGAACCGCGAAGTCGTGTTATTTCTACTTCAGTTGGAACTGGATTCACAGTTACAGCGCGCGTTGACGTACGAAGACTTTGATTTGGTCAAGGATGTAAGGGAACGTAGGAACAAGGTGGATGGAGCGCTGCGGGAGATGCAAAAGGCAAAAGGATATGGGTGTGGATCCCGTCGGTCTGGGCAGTCTGGTCAGTTTGGAACGCTTGCTCCTAAAGCATTATCTATTCGAGCGAAACTCTCGAAAGCCATAGAAGAGGAAGACTATTCCTATGCTGCGCAGCTGAGGGATGAACTGGCAGCGATTGAGGAACATTCTGCAGAGGCCAACATGCCGTGCCCAGTGGTTGATCCAGAGTTTTCTCTGGGAGAGATGATAATACATAATTCAAAAGGATATCGAGGGGTTATTTGCGGTTGGGATTTGGCATGCTGTGAAGATGATGCATGGAAGATTCAGAACAATGCTGGTGCATTGAAACATGGAACAGACCAAGTGTTCTATCACGTGTTGGTGAACATTGCTGATTGGCCGATTGATGATGATCTTGCCCCTGTTGCATATGTTCCAGAGGAAGCGTTAGATTCGGTTGCATTGGCAGATTTTGATTCTGAAGAGCCATTGGTGAATGCACAGTTCCAGCATCCATATTCCTACCTCATGTTCCTCGGAACAGATGGGCACGGTAATATGATTCCGTGTAAACAATTGCGAGAAAAGTATTGTGTGGAGAGAAGAGATGTGTATCCCAGTGACTCGGAGGATGGGGAAGGATCCTCAGATAGCCAGGGGACCATCATTCCTGGGATAGACATGAGTTCATTGGACAATGATGACGACCACGGCGAGGATGATGATTGATTATACAGATATTTTTTTTCTTTTCGGTGTTGTTTCTTCCAAACGCGTTTCATGTAATTCGTGATAATAAAGATTGAGAATTTCAATCAACACTGACCAAAATATAATCATCTTCCTCTCTTGAGCTGCCTCTCTGCATCATCCACACTCTTCATCATACGATCCAGTCTCTTCTTTGGGAAATTTGCCTTGAGTCCGAACGATACCAACTGCCCGTCCAGCGCATTCACAGCAGAATACATTTGACTATATGATGGACGCCCAGCAAACTTTGGATCGCGTCTGTACTTGCTCACCCATTTCACACTGATATCTTTGAGCTCACCCATTGCCTTTTCACGCTCGTCAGTATTTGGCTCCTTCTCCAAAGCAGATCTGATACCATCAATCACCTGCTGTGTTTCCTCTGTGTACTCTGCACTGCGATCCTCACCAATTCCAAGGAACGCCTGCGCCGGGCTTCCCACAGCCCACAGAGATAAACCACCCACCATCAATGCAGCTCGGCGATCTACGACTGCATCATTCGTTGACGCCTCGCCGCGAGCAACCATGGATCTCCTCTGTCCAGACACAGGCACCACCCTTGTGGTCCTCTTCGATCCACACACAGCCACAGGTGTCGTCTTGCTCACCGTCAGCATCATCATTCTCCTGCACATATGAGAGATCAACCAATCGATATCAAAAACCCACGTCACAAGGAGGATATCGCCATCAGTATGCCAAGGAGACCGATGCCGATGATCCATGCATCCAAAGACGTACAGATATATAGGATTGTAATAGAAAAATTCGGAGAAAATGGTAATTTGAAAACAACACGGTGCAAATGTGTGGAACGTAGTTGATCCGTGTCGTCGATTTCGACGGTACGTAAAATATCTATTCAAGGAAGATTCCGTCAATAAATACATTTGGTGCAGCGACCACCCGCATCCGTGTGAGATCAAGCTTGGAATATTGGACACATTCTCCAACATTTTGATTTCATCTAAAAATATACCGGTCTAGTACTATTCTGCGGTACATATCTGTGTATATAGTTGCGTAGAACTGGTATAAGATACAAACGCAGTTTCCAACGTGGCCTAACAACCATTCATCGGGCAGTCTTGGTATTCAGTCCTGCGAGCTTGTTTCCATTCCGGTAGGTATCCAATTACATGTTATAACAGCTACAGAGAACATTGATAACGTGTCTGTGCGGTATTGTGTAGACGAGGACCACGGTGGTTGTTGAGCGAGGTCGTTGGTTGGCTGTTGGGAACGAAAACAGCGCCATCGTCGTCAGAGCATAGGATACTTACTATTTATTTATAGATAGTTGCTTCTGCATTATTTCTTGTCATGTCGTCGTCCAAGAAAGCGGAGAGGCAGTTGAAGGAGCTGCGGAGGTTGATGCCATGGAACTGGGATGCCAGGGTGGAGGAGCATCCTCCTGGGGAGAAGGCGATGCATGATTTTGAGGACATTGTCAACTATCGTGTGGGTGGGAGGAAGAGGAGGGGTGGAGCTTTGGCGGCTGTTGCGCAGAAGACTGTAGTGCCCAGGAAGAAGAAGACGTCAAAGAAGCTCACACAGGCGTATGATGAGAGCAACAAGGAAAATATACCGCCAGAAGAGCTCCCGGCACATGTTACGAAGGAGAATGTGCCTGTAGCAGATGAAGAGCCTGTCAAGGAAAACTTACCTGTAGCAGAAGAAGAGCCTGTCAAGGAAAGCTTACCTGTAGCAGATGAAGATCCTGCCAAGGAAAGCTTACCTGTAGCAGAGGAAGAGCCTGTCAAGGAGAAGAAGGAAGAACACGTCAAGGAAGAAGAAGAAGAAGAAGTGAAGAAGGAGTGTGATGTGGCAAAATTGTCACCACGTGTTGAGAATTTGGCGAAAGAGGGTTCACCAATGTATGGAGAGAAAACACCGGCGCTTGTGAAAGAAAAGTCTGTCGTTCATCGTGAGACCCCTGCTGCGATTTCTCCAGGATTGATGCTGACGCCAGCGTCAGCAGCCTCAAAAGGTATGTCGTCTGAGCAGCGACAACCAAGGTTGAAAAAGGAACAGTCCTTGTCAGGTCGTGTAGACAGAGCAAAGTCAATTGGTAAAGCCGTCCGAACAGATACTGTGATGGCAAAAAAACAGGCAAGAAGAGTAACTTTTGCAACTCCTGAAGCTGCACTCTCTCTTTCTCCAGACACAGTCGATGCCACGCAGCACTCAACTGCTCGAATTGTTCGATTTAGTGATAATTTTTCGATAGATCTTTCAAAATACGGATCTGCGCTGAAAATGAAGAGGCCCTCAAGTTGCCCTCCACTGTTCAGAACTCTTCCAGATCATGGCAGACGAGTGGCTTCTCCAGGAAAGAATCCAGCTCGCGTGTTTGCAACATTGCAAGAACATAAGAGTGCATCGAGACGAGCGACGCCGTATATGAAACGTGATACAGCAGTGTTCTCTAGAGAAGTGACATTATCTAGGCTCATTCGAGAGGGAGTGGGATTGAAAGACTCGGCAGGTAGTAGTGTTGCACCATGTGCCTTGCCTCCAGGCAAGCCTCTGCGTCTTTAGGATGTAATTACATACATAATATATATTCATGACGATGACATGACATAGGCATACGCATGCATGGCTTGAAGTCTCATCTCCAAGTGCAGCCTGTCCCTCCATGAGGCAACCCTGCTCTTGAAAGATGCATGATGCATCTGCTCCCGATGTCTATTAATCGCCTTGACACACTCCCTTGCAGTCACCACAAATGTATTATACCCTGCCCCTAATTCCTTATCCACAGCTCGTAGGCAATCATTCGTCTTGAGCAACAATAACAACTCCCTTGGAACCTTTCCAAGCAATGACCCAATTTCCTGGGCATGCTGCCCCACATACTCTTGGATCTCTTCCTTCTCCCTCTCTGTTCTCTGATACCCCAACCTCGATGATCCCTTCTCCCATTTCGTCACATCCCTCCATTGCCGCTGCGTGAGCATCCCAGCAAACAGAGGTACCGAATCAGCAGCATTCATATTGGTTGCGCTCTCTGTAATGCCACCCACATCCCCCAAAATCAACGATTTCCACAACTTTGAATACTCTATTCGAAATTCATCATCCAAACGTCTATATAATCCATGATCGAGTAACACAAGCTGCCAGCCATGAGGGGATGTCGTACCTCTAACCAACATGTTTGCCACATGTGGATCAGCATGAACAAAACCAAACCTGTAAATCATCTCACTAAAACACGTCGCAATGAGCCTCGCCAAACCCTTTGGATTACACGATATATCCTTCAATCCCCCCGCATCACCTATTGTCACACCATCAATCCACTCCATGGTCAACACTCGAGGAGATGTGCGCAGTGCATCCACATGAGGAACAACCACCCTACCCCTCAGCGCATCAGACGATTCAAGCATATCACGACACGCGAACGCATTCTCCGCTTCTATTCTAAAATCTAATTCCCGGGGTAAATTCTCATGCGCCTCCCGGACAAGCCAGGTGAAATCAGCATCTGGCGCAATCCAAGCAACAAACTTTACCAATCCCTCTATTGCCGCCAAATCCACAGCACTCATCTCCCGCACATCTTCATGCTGCACTTTGACAGCACGTTTCTCACCAGTCGTGCGATCCCGTGCCATATGAACCTGCGCGAGACTCGCACTCGCCACAGGAATGGGATCCAACTCTTCAAACAACTCATTCCATGGACACCCAAAATCCTCCCGAATCGTCCTTTCCACACTCGCCCAACTCGACACTGGACACCTGTCCAACAAATTCTGCCGCATCGTCCGCACATACGCATCTGGAACTAAATGATCCAGCATGGCGACATGCTGCCCTAATTTGATATAAATACCGCCGTGTGAGAAGCATAGTTGCAACAGTCGCTGAGCTCCCCTCGCATGACATGCCTCCATCTCCTGTCGATACGCCTCTGACGTCCCATCTAATCCCTTTAAAGACCACATATAATCCATCAGGATACTCCCAGCGCAATACGCATCCCGTCCCAACCGCACTGGCATTCGAAATACCAAGGTGGACACACTCGGCATTGGCAATCGCCCTCTCTCATCCGTAGCATCATCCTGCAATGACACCACCATACTCGTAGAAGATGATATAGCCACAGCACAGCCCCCATAGAAGCAGAACTGGCGCAGACGAGGCAACACGAGTCGCCCAGAAAACACAGTTGTCATCTCTTTTGTCTCTCAAAAAGCTTCCTTCCTTAAGCTTCCTTCTTCTTTATTGAATCAAGGCATTTTTCATTCGAGGGCCGGTAATAGGCTTCCAAACTTTTTCACGATGTCGCTCCCTCGGCTCCCCTGGCGCGTATTAAATTCCCTCGCCCCCCTAAATCAATGTAATATTGTATTAAGGTGTCATTCGAGTCGCTGGATCGTAAGAATGGTCAGAATCTCGCGAAAACAACGCGAAAAACACGAATCCGAAGAGTCACGGCCATAAAGATATCGCCCCCCGACCACAAATTCGGAAAGAAAATGAAAAATTAAAACTTTCAGTAGCGTGGAATATCCCTGAAAGTGCTTCGTTTCGCTGCACGAGTGCGATGAAGACAATGGAGGATTAAAAACTCTGTCGATACGGCCAACAGAGACTTTCAAAAGATTTAATGAACGATATGATTCGGAAATCTGGGACACTAAGTCGTATAAGGAAGCGAAATATGAGATACTGGCGAGGTGTGGTGACTTGGACGAAAATCGGTGTCTCAGAGTTGGAACGATACGTCCAACAGAGACCCTTAAAAGATTCAATGAATGATATTATTGGGACATCTGGGACACTGGGTCGTATAATGAAGCGAAACGGGCGTAAGGTAAAAATTCGGTGATTCGGACGAATTTCGATGTAAAATTTCTAGAACGATAATGCCCGCTGACAGAAGCAATAGAATTCTTAAAATACATAGATTATTTGGGTAGAAAAGACTCATAGAAAGGCTCAAAGATGAGGAAGACATTGCGGCGAATGTTCGCGATAGTCGACCTTGACCTCAAAGGTTGACCGAGCTCTACCGGTAGAGGTCCCTGGCCATGGCCAGGTCACCATGGTGACAGGAAGAGTCAACGTGCTACTGTGATGTGGTGGGTTGACCAGGCATTTCATCAGACACACCTGCAGAATGGAGACTTGTTGCTCTTAGATGACAACACTGGTGTGGATGACCCTTTTGACTCGAGCTTTGAAGAGCCAAGGCGATGCAAATGTCAGACGACAGTCATGAACACGCCAATACCCATTCTTCCTCTTCTCGATCGCAGAGAAGGCTACGCCTACGCCCTAGAAATGCGAAGGATGCAAACTACCATCTTGAACACGAGGATCTGGACAATTTGTCAGACGACAAAACTAAAAGTTTGAAGGTCATGTCACACAAGAGAAAGACAATCTCTCAGACCAACCTCAAGCCTTGGACAAATATTTTCAACGTTTTCGTTCCCTGTCTTGTCGTTGGCATACTTCGCTGAACAGTATCTGATTGATACTGTCTCCACAGGCAATAAAGCAACAGATCTACGCCCTGCTTGGTCAAAAAGGACTCTCTTGGCTCAGGCCTTCAACAAACTTGCAAGGAAAAGAGCCATGAATAATACTACTGGCGACTTCTTGCATTGGTTTCTCTCTACACTTGATATCTAGTGTCACATCGGATTACCTAGTAAATATCTGCACTTCATCGCTATGCCCCATGATAAGTATCCACACTTGCAGATCTCTCACAATCCAAGTAAGCTCTCCTAATCTACAAATCAGTTTACCCAAATGTCTATTTACGATCGCTAATCAACTCACAAATCGCCACTTTCGGCCCTCCACTACTTGTTCATTAATTATTACTACTACTACTGTTTACATAAATGCATCGCTATATATACGAATTTACAGTCGTGGATAATTAGTACAATTAAAAAAGACCATGATGCATCATCATGATGCTGTCACCCAACCAATAGCTATTATTCCCTATAGGGAGAACGACAACCACTACTATTACTGACGATCCCATGCCTTTCAAGGCATTGTCGTCATCGAATCCTCATCATTCTACGAATTCAGAGCAATCTCCACCACCTCGTGCAACTCACCCCGCTGGTACGACTCAATCATGATATCACACCCTCCATAAAACTCCCCTCCAATATACACCTGGGGAAATGTTGGCCACATGCTATATTCCTTCATACCAGCTCTCAACATGTCATTATCCAGTATATTCACAGACACATATGGAACATCCATACTATTCAATATCTGCACCACCGTGTTACTAAACCCACACATGGGCATCTCCTTGGTCCCCTTGATAAACACCACAATCGCATTCTCTTGAATGAAATCATCAATCGAATTCTTCAACTCTGGTGGCAACCCTCCTCCTTCAGTTGCTTTGCAACTAATAAAATTACTACGTGTGCGTCTATCTATAAGGCGTCGGCGGATACACACGGATCTAGGCAAACCCCCATGCATCTTGGGTTGGAGGTTCCCAACAACACATGTCTTCTTGCTCTTCTGTAGAATAGGAACACCTCGTTTCTGCGCCACGCTTGCTCCACCCATTGTGAAGCACTGTGTCATCATTGCCATTCAAATACTACTCGTATCGTCAGCCACCAAACTGATGATGATGCGTTGCAATCCTCTTTGTCTACTAGAACAAAAGACTGACAAGGTGGATAGTTCTAGCAGCTTGCCCCTTGTTGTTGTTGTTGTTCTTGCTGTCAGTGTATATATCTCACTGACACAGCAATTAATTATTAATACAACTGTGTAATAATAATAATGATTTTATTTTTTCCACTGTATATTCCATGATGATGATGATACGACCAAGAATAAAAAGCCAATGGGCATTCGTATCTAATCCATCTTATCAAGGAATAATACTAACAGACGATGCCCTGTCCTCCACTCGTTTCTGCCAAGCTGTACTAATCCCACGGGTACTTCTACTATTGCCATCATTGTAATTGATTTTATCACACAGTACAGATAGTACTGGTACCTAGTAGTAGTCTTACATTGTTGTTATACGTGCCATCCGTGCCAACAGTGTTCTCTGTTTGAGCGACGGACTCGGCGTAGAACAACTGTACCACCCACAACGACCGATACGTCGTGGCATTGTCCTCGTGGCACTTGTGTGAGGAATACGAGTCTATAGAATATGTCATTTTATGAAGTCGCTGGACTGTCTCGACAGACAGTCGGGGCATCGTCACATGCGTGTGGTGGTCAGCGCAAAAAGAGTGTCTCTCGCTGGAGTGGTGTTATGCCTCGGAATGGGAGTGATAGTAGAGTAATGTGTTGGAATGGGAGTATGGCATGGAATCATCGGTCGATGCCGGGTGTGGTTCGAGCTCAGAGTAGTAATACGAATGGAGGTGGGGATGGGTACGCTCCATTGCGGGTGTTTGCGCCTTTGAGGGAGGCTTCTGCGGCGTTGGCGAGTTCTTTGAGTGATTTATCTCTGAATATTAATGGGGATGAAAAGGTGAGTATCAGGAGTATTCAGGGTCCGGTGGAGCAGGATATGGGGGTGTGTCGGAAGAATTTGGTGGATGTGGTGGGGAAGAGGCATCCATTGCTGCGGACTGCGGCGGATCAGATATTTAGTGCTGGGGGAAAGAGGTTGAGGCCTTTGATTGTGTTGTTGGTGGCGAGGGCAACGTATAGGATGCATGGGTTGGAGGATTTGACAGAACGGCATAGGAGGTTGGCAGAGATTACAGAAATGATTCATACCGCGAGTTTGGTGCACGATGATGTGTTGGATGAGTGTGATACGAGGAGAGGAAAAAGAACTGTGAACAGTATCTATGGTAGTCGAGTTGCCGTCTTGGTAGGGGACTTTTTGTTTGCGCAGTCCTCGTGGTTTTTGGCCAATCTGGATAATCTCGAGGTGATCAAGCTGATCTCCCAAGTGATTGCTGATTTTGCTGATGGAGAGATTTCGCAAGCAGCGTCTTTGTTTGATGCGTCTGTGACGCTGGACAAGTATCTGGAAAAATCGTTTTATAAAACTGCATCGTTGATTGCTGCATCATGCCGGGGAGCTGCCGTGTTTTCAGAGTGTACAGAGGAGGAGAAGTTGGCCATGTACGAGTACGGAAAGCACCTGGGTCTTGCATTTCAGGTAGTCGATGATATATTGGATTTCACGCAATCGTCTGAAAAGTTGGGAAAGCCACAAGGACAGGACCTGGCATCTGGTAATTTAACAGCGCCAGTGCTGTTTGCTCTTCAGAATCCAACGACTGGGCCACGGTTGCTGACGTTGATAGAGTCTAGGTTTAAGAAGGAGGGATCTTTACAGGAGGCGTTAGATCTGGTGGCGGCTGGAGGGGGTATTGACCAGGCCAGAAAGCTTGCTCGGGATGAGGCTGATGTGGCATTGGCACAGTTGGAGATGTTGCCTGATTCTGATGCGAAAGCATCCATGGTGAAGATGGTTGATTATGTGTTGGAGCGACTGTATTAACAAAGTAGTATATAAATAAATGATTCTTTTTCTCTCTTTGATTCATTCATTCATTCATTCATAGTGGCCATCATTTTCACCCCAAAATGAATACTAATGGATAGTAGTAGTCCATCATTGATTGCCATGAATTTCAATGATTGTTGTTGTGTAATACATGATGATGATGATATATATATAGAAGTGTGTTACATGATGATGATGATGTCTCTATAACTTTCAAAAAAAAGTGTAATAAAATTGTTGTGCGGTGTTTAGACCTTGACACCCTCTGGGAGCACGCGAGACAGAATGTCATCAGAGAGCTTTGCTACTTGGGCGTCAAGTCCCTTCAATGCGGCATCCTTCTCAGATTCGAGGCTGGCAAGAGCCTTGGAGAGCTCAGCATCAACCTTGGCCTTGGCGGCAGCAAGCTCGCTGGCAGCCTCGGAGGACACGGCAGCCTTGGCATCACCAACCTTCTTCTGAGCAGCAGCACGAGCCTCTGAGATGATCTTCTCAGCCTCCGCCTGGAGGCTGGCAACCTCACCAGAGTTACCCTTGACGGTGGCAAGCTTCTCGCGAAGCTGTGTATCACGGTCATCCAAGAGCTTTCCAACTGGTGTGAACCAAGATTTATCGAGGAATACCATGAGGAGCAAGAACTGACCAGCCATGATTGGAAGTGTCATGTTGAAGTCGAAAATCTTACCAGTGTCTGCGTGGGCTCCCATGGCCATGATGGCATTCGACAAGACAGTCAAGGTGGCTGGCTTGACAATGGCGGATCTGCAGCAAGATAATAGTAGTTTATGTGTTAAAAGATGTATTCAAAACGCATGATCGGATCAATGGGCCGTGTTTTTGTCAATGTCAATCTCTCATCAACAATGGTCGTGACGACCACCATGCGATTGAAATTATGCTCATACAACCCCATCAGTATCCATGTCGTCGATATAGAACTGTTTCTATCGTATAGGCTGCCACATTGTGGGTATTGTAGGCGAAACAGTCTGCCCGTTCGGCAAGGTTATCCTGTTGATATTTTCCTCACGAACGTCCATTGACCCCATCGACCCATTAAGTATCGCTCGTATAAATTATAAATACCAAACATACCTGGTGCGTGCCTCCTTGTTCTCTGCGCGGACGACCAAGGTGGTGCGTGCAGAGGTCTGCGCAGCAGAGCGGCGGACAGCCAACGGGCGAGCAGTGAAAGCGAGTGTAGCCTGCATCTTTCCTGTATTCAAAATTTGAAGAATTCTAAAGTACGTTGTTGTGTTGGAGAATGTGGCAATGGTGGGAGCATCGCGCTGTAGATCCGGATAGGAAGGGTTGTGTGTGTTTTGATCGCCCTGATGGAAGCCCATCTATATAAGGAGTATGGGGCCGGTCAACTTGCCCATTTGATGGGGGACTCCTTTAAATATGAATGTCTGTCTGTAATAATGTACATTTCAATATGAATTTCATTTGTTGATTCAGAAATTTTTAATCAGAAGTGCAAAAAACAATTCATCAAGCTGTTGAAGAGTCAGAGAGTCAAGCCTCATTTCCCCAGAAAGAAAAAATCATTCATTATTTGTAGTTTGAACTAGTGTCACTGAATCAACCAACCTGTTGGCATGTCTTTGGGAAATTGATCCTTGCATTCAGAATCTTGGATTGGAGTACCCACAATCTTGCTCTCTGTATCGGGGAAAGGATTGAGAAAATCTTCTGCCCAAGCTCAAGGACCATGATTGCCTGATTTTGTGACACAATGTCGAGATCTTGCTCTGCAAGTATTTGCAAATAATAGGCATCTTCCAATGCTCCATGCATACCTCGAGCACTCAAAGGATCCATTTTGCAATCACCAGAACTATTCGACGTACTCTGAGCAGGAAACACTTCCTGTATATTGGGATTGGCGGGCAATTTTGAGATGCATGTATCCAAGTCCTTGGGAACTCTCTTGCTCCATGCTAGAGCAAACTGCTTCCAGATGCAACAGAACTCGGACATTTGTTCAGATGTCAAATTCATGCCTTGTATTAAGGCACGCAAAGCAGGAGATGCTGATGTCATAGGATTATCACCAAGGGTGCCGTCCCCGAGAACCTCACCAAGCCATCCATCCACCAGATGCTTCAGGACAAGCCCAGGCTGCTTGGCAGCCATGTCAGTTAATGCCTTGGTTCTTAATTCCAACAAACGGCCCAGCTCTTGTTCTACAGATTTTTGCTCGGGTGAATTATCGGGGCATGATTCATACTGCTTCACAAGGGCATCAACTTTCTGCAGAAACACGAGATACATTGAATCCAGAGAGACATTCTGTTTTTGACTTTTGTTGTCCTTGAGACCTTTCTCCTGCTTCTTCCCATCGAAATCATCCAACACGTCAAGATAAACGTGACCAACGCTATCATTCTCTGCTTTTTCTGTTTTAATGCTGGGTTCATGTCCTTCAAGAGGGAGACGGCGTTCTGGTCCCCGGAAATCTTGTGGTGTCTCATCCAAATTCCTATACATATCATCCTGATAGCAATTCTTTAATACAGAGCGAATCACTTCTTGCCTTTGCTTCAATGCACTGTTTTCCAATTTCAAAGCTTCAGCTTTTTGACGCAACGCTGCAACCTCAGATTCAATCTGTAATTGTTTGTTCTTCTGTCTCTCCCGGTACCGACGCTGTCGTGCTGCTGCAGTCTTCTCCTCTCTTGTGGAATCACGAGTATCCTTTTCTTTCCCACATGCTGCTACAGTCTCTACGCTTTTGCTCCCAGAGCTCTCCTTCTCTTGTTTTTGAATAATCCCCGAGTCACCCAACATTCCCGGTACAGGCACATGAATACTCCCCAAATCTTCAGGACTTTTCAATTCAGGCTGTTGTAGCAGCAAAGTCTCCTCATGAGGATCAAACTCTAGGTTAGGCATCCCATCCAGAAAACTGATGTCAATCTGGTCGTCGTTCGTCAATGGCAAGTCGCTGATATCATCCTGTGCAAGCAACCGATGGATATCCTCAGGTTGCAAAGGACCTTGGGCAGGGTCTTCGGGCACAGATGTGGTAGGAACCTGTAAAACAGCAATATCGTTTATATCTGGAATTCTGCCAAGGTTTATATCCGTATCATCAATAGCAGGCAGTATCCCAGAAAATATTTCCTCTGGTACGTGTGGTTTGGAGTCCGCGCTGGGTGAGCAGTCGTCCACCCTGGGACTCTTTTCCGGCACCATGTAAAATAATTCCGAAAAGATGACAGTTTAATCACATGAATACTGCCACATACATAAAAAATACCTGCTACGTATTATGTGACTGTTGGACACTTTTTTCAATCACCTAGGGTTGTTCCTGGCAACAAGATCTCTCCCATGCAGAGAAACCCTGGATAGGAGAGAGATATCCATCCGATGTGAACGATGTATGGGTCCTTTCGACACGGCTGTTCGAACGTCAGATTGACATGTCCTATGATGGCCAGTACAACTCGTCATTCTGGAACCCAGTTTCTGGTCTGCAAAGGGATCGCACAATGCTGACTGTATCAGGGGGGTCATCGCAATCGCTCTTGATGCAATATTATGACACAACCTCCACTGTCATGGAGCAGACCATGACTGACAAAGGATTGGTCCATTGGGGGACAGATGCATAACATATTGATGATGCAGCCAACAAATATATTGACATCCATTGTCATCATCAACGCTGTGAGATCTTGATGCGGTAGGTATAATACTACCACATCCTTCATAAAGGAGGATAACTCTGGGTCAGCAGACTCTGCTATATAAGCTTGCAGCAGTCGTCAGGCAGGAACAACAGAAATGCAATCTCCCTCAACTTGATGAGGGCATCATCAAGCTTGTCCTACTACTAGGAGCAATCACCCATTTGAGGCATGAAATGTACCACTATCTAAATTCAATCAGAAGTATTACGTACGAATCGAATAGTCGCTGTATCGGTAGGTGTGAGAGAGAGACAAATGCATGTGTGCATGGCCCCCGCAATGCTGCTGTCGTTTTGATCCAATCCTTGCTACTATATAGGAACTGAAACCTTTTTGAATACGTATGCAGTGTAATAGATATATTTTATTGCTATTATCATGGGAAAAAGGGGAGGAAAGGTGTGTTTTTCTTGTGTGACATTGTGGCATGGCATGTTACCGACGCTCCATTGCAAAGGATGCGAGCATATGAATGTATACTATACTGTCATTGGTTAATTGCAACCTTGTAGAAAGGAGGAGGTGGTCGTCGTGGGAAGCGAGCTCGAGAGAATAGTGCCAACTGGACTACAAAGGAAGACTTTGGGAATGATGAATTTGAAGAGTACTACAAGGTGCAAAAAGTGTGCCCGGATGATCAATGGGATGCGTTCATGACCTCTCTTAAAAGTCATTTGCCAATGACGTTTCGAATTAATGGTAGTGGTAGGTTTGCCAACGATTTGAGGAGAAAGCTTGAGGAGGATTTCATGTCACGATTTTCAAACGGTCCTCTTGAGATTGATGGAGAGGTGATTGAACCACCAAAGCCATTGCCATGGTACCCTGACAAGCTGGCGTGGCAAATGAACTTTAGTAGATATCATTTGAGGAGAATCGATGCCCTCAAAGATGTGCACGAGTTTATGAAGAGGGAAACCGACACTGGAGCAATCACGAGACAAGAGGCAGTTTCCATGATTCCTCCCTTGTTTTTAGATGTTCAACCACATCACCGTGTACTCGATATGTGCGCCGCTCCAGGCTCAAAAACGTTTCAGCTGCTTGAAGCGTTGCATCAGGGTGGTCAAGAGCCCACTGGAGTTGTGGTTGCAAATGACAGTGATATGATGCGGTGCAACATGCTGACACATCAATCTCAAAGGATGAAAAGCCCTTCAATTGTTGTGACGAATCACGAAGCTCAGATATTTCCTTCGGTTCAGGATTCTGATCCGAATTCAACTGATAAGAATGTCATGTATGACAGGATACTGTGTGATGTCCCGTGTAGCGGAGATGGTACTGTGAGGAAGCAGCCAGATATTTGGAAGAAATGGAGCGTCGCCAATGGAAATGGTTTGCATATTTTACAGTTACGAATTGCTTTACGAGGCGCAGAGTTGTTGAAAGTAGGGGGGCGAATGGTCTATTCAACATGCACATTTAATCCAATTGAAGATGAAGCTGTTGTGGCAGAACTTCTTCGACGAACACATGGTGCTCTTGAACTTGTGGATATGTCTCATATGACAAAAGAGTTGAAGTTTGAGAAGGGTATGGTCAACTGGGGCGTGAGGGATAGAGATGGATGGTACAAGACATTTGCTGATGCAGAGAATGCACCTAAAATTGAGGATACAATGTTTCCCAAGGGAGATGAGGAGGAACTCAATCTACCGTTTGCAATGCGTTTTTTGCCTCATCATCAAGATACTGGTGGATTTTTTGTGGCAGTGCTTCAGAAGACAAAGGTGATGCCACCAGTTGCATATCCAGCTCGCCGCAGGAGATCATGGGCACCTAAAAGGCGCATCAAAGTGTCCCTTGCCGTACGTGACTCTGATTGCGGAAGTTGCGTTTCTATGACATTAGGACTCTATGGGTCCGATAAAAAGGTTGAGAAGGATACAACTGAGAAACCTGAAGTGAAATCTGAGAAACATGCAGACACAGATATAACAGCAGACGTCAAGAAAACGAGTCTGCCTCCCTGGGGCGTCAGAGGTGGTGGAACACGCAATGCTGATAGTTCTAATAACAATAATAACAACCGTAGGGGATGGAAAGGTGTGGACCCAATGGTGCCTTTCTTTGAAGAGGAACATTTGACTTCAATGAAAGCGTTTTACGGCATCCCAGATGACTGCCCAGTCCTCTCTTCCTTAATTTCACGAACATTCGAAACAAAACCCAAAAAGCTCGCATATATAAGTCCTGGAGTAAAATTATTACTGCAGATGGATGCCAAGGAAAGCCTCAAGGTTGTATTCTGTGGCCTGAAGATTTTTGAGAGACATGAAGGCAGAGACGGCATGATCAACTGTATCTATAGAATATGCCAGGAAGGGCTTCATTCGATTCTCCCATACATGACGAAACAGATATTATATCCAAGTATAGAAGAATTCATCGGACTGCTGCGCGATAAAACGGTTGATCTCCCAGAGAGCTATAAAACAGAATCACCAGGTGATGATGATTCAAAACCACAAACAGAACCAATGCAGACAGGAGAGCGCAAAGCACCTCGAAGAATACAATTTTCCAGCAAACAAGCTCTTGAGGATATCTCTAAAGTACAAATGGGAAGCTGCGTCGCATTATTACAGGATGACTACCTGAAAGAGTTGGGATTGCAGGAAAGCACCCAAGGTGGCCTCAGAGCCCATGCTCCTTTTGCCATCCCCTGCTGGAGAGGCCGATCAGGCATCAATGCCATGGTCTCTCGCCTCGATTGCGATCAAATGTTGGATCGACTCGAATCAGCCAAGCCTGGCATCGTGTCAAGCATCATCATTGCTCCCAATGAATGATTTTAAATCAAGTGTAAGATGTCAACTCTGAATAGAGACAGCATCCAATCTCATCAAATAAGCAACAACGCCGATTTCCTTGTACAGAAAATTAAATTTTAGATTCATGATACGTAAATTTAGCCACTATGGATGCCGACGTAGCCCATCAGAACGAAAATCAGTCTCTAACCGCATCTGACAGAGGCACGGCAGCGAAATCTGTCGAAGGATGGGTTCTTATTGCCACAAATATCCATGAGGAAGCCCAAGAAGAGGATTTATACGATATATTTGCTGATTATGGCGATGTGACGTACATTCAGGTGCCTTTGGATCGAAGGACTGGCTATGTGAAAGGCTATGCTGTGCTCGAATATAGTCTAGAAAGCGAAGCTAAGAAAGCAGTAGATGCTTTGAATGGCAGCGATTTCTTTGGAAGGAAGATCAAGGTGGATTGGGCGTTCAGGAAGGAGCCAATAGGAAATCATATTTCTGACCAGTAATAGTTTATGAGTTGCCACTCTTGGGTCCTATGGGCATGGATGGATGGATGGATGGTGTCCTTTGAGCCATCCATTGAGAGGGTTTTTGGAAAAACATAGAGTTTCGTCTGCACAGGTATTTAAACGGAGAGCGGTGTCTCTTTGGGTTTTGTGGATTGTGGGGAGTTGTGTGCTCTCGAAAGAGACCGTGGTTATTCAGATGGAAATTTATTCTTTAAAGAGGTTGAATCGATCGACCCTATCGCATGGGTCGAACGTCAGAACAGATTGTAGGACTTGTGTTCTTAATTCATATTTTATGATGCGAATGCTCGTGAAGGGAACCTTCCGCTGAGCAGAGCCCTTCCATCATCCCAGAAAAGTGCCTAGGGTGGAAGATGCATCAGTGTTGGGCCGATGGCTCATTGGATATCCTTGAGTATCCCATCAGTCAAGCTTTCTCCGCCCTTGTAACTGCATAAAGTATCCTTGCTGTGAGTGATCTGGCCAATGCGATCTCTCTTGAACATCAAGAGGATGATATGGATCCAGCTGGTAGTACTCTTGTGGTGTACCACTGCAACTCACACTGAGGTGCTACGATTGCAAGCGAAATGAATGCACTGTTTACCTTTCGCCTATCCAAAATATATATTCTAGTTTTTACCTGATAGAAAGATGCCTGCTACATTGTCAGAGGTTTCAAGATTGGCGAGATACTTCAGGGTGGCTACATGTTTAACACCTTCCAAGAAAACTGCCTAGAATGCCAGGTGGATTTACCCCAATGGCATCGTCAGCACCATAAATCATCCAACACTCTGTTCACCGCCATTATCCGAAACAATCAGGAATTTTTTTGTGAGTGAGAAAGCCTGAAGTAGAAGTTCAGCAGACAGAATGAAGTTCATACTGAGTTTGATGCTTGTTGCAGCACTTGTGGGTGCAGGTATGTGGGCACCCACGTGTCTTTTGACACGTTCTCTTATTGTCCACTTGACAAATTCGGTTTCAAGATCTGTGTGCTCATATAATATTGCTCTTTGATTGTGCAGCAACTCCAGCGATGGCTGGGGCGACAAGGAGCCTGAATTCCTTTGGTCATCACAAGGCATGGCCGGCATGGGGCAAGTGGTGGTCCCACCACAAGATGGCACCATCACCAGCCCCAGAGGGAGACACGGGAGTATGCGATGCTGCCGAAAACATTGTTGAGATTGCTGCTGGAAACCCAGACTTCAGTACCTTGGTGGCTGCTGTGCAGGCTGCTGGATTTGTGGAAGCCTTGTCTGCCGAGGGCCCATTGGATGTGTTTGCACCAACCAACCAGGCGTTTGCTGACCTTCTTGCTGCATTAGGCATCACCGCCGAAGAGCTCCTCGCCGATACCGAGTTGTTGGCTCAGGTGTTGTCCTACCATGTGGTCGTTGATGGTGCCTCCTGCGACACTCCTTTGAGTGGCGTTGTGACCACCCTTCAGGGAGCCACTCTTGATGTGAGTGGATCCACTGTGACGGACGCCGCTGGTCAGGTGATCAATATCTTGGCCACAGTTCCAGCGTCCAATGGGCAGATCTTTGTCATTGACGGTGTTCTCCTTCCAGGAGGCGATGAGCCTGTCCCTGAGCCACCTACCGCGGAGGCCCCGGCCCCAGAGGGAGACACGGGAGTATGCGATGCTACCGAAAACATTGTTGAGATTGCTGCTGGAAACCCAGACTTCAGCACCTTGGTGGCTGCTGTGCAGGCTGCTGGATTCGTGGAAGCCTTGTCTGCCGAGGGCCCATTGGATGTGTTTGCACCAACCAACCAGGCGTTTGCCGACCTTCTTGCTGCATTGGGCATCACCGCCGAAGAGCTCCTCGCCGATACCGAGTTGTTGGCTCAGGTGTTGTCCTACCATGTGGTCGTTGATGGTGCCTCCTGCGACACTCCTTTGAGTGGCGTTGTGACCACCCTTCAGGGAGCCACTCTTGATGTGAGTGGATCCACTGTGACGGACGGTTCAGGCCAGGAGATCAATATTTTGGCTGCTGTACCTGCCTCCAATGGACAGATCTTTGTCATCGACGGTGTCC
Source organism: Picochlorum sp. BPE23 (assembly GCA_025209345.1). Taxonomy (NCBI): domain Eukaryota; kingdom Viridiplantae; phylum Chlorophyta; class Trebouxiophyceae; genus Picochlorum; species Picochlorum sp. BPE23. The sequence goes on from JANSVD010000009.1 coordinate 665,270, forward strand.
TCCTTCCACAGGCTCCAGGAGATGATGAGCCTGTCCCTGAGCCACCTACCGCAGAGGCCCCAGCCCCAGAGGGAGACACGGGAGTATGCGATGCTACCGAAAACATTGTTGAGATTGCTGCTGGAAACCCAGACTTCAGTACCTTGGTGGCTGCTGTGCAGGCTGCTGGATTCGTGGAAGCCTTGTCTGCCGAGGGCCCATTGGATGTGTTTGCACCAACCAACCAGGCGTTTGCTGACCTTCTTGCTGCATTAGGCATCACCGCCGAAGAGCTCCTCGCCGATACCGAGTTGTTGGCTCAGGTGTTGTCCTACCATGTGGTCGTTGATGGTGCCTCCTGCGACACTCCTTTGAGTGGCGTTGTGACCACCCTTCAGGGAGCCACTCTTGATGTGAGTGGATCCACTGTGACGGACGGTTCAGGCCAGGAGATCAATATCTTGGACACTGTACCTGCCTCCAATGGGCAGATCTTTGTCATCGACGGTGTTCTCCTTCCACAGCTTACGGTCAGTCCTTCCTCAGAATAACTAGTGTTGCAGTTAACTGACAAATTATGGAGGAACCATTGGACTTTGCTACCTGACTGAGCATTTCCGTCGTTTTGCACAAGTCTTCTCAACAGAAAATATACCTTGATTAGCCATGAAAAGCTAAAGAACATTGTCAAGTTGGAGTATTGGTGCATGAAATCTTTCCTTCATCAAGACATCCCGCAATGACAGTGGGAGAGTATGAATTGAATATTATATATACCATGATACATTTAACAAATCAAGGCAGATACGTAAACTGATGTGCGTCGATCATAAGCATCGGAAAGCATACGCATGTGCATGTTATGACTGTAAGGAATCCATCCTAGACAGCCTCCTAGAGGCCAGTTGGCAAAATCTCTGCTCATGAAACAGAGCTGACTCAGAGGGAAGGATCACACGTATGCATATACCATCGGATTCGATCAGTCAGACTGGATAAAATATTACTGAAAATACACTTTGGCATCGAGTCGTCCATTCACGCTTGAAAGCAGAGTCTATCACAATGTTCTATGGTTTCTGCTTCCTGTTGGTTCTATTGATTGCAGCTGGTACGTGCCGTTGATCATCGGACTTCACTTTTTCGCGACTTGAGTGTACAGTTTGGGGCATTCAAAGCCCTGAAGTGTTTGTTTTAATATTACTTCCCTCATTTGTCTTGGTAACACTGTAGTTGGCTCAGTCAATGCTCGTCCTGCCCGAACATTGTCAGCCAAGTCATGGACATGGGACAAGCCGATGAAGACCAACATGGGAGGTCATACAACGATGAAAACCAATGGATTGGCTTGGAACAAGCCAATGAAAACCAAAATGGGAGGTCATACAACGATGAAAAATAATGGAATGACTTGGAGCAACTCTTTTCATACTGTCAATGGTATGAAAGGCAACAAAAACAACGGCTGGAGTTGGGATAAGCCATCCCACACAAACGGAGGTTTCCATGGCACGAAAGGAGGTAAGCATTTCACCTGGAACAAGCCATCTTGGAAGAAAAATGGAGCCACCCATGCCTAATTCATATATTGTGGAGGTTTCCATGGAGTGAGATGTGCATGTTCCCTTTCTGTGGAGAGATTCCCACAGGTGAAGGTTTATACCAAACCATTGATGGGCTGCATGAAGCCCTTTCATCGCACCAAGAAAATGATTGTACCTTTATTCCATGCAAGACACTGATAATACTACATTCGCGTTTAATACTATAAATGAATTGATTTGTATCCACCCCAGCTACAGTTGTTTAGCTGCCTAATTTGCTTCTTGAATACATTACACCTGCCAATCATATTGGGGCTCTACTGCGGGCAATTGACTATGTTCCTGGGCATTGAGAATGTCATCTATCCAACCAACAACCTCATTCAAGTCCTCTATGACCATATTATGCTGTGCGTTCAAGCTTTCACAGAAGTAGAAGTAATAATGGTGCTCAAATAGCCTGGCAGTCTCCCAGAAAACAGGCTGAAACCTTTGTGTTGGCATGAACTCCAAGAGCACTGCAGCTGGTGATGCAAACCGAATATTATACATGGCACCTCCATGTGGCCCAATCACCATTTTCACACGATCTCTCATGAAGGTGATGATGTCAACCATATCTGCGAATTGGTCTTGATCAAATACTTGAAATACCTCATCTTTCCCACGCATCCTAAGCAGTGCCTCCACTCTGTTGTTCAATTCATCCTGGTTCATAATTTGTCGACTATGCGAACGCGGCATCATCAACACAACATTTCTATCCTTCAATGGAGTAGGTTTCCAACCAATAAGGTCGTTGAACCTCTGGCTTGTGAATGGATGAATCAGGGGGGCTCGGCAAGAAAATACCACCTTCTTTGCAACTGCACGTGAAACCCTGTGAACATGTTTTACCCGCATGATCTCATACAGTTCATTTACACGCTGTTGAGGTTCTCGTCCTGATACAATCGTGATGTTATCACCCTTGAATGAATCCTCTGCACCAAGCATTGCCTGACTCCATATCACGGTGACCCTGTCTAAAAAGTGCTGCCAACTCCAAGAGTCGGGGACTGTAGCAATCACCAAAGCCTCATATGCATCATCTAGCTCTGATACATTCACAGGATTAAGAAACTGTTTGTGAGATGCTGCTCCACCCCCCATACAAGAGTCCTCCCTCCAAAGATCTGGTGGAGGTATTCCAGTATATGGGGCATTCTCGAACACCAAATTCTGACCAAATTGAGCAGGATACACGGCTTTTCCCTCATCCACTCTGAGCATCATCCTGTTCTGCAAGCCAGCATCATGCATCACAGCTTCCACCCATTTCTCCTTTTGGGTCTCATTTATAAATCCCGGTATAGCAAGTTTGAAAGGTCTATATACGAGCTCATGTGCAGAGATCATATTAGATACTTTGTTTGTCGCCTTTAAACAAGGAGCAGACCGCGGATCAAGACCGTCACAATCAGCAACAACAATTGGAAGCCATGCATCAGATCTTCCCCCAAGTTTGTGACTTCTGGTCTTTTGCACAGCGGCGTCGCCAGAGGAATCAGATCCATCCCCTCGAATCTCATAAACATCTTTAAGCGTCTCGAGGCGAAACAATATAAACACCGAAGGGACAAGAAGCAAAATGAAGATCAACAAGAAAGGCTTCTGAGGCCTGGCCTTGACTGGCTTTAGTATTTTCACCATCACGACTCGTTGGCGGGTGTATTAAAGCGGAACAATGTATTCAGTGACAAACGGGTAGATTTATACCTGGAATACAGTATATATCACGAATACACGCATGTTTGACACTCAACGTATCCGCCTTATCAAGACTGAATGAACAAACCATGCAACATAATGCTTCACTGGCTTTGTGTCATTTTATTGCATGTTTACAGACCACTGTGGTACCCGAATTCAGTCGAATACCCACATGGATGAAATTTGAATTTTGGATGGATGCGATTGAAGGATCACCTGCAGTGGAACCTTCATCTGATCAATCCTAGACTGTTATGCCAGATGGCAAATTCTCAGACGATGCTGATGCCAGAAATTCGATCTGATCTGTGATAGATGGCAGAAATGCAGTCGGGTTTTGCATTATTAAATAATATTTTCAATTCTTGGTGACTTGAATCGCTTCCAGAAACACTTTAAAGATGTTCTACTACGTGTGCTTGGTGCTTATGCTTGTGATGGCAGCAGGTATGTTGTGGTAGAGGTTCTGCAACCTGCAGAGCACAAGGAATGGTCCTTGTGTGTGTAGATGCATGCTTCTATGTGATTGATATACGATGTGCTTACCATCTTATGCGATTCGACCGTGATGTATGTGTGCAGTGGATGCTTGCGCCGCCAGGGAGTTGACTGGTTTGAAGTACAAGGGTTATACCAAGAACTGGTCAGGCTGGAAGAAGAACAAGGCCATGGACCATGATTACAAGCCAGTATTCAAGCACTTGAAGTATGGCTTGAAGAAGAACAAGGACTTGGACCATGATTACAAGCCATTATTCAAGCACTTGAACTATGGCTTGAAGAAGAACAAGGACTTGGACCATGATGACAAGCCATACTTCAAGCACTGGAAGTATGGCTTGAAGAAGAACAACGACTTGGACCATGATTACAAGCCATTTTTCAAGCACTTGAACTATGGCTTGAAGAAGAACAACGACTTGGACCATGATTACAAGCCAGTATTCAAGAATTACTTTGCAAAGAAATACTCTGCAAAGAAATACTATGGAAAGAAGTAGTGGACTATACATGCGCGTACTTGGAATATCAACTATACCCTCCACCCCATTGACCTTTGCACCCATGCACACCCTGTATTCATATTCATACATCATCACACATGTTCCAAACGGACATGTGATTCTGACCCTCTTCCGGGTTGATCCCTCTGCAAAAGAGGCTCATTTCTGACCCATGTAACGCACATAAAACAATATAATAGCCTAGATAATAATCATAATAGCCAGACCATGGCTGGCTGCCATCCACCATGCATGATCACATGCCTCTCCATGCTATTGCATGCATAGGCATCGCGCGAGGCGATCCATTCCAGCTATCCCGTGTAAACCTGTTCGCTAATATCCCCAGGTACCCCCATGCATCAGCATAATCCCTACTATGCTCGGGTTCATCCAAGTACCCTGTATGTACGTGCCTCGATCTGTCCGAGAAAGCATACGTGTAAAATGATCAGATCGCCTTTGCCAATGCTGTCAGACTCGTCATGGCACATCATGGTCTGGAAACTCAATAGTCGTTTAATCACTCTCACAAGGGCATTATCGATTTGATATTCATTTTTTAAATCATGAAGGCTGTATTCAGTGTCTTGCTTGTCGCTCTTTTCGCCGGAGCAGGTACGGGCTTGCCAGATATTCCACCATACTGACTGCGGCAGTCGTCGATTGCTGTGGGCGCTGATATCAACAACGTATCTCTAACAACCATGTCCGTCTTCTGTTGTCTGCAGTTGCTCCAACCAACGCCACTTTCACTGTACGATTATTTCTTTCTGACTAGCCCTGCCCATTCACCCGCGGACGTGCGGGTGGGTGTTCCTCCCTTTGGTGGCGGTCGCTTCCCGCCCTGCTGGAATTCCCGCCGCCACGTGTCAAAACCTTTGACCGATTGGTATATAACAGTTTGATTATTCTTGCGTGTGCAGCATGGAGGACCAACTCCAGAGTACTTTGGTGAATTCATCGAGAGAATGGAGGCCATCCACGCTGAAGCAAAGGCCAACCTTGCTCCATTGGTCAACATCACCGGTGAGTACATTATTGATGCTCTTGAGGCATTCCAGAACCTCACTGAGGCCGCTGTAGCATCAAAGAAGGCTCGCTCGATGATGAAGGGAGCCAAGGTGGACTGGGCATCCAGAGTTGAGGAGATTATTGCTGCTGCCAACGAGAAGGCTGATGCTATTTTGGCAACTGCCGAGGCCAAGATGGATTCCGTCAGTGCCGCTTGGGAAGGAAAGCACGCCGAGTATGACGTCAAGGCAAAGATTGAGGAGCTTAGAGTGTCTTTCGAAGAGACCATGGCCACATTCCTGGGTGCCTTCAAGCACACCAAGACTGGAAGACGTCTTTCCGGAATGTTCAAGAACCACACCATGGCATTCGAGGAGACCAAGGCTAATATTCAGTCTATGATTGATGGATGGACCCCAACGTGGGAGAAAAAGAGCTTCACTCACTCATGGGCCCCACTTCCAGAGTTTGACTTTGCAGGACACTTGGAGTCCAAGAGCGCTGAGCTCGAGGCCAAGCTCTCTGATGCCAAGGCCAACATTGCCAAGGCCTACGAGAGCTGGAGCATGAAGTTAAAGCAGGAGTAAAACAGTAAATGAATACGCATATTTCCCTGTCCATAGACGACACGCGTTTTACCTGCCCCGATGACACATGCATATACCCCCGTCCATCCACATTCAGATTTGACCGTACTTGAACATACTATTCATTCATCTTCTTGAAATAATATTACCAAATTATGAATTATACCTTATATATAATATCACCAAGGCCCAGCAGCCTTTCCTTCGCTGCGAAGCTGTTTCAACACACTGGCAGTCTCAATGGCAGTGACTGCAGCCTCGCCACCTTTATTCCCAACTTTACCGCCTGCTCTATCCAATGCCTGCTCCATGGTATCGCACGTCAACACTCCAAAAATAACTGGCACACCAGAGTCTGTTGATGCTCCTAACACGCCTGATGTGGCGCCATTCACGACGGCATCATAATGCGCGGTGGCTCCCCTCACCACCACACCAATAGCAATCACAGCATCATATGCACCTGACTTGGCCATTGATTTCGCCACCACAGGAAGTTCAAAACTTCCTGGAACCCACACAACATCAACATCCTCTCGTGACACTCCATGTCGTTCAAAATCCTCCAGCGCACCCTCCAGCAGAAGCTTTGTCACGAGGTCATTAAACCTGCCGACGACAATGCCAAATTTCAGACCAGTCCCCACCAAGCTTCCCTGGTACGCCGATTTTGACGCCATAGCACACACGCCTGTATGAAATAGAGATACTGGATCAGAGTCTATGACGCATCATTCGGCCGAAAGAAAAACACACCTTGGCGTACTGTCCCTCTGCGAACAGCAGGCATGACTGTATTGGGCAAACTACCACTGCCATACCCATTAAATTGTTTCGATGAGTGAATTGGAACACATCGGGGTTGAATGTCAGAAGATACGGCTATTGGCCTGACATGGCACCCAATAATGGTCGACTGACTTGTCCCCACAGAACGGATCGTCATCATGCTTGTGTGATGTATATGATATACTACTATTAAAAAAAACTAATGTCGATAAATCCATGCCATTGGATGGATCCCTATCAGTAATAGTAATAATCCAATCCCATCGAAGGACGAAACGCATCCATCTTTCGGTGATGAAACAAATGATACTGCAGGAGACCACATGACACTTTAAATGTACATTATTTCATTGACTCGACATGAAAATCAATGATACAGAATATTGTAACCTTGAAGATCTGGAGAAGGATGCGTATCCTTTGATAGAAAGGTCGGCATTGGGTTACTTGTGTTCAGGTTCTGAGAACGAGGCCACGCTGCGATGGAATAGGACCCAGTTTGAGCAGTACATGTTCATCCCGCGGGTGCTAGTGGATGTGTCATCTGTAACAACAGAATGCACGATACTTGGAACACGGTACCCCAGTCCAGTGATTATTGCACCAATGGCTATGCAGAAATTGGTGCATCCGTCAGGCGGAGAGGTGGACATGAGCAAGGGAGCACAGCAGTTTCGTGCCCCCATGATTCTGTCCACCATGTCGACCAGTCGTATGGAGGACGTTGTTATGACGGGGAATGATCACTTGTATTTTCAGCTGTATTGTTTGAAAGATCGATCCATTACAGAGAGAATGGTTCATGACGCAGAGAGCATGGGCTTTCAGGGATTGGTTGTGACTGTGGATGCAGCACGGCTGGGAAAAAGAGAAGCAGACGAACGACAAACATTCACGCTGCCGGATTCGTTGTCACTGGAAATTTTGAAAACGTATGGCATCACTGACGGGTCTCAAAGTTCTTCACACCATTCACAGCAGCTGCAGAGTAAATTTGGAAGCACATTCAGTTCCCTCATCGATGATTCCTTAACCTGGGAAATCATCCCTTGGTTGCGCTCAATCACATCCATGCCCATTATTCTCAAAGGGATTCTGTCGAGGGCAGATGCCATCAAAGCTGTCCATCACTACAAGGTTGATGGCATCATTGTCTCCAACCATGGTGGCAGGCAGTTGGACTATGCAGTGCCAACCTTGACATCCTTGAGGGAGATTGCTCCCATTGCCAAAAATAAAGTCGCTCTGTGGGTCGATGGAGGAATTCGACGAGGAACGGATGTCGTCAAGTGTCTCTGTTTGGGAGCAGATGCTGTCCTGGTTGGTAGACCATTTCTATGGGCTCTCTGCCTTGGAGGAGACAAGGGTGTCTGTGAGGCACTGACATCACTTCAACAGGATATCGAAAGAACCATGGCTCTCTTGGGATGTTGTACTATCCAAGATCTGTACGCATGCAGAAGAGGGTTGTTCCGAAGGGGTCTTTCTCAATACCTTGCCCATCAAAAGATGGGTGGTTAAGAATACCTCATCAGCTGTGTTCATAAGAGAATTCATCTCATCCGTAGAATTACTTCAGAATTGTAATAGTAATACATAATGTTGCAGTCTGTTAGAGTTTTTTCCAGTTTTCCTGTCAATGTGGCTCACAGGCCTGATTGTCGTCAGAAAACACCCCGAGCGACTGGAAATGACGATACTCCGGAATCATCCAATGCATTTCCTCGACAAGATTATGGGGCAGTTGATGTAGTAAATTATGGCGGTAGACTTCCAGATAGAAGGCGATTGCTGGTCGGGACAAGTTCTGCTGCTGCAATAGCCCTGGGGGGAAACTTGTTTGGTTTGACGAGTGGGTTGCTTGGTCTGGATGGAGGATCGACGGCTAGAAACTTGAGATTAGATGTGTTATTTCCGATTAAAGGCTATAAGCGCTGCGTGGATTACCAAAATGGATATGAGTTTATCTATCCTGATTTTTGGTTGGCTGACCAACGTCTGTATCGGCGGTATGCAGAGCGCATTGAACGGCAAAAACCACTCGATCTTCCTCCGATCAACCCATCTTCTTCAAAACGACGACAGGGTATGACAAAATACGACCCAGTTGCTGGGTTTGGGCCTCCGAAAGGGACTGGTGAAGATAACATGAGTGTTATCGTTGCTCCAATAACCAAAGGGTTTCGCGTGTCTGATCTCGGGGATCCGCCGGCAGCGTCAGAGAAATTTCTAGGCACAACAATTGCTCCAAAAGGTAGTGATAAAGTTGCTGAATTGTTGGAGAGTGGGTCGAGAATGACAGCGCATGGGGACTTGGTGTATTGGTTTGAGTTTACTGTTGAAAAGGTTTCTGGGGAGAAGCGATGGAAGCGGCATAATCTTGCAATTGTTGGGGCAAAGAATGATGTATTATATACGTTCAACGCGCAATGCAGTGAGTCGAGATGGGCTTCATTACAGGAGCAGTACAGGACTGCTGCAGACTCGTTTGACATGCTTCCGACCAAGGAGTCTTTGCTGAATGCGGATTTTCCTGAATCTCTCTAATTTCATCCGATGTGTAAACATGTAGCCTCTCTATAGTATTATAAAACATGCATACTGTCATCATCATTGATGCTTGATCAATCATCATCATCATCATCATCATCCAGATATTGAATGATTCTTCTGTTTTGTACTCGTTGAAGATGAGCAGGCAGCTCATCCTCATCGGATGATGCCGAATCTGAATCCGTCTCTGAATCAACCTCTAGCTCTTGAAACATCGTAGAGACATCTTCGACAGCACTAAAACGCGACGGCCATACATCCTCACCGTCCTTTTTCAACGTCTTCAAGTATTTCACATCATCCTTGAGAAGCACCCTCACAATCTCCCCAGTGAAAAAACGCTCCCCCTCCTCCTCCTCATCCCTCGCCGCCTTGACAATCACAAAACTCCCTTTTCGAATCCAAATCTTCTTATGAAACCGTGCCGGTAGGATGACCAACGCCCTATGCCCATCCGGCAGCTCGACATCTATTTTATTACTCCCCCTACTCCCCAAAGCCTTACAAATATGCTCATCCTCCCCAGGAGGCTCAGCATACTCTTGTAAAGCACTCTTTATCACATGATTCCTCTTACTTCCACCCATGATTGTGTATTCTAGCGGTGTCTATGGCAGTCATGGTCTACAGCGCATGCTGCATTCAGTTTCGATGCACCGTACCAGTCGAGCTATTACTCATCTATCGGCCTGAGAAAAGACTGCTATTGCTTTTTGAGCACCTTGATTGACAATACTAGTACTACATTGTGCTTGGCGATGGGTTATTTGCGGCATTGCCAGCTGACCTGCAGGTTCTGCTCCGTATATAAATATATAGAAAACATTTTCAAATTCTCCCTGGTCATGCGAGATACGATCTATGTGAAAATAAGCCCTCATCCGGGCGTATTCCAATCTACTTTTTTTCCTATAAGAATAAAAGTATTACAAATATGGCTGAAAAGTGGCTGGCCATGCATGCCAGCAGTGGTGGCACCGGCCGATACGCTGCTAACAATGTCAACTCATCCGTGAACCAGAGCGGTGGTATGCGTCAATCAGTCATCACCCATGACTCTGCTCATGAAAGTGATGACAAATCAAGAAGGACTCCTGGTGGTTTGAGGCGGAGTGCACCAAGGATGGATGGGATGCCACCAATTGAGGCGTCCCCGGGCCGATCGGAACGAGCCCTTCGAAGCGGTAACGAGCGTCTGTACGAGGCATACAACGATTTGCATGCCTTGGCACAGGATTTTGAAAAACCATTCGATGCGCCTGCCATACTCGTTGTAGGACATCAAACTGACGGAAAATCTGGTACGTGGCGTGTTTGAAACGGCCCAGTGTGTGGGATTCTGTTGGCGCTGCGTCATCGCTGTCGATGTCGGGTTTGCGCGGCATACTGCATGTTGTTGATGATGGTGATATTTATGTGCAGCGTTGGTGGAGGCTTTGATGGGCTTTCAGTTCAACCATGTGGGTGGGGGGACAAAGACACGCCGCCCAATCACACTTCATATGAAGTACAATCCTTCCTGTGTTCAACCTCAGTGCTACCTGTTGACGGAAGAGTTTGGAGAGCAAGATGTGTCTTTAGAAGAGTTACAGGATTATATTGAGAGTGAGAATTCTCGCCTGGATCTTGAAGGGCAGTTTTGGTCAAAGGAGATTGTTGTTCGCATTGAATACAAATACTCGCCCAATTTGACAATTATCGACACGCCTGGGTTGATTTCTGCTGCTCCTGGAAAGCGTAATTCTGGGTTGCAGAATAGTGCGCGTCAAGTGGAGGCCATGGTTCGTGCCAAGATGGAGCAGAAGGAATACATCATCCTCTGTTTGGAGGATTCAAATGACTGGTCCAATGCCACGACACGCCGGTTGGTGATGAGCGTGGATCCATCGCTGAACAGGACTGTGGTTGTATCTACCAAGCTGGATACTCGAATTCCACAATTTGCTCGGCCACATGATGTGGAAATGTTTTTGAGGCCGCCAACTCGATTGCTTGAACCAACCATGCTGGGCGGGTCTCCATTCTTCTCATCTGTTCCATCAGGGCGCGTGGGTAACAATCGCGATGCCATCTTCAGATCCAACGAACACTTCAGAGAGGCTGTGGCAGAGCGTGAGGCGCTTGATGTCGCCGAACTCGAGGCCAGAATGGGACGACGTTTGGAAAAGGCTGAGCGGGCCAGGATTGGTGTCGGACAGTTGAGACGCTTTTTGGAGCATTTGCTGCAGCGTCGCTATCTGGAAAATGTCCCAACTATTGTTCCAGTATTGGAACGCGAGTTCAGGAGTGCAAGTCAGAAATTGGAGCAGACTCAGACGGAATTGAACGATTTGGAGGCAGAAAAACTCAAGGACAAGGGCCGTGTATTTAGGGAGTCATTCATCGGAAAATTGGGTCTCTTGTTGCGTGGTACTGTGTCAGCTCCTCCTGATAGATTCGGTGAAACTCTTGCTGATGAGCATATCAGAGGAGGTGCCTTTATTGGGGCTGATGGGAGCCCACTCATTGTGGATGAGAGGGACTTGCCCAACACACACATGAGGCTGTTCGGTGGAGCCCAATACCACAGAGCCATGGCAGAGTTCCACGCTGGAGTGGGGTCCATCACCTGTCCTGATATTTCTAGGGAAGAAATCGTGAATGCGTGTGGTATTGATGATTTCCATGATGGTGTGAATTACACCAGAACAGCATGTGTCATTGCAGTGGCAAAGGCAAGGGACCTGTTTGAGCCATTTTTGCATCAGCTGGGCTATAGACTCTCTCACGTACTGCGACGAATGCTCCCAATTGCGATGCATTTGCTGCAGAAAGAGGGTCCATTTTTGAATGGCCATGATCTGTTCCTCAAGCGTATTGGCGCTGCATATCATGCATACATTGAGGAGATTGAGAGAAGCACTCGCTCGAAATGCATGGAAGACTTGACCTCTTTGACACGATACGTATCTTGGTCGTTACATACAAAGAGCAGAACGAGCTTAAAGAGCATGTTGGAGAAGTTTATTGCAATTGAGGATGACTCGGGCAAGAAGGGTGACAAGGGCCAGCATGGGGAGGATCCCAAGCAGTTTGTCGACCTTCTCGAGAGCTCTCTGTGGAATAGAAGCCTTGGCACAACAAGTGAAGACATCGTTGCAGCACTTGTTTGCCAAATATTTGAAGGAATTCGTGATCACTTTGTTCAGAGCGTCGAGTTGAAATTCAACTGCTTCTTCCTGATGCCACTGATTGACTCCTTCCCAACCAGAATCAGAGAGGAACTTGAATGCGCATATGAAGAAGATTTGGATGAAGTGTTTGACGTTGCTGCCGTCCGTGTTGCCCTTGAACAGAGACTCAAAAATCTTGAAAGCGAACTTCATCAGGTGGAACGCCTGCAGCAAAAATTTGCCATGATTCATTCCACATTGGCATCTCAGCAACAGCAGCAGCAACAACAGCAGCAGCACAATACCACGTCGTCCATAAAAGTCTCATCTTCCCTCAAGTCAAAGATGATGAGTCAAGATACCGCCACAAATGGGCTGAACCTCACCAGTCAGACAATAGCATGACAACGTTTCCTCGCTTTTCTTTTTTAAATCTGATGACGAAGATGATAGTATTGATGTTGATTCTTGTATGTATGATGATGATGATGATGTAATAAGACACAAGAAGAAGATGCAGTGTTGTACATTCAAGGTGATTATGATGTAAATTCGGTACCATTTTATCCACAGCTTGAAATTGAGGAAGATGTTTGAAATTTTGAATCTCGCGGCAACCCATGATTAAAAATTCAGTCGATTGCATCCTCAGATGATTGATCTCTTCGCATAAAATTTCATTTTTAATGTAAATAAGATGGTTTGTGTTGAGAATACCGTGGGAATAGAAGCCATGGTATCAAAAACAACATCAACAAAAGAAAAGACGCATCGAGACATTGTCGCCAGTGTCTTTGGTTCCGGTCTCATTCAGTCTCATATTTTGAAGCATTTGAGTAATGTATTCTGCTTAAAAGAGGTACAGGCGTGCGTGAGTCTGTATGCGCTTGGGTTTTTGAAACAGGAGGACCTAAAAGAGCACTTGACCAGGCATTCGAGGGAGCCTCCGTTCATAGAAGAAGATCCTTCTCTCGACAATATGGTCAGTGATATGAAAAGTGTGGGCTTGGAGACGGATACGGATATGTCCCTGCTGGAAGAAAGCCCTCCCTTGACAGTAGATGCATTCAAGCAGCATTTCAAGTACTTGGAGTATGTCCCTTACGGGGTGTACAAAGCTGTTCGGGCTGGTCTGAGTGCAACGAAGCAAATGAAAATGATGTTTGGGAGCGATAATTCCGAAGAGAATGGTACAGATCTTTATGAGAGGATTTCAGAAACTCACAGGGTCAGCCTTGTGGATGGGGCATGCCTGGCAGGATTCCAGATCGAAGATGTCAAAATGATCGTTGCCTGGCTTCATGAAAACGACTTTCTTCACGATAGAGCCGGATGGCACAGTGCAGCAGAAAATGGACATTTGGAACTCGTCAAGTACTTGTATGAGACAGACAGTGTTGATGTGAATGCCTTGAATTCCGATGACAAGACAGCCTTTATGCTTGCTTGTGAATCTGGACATGTAGAAGTTGTGAAATATTTGTATGAAACGGTCAAAGTAGACGTGGATATTGAAGATTGCGATGAAGTGACAGCTTTCATCCATGCCTGCTGCCGTGGTCATCTAGATGTTGTCAAATATCTGTATGAGACGGGCACCTGTTCTGCGAATGCTTTGTATTGGCAGGATCAGACAGTTTTGATGTTAGCATGCGAGTTTGGTCGCTTGGATGTTGTCAAGTATCTCTGTGAGACGGGCGGAGCTGCAGTGAACGACAAGGATTATGATGAAATGACAGCCCTCATGTATGCATGTTCTGGTGGCCACATAGACATCATCAGATACTTGTGCGAACAGGTTGGTGATTGCGATGTGAATGCCACGAATTATGATGGTCAAACAGCGTTCATGCTTGCATGTAAAGCGAAATGCTCTCGTGGGCATCTTGATACTGTCAAGTACTTGTATGAGTTGGGCAGTGTGGCTGTTCATGCCATGGATCCTAAAGATAAGACAGGATTTATGCTTGCATGTGAGCATGGTAGACTAGATATTGTTGAGTACCTGTATGTTACAGGTACTATCGATTTGAATGAGAAAAGTTGTGATGGCACCACAGCATTTATTCAAGCATGCTGGAAGGGTCATGTAGATGTTGCCAAATTCTTGTACGGGACAGGTGAAATTGATATGAATGACAGGAACAACGATGGTGAGACTGCCTTCATGCTGGCATGCTCGGACGGTCATCTAGATGTTGCCAAGTTTTTGTATGATACAGGAGCAGTGGATCTGAATGACAGGAATGATGATGGTGAGACAGCCTTCACACAAGCATGCTCAAGCGGCAATCTGGACATTGTACGATTTTTGTATGAAACATGTGGCGTCGATGCAAATCAAAAAGATTCTGAGGGCAATACTGCCCTCATGTACGCGTGTCTTGATGATAATGTGGCCATTATCAAGTATTTGTGTGAGACGGGTAGAGTGGATCAAAATGCAAGGGATTCAGAGGGAAATACAGCGTTCCTTCTTGCATGCAAGTGCGGTCGATTGTCTGCTGCCGAGTTCTTATCACGGAGAGGGCGGGTGGACCTGAATGCCGTTGGTTCATCCAGGATGACAGATGAGCATACTGCAATGGTCAGGAGACGTGACAGCGTCGCCCAGATTTTGCGTAAACATTACGCAAAATACGCCTCTTCGAGGTAGTATACGCTTGACTAACACAATCTACAATGATTGTATAATTTGATTGCCACAAACATGTTCTCCTGAGCACTCCAACCTCAGCTTCAAGGGCGCTCTGCATAATCTGATCTGCATTCCATAATCGTTCCGACCTCAAGCAATTGAGCAGTACCTCTTGGAGATAAAGCAGGACCTTCACTTGATATATGTAAACAATGCTCCTCCTGATGTGACATGGAAACCACACCAGAAGCTTCTAATAGAGTAATCTGCGCTTTCCTCACCTTTGGAGCTTCTTGCTGGATCATCTCAGATCCACAGATACACCCTAATACTCTCTGTAGTCCCTCACTCCAATCAGACTTCTTCTTGAGCGGCCTCCCAAAAGCCTGTGTCCTACATTGGACGAAAGCCATGACCTGGGCAAGGAGACATGCTCGCTGCCTCATATTTGGCCTTCCACTCGTAATCTTACTGATGGATTTCGAGTGCATGCAGCGAAGTGCAAGTTTAACTGCTTCATCATCATGAAAGCATTGTTCAAGCGCAGCTCTAAGACGATCAGGCAGAACCACATAAAAGACATGCTTCATTTCTTCCATAGATGATCTGGCATATTCCGAGCACAATATAAAGGCTTCACCCCTCACATAACTATTGATAATTTTCAAGATTATTTTATATACTCTTTCCACTGAGATTGGGATGGCAGAAGTAACCTCAAGCATCATAAATGGCCATTTTTCAGTATCTTCCGTGAGATTGTATCGCTTTCTAGTGTCCTCATGCCCACAAACGACTTTGACGTCGTCAGGGTTCAAGGTACGGCCCTTCATACCAGCACCATTCAAACTGGAACGACCCATTGTTCTTGGTTGGTATCTCTCTCCTCTTGTTGAGCAAGGCAAAATTCAAAAACACCCAGGTGATGCGTACTCCAGGGAGCGTTTGGTTTTTATATTCTGCATATATTTGCGATATTGTTTTTGATTTAAAGTTAGTTCAAGCCAGACAAAGGGCATATGGGGAGGCGTGTAAAACAACTGAATTCAATCAGCAACAAACACAACGACAGGCAAACCGTTGGATCTTGGCGACCAATCGCCTTCTAACGATTCAATCAGTATTTTAAATATAAAATAAATCCAAACAACATAAAATAAGACGCGTGAAATGTAAAAATAGCCACGTACGAGACTGTGCGTTCAGGGACTCGTTCGCCTGTTGTGGGTGCCTCACTAGTATAGTAGTAGTACTATTGTTATTATTGTTATTACCCTACGAGATACTTTCTTTTGCGGGTAAAAAATAAGTATGCATCAACAATACGTCGCGTATATTATTGATATGAACGATGCATGCATGTACATGCAGATCTGGACACGCATGTGTCCTAGAAGGTTCGACACAGAATTCCACTGCACTGGACAGTTGTGCAGTACGGAAAATAATCTACAAATATTGTATATTGATTGCCGCAAACATATTCCTGAGGATTCACTCCAACCTCAGTTTTGAGGGCGCTCTGCATAATAATCAGCTGTAGATTCCGTGATCAATCCAATCTCGGGGGAATCATCTGTCTCTCGTCCCGATACAGTTGTACGTCCGCTTATTGAACTACTTTGCTCCTCAGCAAATTCCGCTGGCCCTTGTTGGTCGCCACTCTGGAATGGTGGTGATGACGGCATGGTGACTTTGTTTAACGTTAGGTCCTTGTAATGTACCGTGGGAATCACCCCAGACGCTTTTAGAAGAGTCATCTGCGCTTTTCTCAGAATTTTTAAAGATTCTTTTGAGGGCATCTCGGATTTCCAAACAGAGAGCAATACTTCCTGAAGGTCCTCACTCCAGTCAGACACGACCCTGAGTGGCTCATCATATGCCGCTGCCCTAACCTGGATAAAAGACATGACCTGCGCAAGGATGCATGTCCGCTTCATCATGCTTACCTTTCCATTCTTAACTTTACTGATGCATTTCGATTCCATACAGCGAAGTGCATGTTTAACCGCTTTATTGTGACGAAAGACAAATTCAAGCAAATCTCTGAGACGATTTGGCTGAACGACATAAAGCGGATAGTCTCGTCCCTCTGTGATCCCGTTCACTCGCTCCGAACAGAAAAAATATTCCTTTTTCAGACTTTTCATGTTATTCATCCCATGAATCAGTTGCGAGGCCGCTTGATTGACATTTTCGAAAGGAAATTCGTCTGGGAAAGTCAGGTCAAATATCTGAACAGGCAAGTTTTCAGTGTCACCCGTGAGATTGAACCGGTTTTTGATTCCATCAGGCCTACATACGAATCCAATACCCTGAACTTGGACACTGGAAACCTCATCAAGACCATCGATGGCCGCTTGTACAAGAGAGGGAGCCAGCATTGTTTGACAAATTTGAAGGCAAAATTCAAAAATACCCAGGTGATGCGTACTCTAGGGAGCGTTTGGAAATAGTCTGCATAGCATTTTTGTAATAACAATAATTCAGTTGAAGAGATCCAAAGCGAGACCTCAAGCCCATATGGCGAGCCCTCCAAAACACGTGGGATTGACTCGGTCACAGCCAAACCGTTGGATCTTTGCAGCCCATCGCCTTGTTGTGGCTTCGATATGATTTTATGCATCAATATATCATGTTTATACAGCGTCAGATACAGAAAGAGCCACGTACGAGATTGTTCGTTCAGGGACTGACTCGCCTGTTGTGGGTGCCACTTGAGCGGTAGTACTAGTAGTAGCAGCAGCAGCAGTATTACAAATCTACGCGATACCTTCTTTGGTGAATGCAATATATAGAGTATGTTTATATGAATTGGAGCATGCACACACATGCAAATACATGCGGACATGGCCCCAGCAGATATCTGGCAGATACGAAAATTGATCTCGTTTGAACAAGGCGCGCTCAAAATTGAATGCACTGCATCCCATAGTCTGGATCCACACGGATCCCAGCAATCCCTTCTCTGCAGATTGATTGTTCTTGCAAATGAATGATCATGTCGAGCGCTGGCCTCGGAAATCATTTTTTTTTTCCCTTCTTCTTATTGCTCCAGGTGCAATGCTTGTCATTGATATGGAAAAATTCAACAAGGGCCGGGGGGATCTCTTCATCAAAGGCGTGGCTTGCGATGATATAGGGTAAAATGCAATTTAAATCAACTTATGGGCAATTAATCGCCAATATTGGCCATTTGAAGGACAATTTACACCAGGAATCGTAATCAACTGCTTTGCACGGGCATCTTCAGCTTCGCTTGAAAACACGAACTTGACGCTGTCTTCTGCTGCGATGCCATTCTGTGGGTCCCAATTGGGCTTTATCCATTGTAATGGTGTGCTCATGGCCTATGAGTCAAGGGCTGGAACCTGCGTAGTGGTTGGGTATGGGCACTTGGACTCTGAGAATCATTTACAATACCTCCTGTATCCATACCTGATACTTTCTGTCATATTCATGGTCTATCTAGACACTTGGTGAATGCAAAGCATCTTCATGTGTCACAATGACAGCCATACACAACCAACCTAGCTCCTTACTGAGTGGTATCTTGGTTCTTCAGCTACGAGAGCATATGCGTTTGGTACCCACTGTTTCTCACTCCCTAAAGCTTTCTTTTTCCCATTTGCGCATAATACAAGCAAATATAGCAATATATTCTGGAGTAAGAAGACAAGAGTGTCGTATGAGGTCACGAATCGCACACCTAGATGCTCTCGACTGCCTCTCTTCGCTCACCATGGATTCGTGGGACAGAGGTGAGGTCTGGTCACCTCTGACTAACGGAGCTTTTGTTCCTCTTTTCTCTCTCCTCAAACCACCATATGAAAAAAGATTTAAATCTCGTTAATATTTGAGAAAAAATGTTTCCATTTACTCTAGTCTTGAGCGATAAAGCGCACAAACTATGCAATCATCAAATTTAGCAAATTTTCAAAGCGCTCTGGCTTCTCCTGATCGCCTTCTTCTTCTCATCCCACTCTCGATTCACCATACTATTTGTTTATTCTTTCGTTTTGACGTTCCATCGGGGCAATCAGGGCCCGCAATCGCGAGATAGGCAAAATGGCGCAATCTTCGATTCGCAACTACACCGAATAGGATGGGCTATAGGCCCCATAAACAAAATTTTGAGTTATTTATACTAGGTTTTACAACATGTGTCACTTTCAGGCCAAAAGGCTCTGACGGTCCCGTCTCAAAAAATGACGAAAATGCGATAACTGGACGTCTTTGTCCCAGATCCAATCTTGTTTGGGATCAAAATCTCCATCGGATTCATATCCTTCTGTTTGGCTTGGAAAGGGAAATAATTGTGGTCTGATGCGACTGCTATCGTCTTATCGACAATCTCTAGGGTGGCAAAATGTGCGGTATAAGAGATCCCCAAACATTGTTTCTTCTTGTTGTTTTATATCGGTCACCCGTTTTTCATTTCAAGTAATAATAATAATAATCGGCATGAATCAGACTAAGAATGCAAAATTCATGGAACATGCATGAGTGTGCAGGTATCTGTCACCTTTTTTTTTTTGAAACCTTACCAGAAATCTCAAAGAGATCTGTTTATATCTTGTGCTTTCTTTCGTAGTGATGGTGGGAAATTATCGTGCTGGATGTCCTGCTCCAATGTGTCAGAATGACTCAGCACCCATTCCCTGAGAGCTCTCTTCTTGGCTCTTGCACTCACCTCATCCTTGTCAACCCACTCGCGTTCATATGGGCTTTCAAAATCCCTGGATCCATACAATAAGTCATCCCATATATCTGAGTAGATTTCCCGGTACGTAGTATGCTCGTGATAAAATCGCATCTCCTCCATCGTATCAGCAACAAACTTGAGTTCATTTGGACAGGGAGTCTCTCGTGCCAAGTATCCTTTGATCAGCCTGCTATCATCTCGAACAGGAAGATTTCGTTTCCCAAACTCTTCTTGCACCTCTGCAAGGCGAGCTTGTCGCTTATCTCGCTTCATAACCGTTCTCTCTCGTGAGGTCTTTGATGTCATGTTGTAAAGTTCTTTGGCCTTCACTTTCAGAGAAGGAGGGAAGTAGTCTTGCTGAATCTCATGGTCCAAGGTATCATAGTGACACTCGACCCATTCTTTGAGTGCTCTGTATCGCGCTTCGTCGTACGCATCCCTCTCGATGGCCCTGTAATTAATGTACCTCCCCTTGTAGTTTGCTTCTTCCACCATCCAGTCCTCCTCCTCCTTGAAATACTCATCAAAGCTTGTGTGCTCTTCGAAAAATGTACGCTCCGACTCCAAGGTTGCATTGCGGGTTTCCTGCCTCTTTCTCTTCCTCTCGGCACTCTTCCTCTCCGCACTTTCCCTTGCCTTTAGCAAACCACTCCAACCACCGTGCTTCTTTAACGACACCTCCAGAGCCTTCATCAGCTTGTACAAACGCATAGGAGCACGACTTGAGTAGATTGGATTGGGGGCTTCCGTACAAGGCATATCAGCAATATCCCCGTCCGTCAGGAGCAAAACTGACTTGCAGGTCTTCTTGGTACAATTCCTCTCGTGGTCCTCGACCAGAGCAGTCAGCAGATTCTCTTTATCAACATACTTGATTCTCTCCCTGGGTTTTTGTCTCTCATCCAAAAGCATTGCCACCACTCCATCCATGGCCTCGGCCCCAACCACAGACTCTACAAGTTTTGCTCTCTTCCGTGTTTCTAACTCTTCAAGCTTTGCTCTCCTTTTTGATTCCGCAAACGCCCTTGCTTTGCCGATCGCCTTGGCTGGGAGATACCGCAGAGCTCCCTCAAAAGTAGATAAATACGAAACCAGCGAGCTCTTTCTGTCTTTGGAAGAACAAGGACCATCCAATTCCATGGAAAAGCTTCGCAGTGTGGGGACCGTCAATTTTGAAAGTTCAGTCGACTGGTCCAACCATTCCCAAGCCCCCTCGTCCTCCTTTGATTCGTAATGTGATCTAATTATACTTTTTGTGAGGTATCCAACATCAACGAGGGACAAAAGAGCATACACGTCCTGTCCTTGCCTCAGCGAGAAGCAATCGTTGAGCAACAGCACTGGCGCAACATCCTCCAATGTCGCTCCTTCCGATGTTTCACAGCTTTTTTTGTTCATAGTTTTACCATTAACATTAGTATACGACTGAAAATTGGAACCTGATGCGAACCCGTGTGTCGTTGACCAACAATTGCCCTAAAAAAAAATCTGGGCGCCACAATACTATGTGTGATTGCATCATTGCCCCTGTCTCAAGTATCCCTGACAGGCAGCCAATTCCTGAGCCGCTTTTATCTTGGATCAATCTTTGCATCTTCTTAAAGCAGCACGAACGATTGACAATCGTTCGGAAGATTTATACCTTTTCGGTACCGGCGCGAAAAAGTACAAATTATATATTTGGTGAAAAATTCCGCTCTGACATGTGCCGTGTTAGTGTAGTTGGTTATCACACGAGACTCTGATAAGTATCGCTCGGTGAGCGGTGGGACATCTCGTAACAGGAGTTCGAATCTCCTACATGGCTTGAATTTTTATTAGGGAAATAACTGAACATTTGCATATCTTTTTTGAACATCTCTGATGAATCCTTCTTTGATTATTGGTATAGTACAATCAAAACATTTGATATAAAACTGAAGAACATCCTCTGGATACTGTATGATGACATAACCCAACAAAAAGTGGTGTTTTCAGATCTGGCTTCCATCTGAGGAAAAGTTGAGAACTACTAGGATCATCTGTCTCTTAGTTTCTCCCTGGGATTTTATTTGTTTTTAATGAATTCAGTTTTATATTTCAACTCGTACGAGTACGGTAAGTTGTATCTGCGAAAGGACTCTCTATCATTCATCAACGAACACGCAGAGGAAGGAAGTAAAAAACAAATGCCGTCGCAACCATCTCAGCCATCCATGTTGGTAATGACAGGCATCTGAAGTTTCCATTCCTCCCATAGCTTGTCTTTTACTGCAAGTCGCACCATAAAATCGGCCAAATTCCTTTTTGTCGTCTTCTGAGGCGCAAAGAGACTTGTCTCAAGATGTGGACTCAACTTGTATGCCGACTCATCTCCATCAACAAAGCTATCTGGTCTCACAATCACCCATTCCGTACCCTTATCATCCTTTCCAATCGTATTGAAGATATACCCAACACAAGCGATACTATCTGCATACGGAGGAACGAGGGCTGAAAGAGTCCAAATGAATGCCTGCTCAAAGAAACCTCGTGGCTCTGAGCCATCAGGTTTACTGACACCTACTGTATTCAATACAACCATCTTCAATGGACTTTTTCTGGTGTCTGCAATAGATGTATTGCATTTGTGAACCTTCCTGACTGCATCCCTGACAAGCCTGTACGGTGGACCCCATACACCTCTGATGCTCAGTGTATGCCCCAAACATATGATGCAAGCAGAGCACTGTTGGAGTATTTCAGTCAACGGGTCGTCGCCCATATCCAGAATAGGCTCTTCTATACAGCTCAGTCGAGGGTTCTCTTGCAGTTCCTGGCGCAATCGATCACGAGAGCGAACAATTGCGTAAACTTTGTCTCCTGTCCACGTGGACAGGAGCTTTTCGAGAACCAACAAACCCACGTTGCCTGTTGCACCCAAGACGAGGATGCTCATGTTTACGTCTTTTTTGATTATTGAGAATTTACTTATTTATTGGAGAATTGATGAAATAGAAGAGCACACATGAAATCTGAAGGATTCCAAAGTAGTCTTTCTTTTTATTCAAAGAAGAAGAACACTTTCTAAAAAGTGTTCGAACACTTTTTCATTTGAATTCAAATTTGACAAGATCATATCATTACAGGCGAGGTCAGTATAACGAACTTTGAACAAATAGTGCGATTCCCCATTTTCTCAATGTCGAACATGTCCCTTGAAATTCTTGGCACTTTTCAGTTTGTTTCTCTCGAGACGTTTTCTGACCTGTCCTCCAACAGCACCCATTGGTAGATTCTTTCTCTTTTGTTTCTCTCTATTGCTCAGACCACCTGTCTTTGCCTTTTTGATTCGAGACTTGGCTCCGAATTCTCGTCCCTCGCGGCCTTCCATAACAGATGCCAGACGCTCTTCCTTATCAGCTCTGCCTCTCTTCTTACCAAGCAGATCCATTGGATTGACGGCATGTTCATGGAGTTTGCTTCTCTTTGATTCAAGGAGGAGTTGATCTTCTGCCTCTTGCTCTGCTAGTTCTCTCGCAGCAGCTCGTTTGCTTGCAGATTTGAGGCCATGTTTCTTCATTGCCTGCTCGACAAGCTTTTTATGCTTCAAGGCTTTGATATTCTGGAAGTCTTCTTGTGTAAGAATACGTGACTGCTCTAATGGAATCTCAGAGGATTTCTTTGCCATGGCAAGTTTTTTTCTCAGACTTGTGAGGCTTTCAGGATTGTTGCTTAGCAGGGGCTCTCCTTTGCCATTTTGTTGCTCCTTATTGGTCGCTACATCTTCTTCTTCTTCTTCTTCTTCTTCTTCTTCTTCTTCTTCTTCTTCTTCTTCTTCTTCTTCTTCTTCTTCTTCTTCTTCTTCTTCTTCTTCCTCTTCTTCGTCATCATCATCTACTTCCTCATCATCATCTACTTCCTCATCTTCCTCGTCTACTTCCTCTCCTAGTTCCTCTTCATCTCCACCATCACTCTGATCGCTGCTGCTGCTGCTACTGACAAGGTGATAGGCCCCATCATCTCCTTCTTCAATACGGCCAGTCTGTAAAGCTTCTTCTAAAAGTTCAACACCTTCTATGCGATCCATAATCGAGCTGACACCATACTGTTGAATCGTAGATGATCCATCCCCTCGCCCTCTATCCTTCTTCTTGAGCATTTCAGGTGCGAGCTCACGGAAGAGGCCTAACAATGATCGTGCCACTGCCGCAACCTCCTTGTCCCGATACTTCTTATACTCTACCAGCTCCTGTAATAATTCTGGGGTCATCACTAATGGGGCGCGAAGACAAATTTCCCTCACTGTCTTGATACCAACCGTAATCACTTCTGGCCGTGCACGATCGTGTATAAATTGATCCACAAGTTGTCGTAATACCGGCGCTAAAGCATCAGGAGGTACCTGACGATGACATGCTTGTACAAGTGCTGCTAATACAGAGGTTATGTCCTGTCGAGAAGGCGTAATGTACTTTTGTATCAGAGGATAAAAATTGATCAGGACAAGCTGATGGACTCCAATGACCCTAGAAACTACCGACATCATCAGCATCCGCGTCTCAGCTTTAACACTCTTCCCACTTCTCAAAAGAGAGAATAATTTTTCAGCAAAACCTTGAGGATCATGCAACAATTGGATTGCAGCAAACGTTTCCTTCTGCTGCCCTTCCTCTTGCCTCAATGCTTTCTTCACAGAATGCATTGCCCGCTTTAATTTCTTCTGTTTTTTCTTCTTACTACTAGCTGTACCTTTATGAAATGCTTTGTACACTTCTTCCTTGGTCGGCTGCGCCAATACAGGCTTGCTATCATCCTCATCATCCTCATCATCACTTGAACCATCGTCTCCAGCAGCAGCATCCTGACCCAGGAAAAACTTCAACGAGGCAAGCATAACTCTTGGACTAGGATGAAACGCTGCTGATGCAATACCATTCGCAGTCTTTGCATCCCTCCAAATCTGACGCCTCCACATATCAGTCATCAGTGACAATGCTCTCTTGGCACAAACCTCATCCTCCTGCTCAATAATAGGCAACAAAATGTTCTGAATTTTCCTATTAAATTGTTCATTCCTCCCTTTCTTATTCGATCCTTTTATATCAGCTGCAATATGGCGAGACATGAGCTGTCGCATGCTTTTGTCATGAATAGGAAAGAGAGAGAACAGAATTGGCAACAGCTCCACAGATTTCATATTATTCTTATTCCGCATCAATATGAGCGCTTTAACCAGAGTCAAACGAGTCGAATGCTCCAACAAAGGGCCATGCTTCTCTAATAGTTCAACAATCCCTTGCTTGAAAGAATTCTGGGTCACATCAGGATAGTGCTCAGACACGTGAGCCATGAACATGACAAGAGACTGAAACTCCAACGATGGCTGCCCTGGAGACATCAAAAACAACCCCCTCGTAGCTTCATAATGCCTCCATTGAAGCTGAAATTCATCCTTGTATCCTTGCGGATCCTTTTTTATATGTTGCTGCACAAGCACACATGTAATAGTATTATGACTAGTCCACCAATTTGTTTGCTTGTTCGTTTCTTGTCCACACTGTGCCATCTGTAACTCACCTGAAGGATTAATAAATCACCCGAATCACTCATTTTCTGTATCCCGTATAGAGTCGTAGGAGGAAATTGTCGCAATCAGAAATGAACTAGACATGTGCTGCTGAGGTGCATGCCATGCAGACCTCAACAAGAGCAATACCACCTATGTCCCCTTAATAAGCTCGCGATGATTAAATACTGTAAGAATAAGACATTTTCATGGGATTCTTTGTACAGACTGTCCATGACATGCTGAACAAAGAGGAAACCTGATGCTAATTTTAAAGTCCCATCAAACACTCGGTTTCATGGTACACAATCGTCCATGTATTTTCCATGGACACAAGCGTCCATTGGACACCTGTGAGACAGTCACCAACCGACAACCCTGACCAATTAGTACATATTTTTATAATACTCCTCTGTACTATCCATTTGTTGTCGAGACTTGACGGATTGCATCGCCCCAGTGTATAATTTGAATAATAGTAAACATGGGAAACGTGTTTTGTACTTGCGTTGGTAGGTTATGTATCCATTCTCCCGTGAATATCCCATCCGCGGACATTTTATTTGTGGGTTTTATGCATATGTAATGAATCTGGGTCCCATGAAGGCAATTGAGCACGGACTCTTTGTCTTTTTTTTTCCCTCTTCTTCTTCTTCTTCTGTGTGTGGCTCTAAAGACTGTACACAGACAAGCGCATTCATCATGTCGAGACTCAGTACCACTAGTATTATTATCACATTATTGCAGATCAGAGCAGTGTTCAAGTCATTGAACAGTTTGGCAAATATCGCCGTATTGCGCAGCCAGGATTCAACTGTGTCTGTTGTTGTATTGGTGAAGCTGTTGCTGGAGGCATGTCTCTCAGAATCCAGCAGATTGACTGCCGTTGTGAGACGAAAACGAAGGATAACGTTTTTGTGGAAATAAATGTATCTGTGCAGTATCAAATCCAGAAGGAAAATTTGTACGATGCGTTTTACAAACTGACTGATACACGGGCTCAAATCATGGCCTATGTGTTTGATGAGGTGAGGGCTCAGGTGCCCAAGATCTCTCTCGATGAAGTCTTCTTGGCAAAGGAGGAAATTGCACTTGCAATTAAAGCAGAGTTGACGAAATCAATGTCCGGGTTTGGATACCAGATTATTCAGACATTGATCACAGATATTGAACCAGCACCAAAGGTGAAGAATGCCATGAATGAGATCAATGCAGCGCAGAGGTTGCGGCTTGCTGCGTATGAGCAGAGTGAAGGAGAAAAGATTCGGGTTGTGAAGGCGGCTGAAGCTGATGCTGAGGCCAAGTATCTCGCTGGACAGGGTATTGCAAGACAGCGCCAGGCAATCATGGCAGGTCTGAAGGAATCTGTGCAATCCTTCCAGACTGATGTGACGGAAGTTGGAAGCAAGGATGTCCTCACATTGATGCTTTTGACGCAGTACTTTGATGCTATCAAAGAAATTGGAACGACGGGAAAATCAACCACGGTGTTTGTGCCAAACAACCCTGGTGCAGTTGCAGATATGGCCTCACAAATTCGTGCAGGCATCTTGGAAGGGGATGCGGCAAATATCAACAGAAGATGATTAATCGCTTAACGTAAATGGATCCACACGCGGGTCATGTTCTGTGGCCAGCTGCTTTCCAGTGCACAGGCATGCTGTGCACATGACTTTTCCAGACCCTGAACAGAAGGAACAGGTCGAGCTCGTCCCCTGCTTCTCGTCGGTCGACACACCAGATCCCAAACAATTTCCGCAGGGCAAATATCCAGTTCCTTTGCAATAAATACACTTTTGCTTTGCTTGGAGTTTGCTATTATTTTTCTCTACAATTAACAATGACGTCAACACACCCACAGCACCTCCACAGAATGATGCAACAATCGGATCGACTTCTGCTAGTTGCTGAGGGAGGTGCATCATAGTGATAAACTCCCGATACGATAGGCCACCCAGGCCAAGCTTGACTTCCAACGACGGTGCCACCAACCCTCCAAATAGTATGATGCCAATCACAGCCAACCCATACACGTTGGTATACAATTTCAATGTTTCTTCATTCACAGGAGGGAAAAATGGAATAAAGGATGGATATGATTCCCGATTGACCGACTCATCTTCCACGGCGTTGATGGGATCACTTCTCATCCTTTGCTGCACTCTCAACCGACGGACTTCTTCCATGAGAAGGAATATTTTGTTCCGGCGAGATTGAATATTCTCTTCCAGTTCCTCCATCTGCATATTTGCGAAATTCTTAACGGATTCGCGTGACTCTATAATGCAAAAATTGTCTGGAAGAGCAACAAAATCTTCCTGCTGGGCAGCATTCCCTGAATCTCCCTCTGGTGGTCCCACTTGCCTGCACATCACAAGAATTTCGTCATTGCTTCGCCGATTGCGCAGCCTGGTTCTTGGTTATTCGACCATAAACATGGCAAGGGATTGTAAAAAGAAGAACGTACGGACTGCTTTGCGCACGGCATGTCCCACATGTACCTCGAGATTTTTGCGATGCCTTCGCTGTGCCCATTCGAGGGCATGAATTGAGATTCAGAGGATCAAATGAATATTTTTGATGTCTCATGGATCGCAATGTGCCTCCCGAGGTGGATGCACAGGCCTTTGTAGGCCTTGCCAGGACGACATGGGCCATGCTTCTTTTGTTCTTCTTTCCTCGGTAACAGATGTACTTATATCATCAAAAAATAATTAATTTAATGCTTTATGGTGCGTAAGGCAGCGCGATTTCTGGTTTTGGAATCAATCACGTATCACTTGTTGTATTTCGGCATTGCGATTAAATACAAGAGATGCTTGTTGTGTGTGGATGACACGTCCCATATAGATGGAACGTGACATTCCAATACCCATACCCTTTGTTACATACATACACGTGATGAAATGAGTCGTTACTTTCCAACAATGGCTTGGGATCTATACATATCTGCCACCTGGTCTGGAGATGTAGAGTCCTCTGGGCCCTTGTCATCCCTGACTCTGACAAGTCTGGGGAAGCGAATGGAAATGCCCTTTCCTTCGTCGACCAAGCCTATGCCTGCTCTGTAGACTGGGGATATGGATAAATCTGCAGCTTTGACTTCCCATACAGCTTTTGGATCAAACCATACGTCAGGGGTGAGGGAATCAGGGCAGTTGAAGTATCCCTTGGCAGAAGGGATGACATGGTTGCCCATTGTTTGGGAGAGATCCTTGAGCAATTCTTCGGAGAATCCGGTTCCAATCTTGGTAATAACTTGGTATTCTTCATTCTCAGAGTCCCAAATTGCCAAGAGATATGATCCGTATACACCTGTGCGCTTTCCTTTGCCGTACCATGCACCGATGGGGACCAGGTCAAAGGTGTCCCCAACACCATCCAGGTAATCTTTTTTGAGTTTAAGCCAGTGGGAAGACCTCTTGGATGGCTCGTATGAGTCATCGAGGGTTTTCACGATGAGACCTTCAGTGCCCATGTCCACAGATTCGTCGAGGAATTTGCTCAGTTCCTCCACATCATGGGATGTCTTGGCAGTAGCAAGTTCCATCTTGCCAGGTGTAGGTTTGATGGCTGTATGCAAGGCTTCCCGGCGTTCGGACAAAGACTTCTTCAGCAAAGCTTCGCCATTTAAATACAAGCAATCGAATGCAAAGACGCATACTTGAACTTTGATAGAGTCCAATGTGACTGCTTTTCTTGCTCGCGTACTCAACACCTGGAAAGGAAGAATCTTCTTTGCTTCTGGGTCATACGCCACAGCTTCTGCATCCAAGACAATACTCTTGACGCCATCGCTCAGGACTTCAGGGAACATGGCGATGATATCAGGGTACTTTCCCGTATTATTTTCGCTATTTCTGCTGTAGATTTTAACAGAGCCATCCTCCAACACATGGATTTGTGCTCGCTCACCATCATACTTGTATTCACATGTGAAGGGCTGGTCTGCAAACTTATCCAACACCTCGGATACTCCATTCGTTGGTTTTGCAAGCATAGGTTTGATAGGGACACCCGGTTTGAAGTGGACCTTGGATGGGACCTCTTCAATCTTGAGAGATAAGAGGGCTGGGACAAGGTCATCATAGGAAGGACATTCAGAGTACACGCCTTTTACGATCCGAGAAGCCTCCTCCAATTTCTCAGCTACATTCATGTTTCCATCTAAGATGCCTCCTCTCTGCAAGACGGTTGCATGTGCCAGAGACACAAGCACTGTCTGCTCTGCCAATCCTATGCGGAGTTTTCCTTGCAGTGCTCTCATCAGATATCCAGCTTCATTTTCTGAGGCTGCTGCCAGCAATTGAATTATCAAATTCTTCTTCCTATCTTGGGATTTGGATCCCTCTGCAGATGCTATCTCTCTGAATGTGGACAAGACTTTACGAACTGTGAGGGGCTTTGGCTTGAACATTGTCTTTTGTCTTCCGCGTGCTTGTGCTGCCACAATGCCTAGATCACCAGTTTCGTCATACTGCGCTTTCACGGCACTTTCTTTCTTTCCAGTCGCCATAGAAATTGCTTTTACCAGTGTCGCGTCCCCGATGCCGAGCTCAATCCCAACATGAGCTGGGGAAACCTGATTTGTGCAGAGATACACTGTAGATAGCAGGTCATCTGGAGTAGCCTCGATAATCGCCCTAAACGCGTTGGTCAAAAGGCTTGTAATCACTAAACGTTTGCTTTCTTCCGCTATCGCCTCGAATGTGTTGGTCAAAAATGAAAAAGGAACAGGCTCCCCCCTCTTCCATGATATGAGAGACTCAATGTCTACCTTTTCATGCTCCTTGGCGGCCTTGAGCCCCAAAGCTCCAACACCCTCAATCTCTTGCTTGTATTGCTTTCTTTTCGGGGAAAGGGGAACTTTGATCCCATTTGCGTTCTTTTTGGCCTTCTTTGCCCTTGGACTGGATGATGCGGAGGCTCTCCTCTTCTTTTCATTATCATCATCATTTTCATTCCAATCTGCTTCCTCATCCTCGTCATCATCACTGCCGTTAAGGGACATTGAGGAAGAAAGAGAGGCCTCCTCATCAGACGATGACTCTATAACCGCTGCCTTTTTCGGACTTGTTGTGGTTTCTGCCTCACCACCACCATCCTGGTCCAGAATGTCCTCTACAGCATCCAAGGCTCTCTTTGGTTCTTCTTGGTTCTCTTCATTCGATTTCTTCGAAGCTTTCGCTCCAAAAAAGGAAGATATATCCTTTTGCTTGCTCATCGTCATGCCGGAAGACAAAAGTTGTCCAACAACAGCACCTCTCCTCAGTATTCGCTGGTTTGTTGCCAACGATACAGTCCTACTGCGAGCAGACACAGCCCAATCAGTAGTAGTTTTGCAATAAAGCCCTCGTGATGCTTGGCAAAGCAACGGCCGTATCAGAATGTGACAATTGCTCCTGACAATCCTAGAACCAAGTGCAAGTGGTCCTCTGTATCCCATATACTGCTTCTACTGGGGTCACAACAGCCCTGAAATCACCACACGAGTATTTATTACTCAAATAAGACAATAAGTGGCACGTCATCCCATCGCATACCTTGCAAGAGTACCGAGCCTTGAATTCGGTTCGGTTCAAAATGCCTTGTTATTTGTTGATTCGGCGTTTCTAGCCGATAAGACACAGTGTTTTAGCTATTAATTATTCGATTGGTTCATCGAGTGAATATAGAAAACTTTATAAGTAAAAACTCGGGCGGATTGAGCAACAATGAAAATTCAAAACTGGCCAACAGGCTTGTGATAACGAGTCCGATGCAGCCACCGTTTTGATGGGAGGCGAGTACGACATGGTCTATGACACGTCCTCTCCATGGATCTAGCATCCCTTTCGCATTTCATGTCGGGTATTTTTAATTTACTCATTCCGATTCGTAAGCATGGGTCTGGAAGTGGGGATGGGGCTTGCGAATATGCCTCGTTGTGTGGGTGTAAGACAGCCACAGGTCTTGGCTATCGGGAATGCACTGAATTCTCGTCATAGAATCGGGAAACAACGTTCGATAGTGTATCAGAATCGATTGATCACCCGATCAAAGGCAAATGAAGAGGAACAGGGCATTGGCGGGTCTGAGAAACTTGAACCAGTGACGAGACCTGCTGGTTGGTCTGAGAATGGAACGAATCCTTTGGCAAAGATCATGCCTGTGATGGCTCTAGGAGCTCTGTTTCCGGCTGTCTCGGCAGGGGGAGGATTGTTGGACTCTGGGTTTGATATTTCTGGTCCTGGAAGTGTGCTTGAGGCACTTGGAGTGTTAGCTGCGGTGGTAGGGATTCACGAGTTGGGTCATTTTTCAGCAGCAAAGATTCAAAATATTCACGTGAAAAAGTTTGCGATTGGCTTCGGACCAGTTTTATGGAAATACAAGGGCAGGGAGGTTGAATACTCTTTGAGAGCTATTCCTTTGGGTGGATTTGTTGCCTTCCCTGATGAAGATGAAGATTCTCCATATGAGCGCGATGATCCCAATTTGCTCACAAATAGGCCTGTGTTGGACAGAATTCTTGTGACGTGCGCCGGCGTGGCTGCGAATGTTGTGTTTGCGTTTACAATATGTGTTGTACAAGCTGGCGTTGTTGGTATCACAGAGCCAGAGTTCTCTCCTGGGATTATCCTCGGAGACATCAATCCAAACACCGTTGCGGAAAGGGCAGGACTGCAAAAAGGAGACATTGTTCTTCAGGCAGGTGATTTAGATATGGCTCCAGAGCCAGGGAGTGTAGGAAAGTTTGTGAAAAAGGTGCGGGTGAACCCAAAGAAGGAACTCAAATTAAAGGTCCGCAGGCAGGATAGTTTGCTGGATATTCCAATTACTCCAGCTGAAATGCCAGATGGAACTGGACGATTGGGAATTACACTGGCACCAAATGTTAAATTGAACACAACCAAGGCCACTTCAGTTGTCGAGGCAGTGACTCTTGGAGCTAGGGAGGTTGCATCATTGGGCAGCAATGTCTGCAGAGGATTATGGCAGTTTGTGACAAACTTCCAAGAAACCTCGAAGAATGTGTCAGGGCCGGTTGCTATTCTAGCAGTGGGGAGTGAAGTTGCCAGAACTGACATTAATGGATTGTATCAATTTGCTGCACTCATCAACCTCAACCTCGCTATAGTGAACATCCTCCCACTACCAGCATTAGATGGAGGATATTTAGTGTTTCAGATACTGGAAGCGATTCGTGGCGAAAAGGTTGATCAAGACTTTGAGAGAGCAGTGATGGCTGGTGGATTTCTGCTGCTCACATCACTTGGAATGTACTTGATCATCAAAGACGCTCTCAACTTGGCCAAATTCTGACACATCGATTGTAACATATCATACACTAGAAACCAATCCGAATGAATGCAATAGTTTTTACATGGGATGCTTATGAATAGTTAATATATCTGCAGTGTATTCAAACCCATAACGCGACAAAAAGAATCGAAAGAATCAGTAGCGGTAGTGGGCTGGCTTGTATGGTCCATCAACTGGCACATTGATGTACTCGGCCTGCTCGTTGCTCAACTTGGAAAGCTTGGCTCCCAACTTTGGCAAGTGGAGGGCAGCAACCTTCTCGTCCAAATGCTTTGGCAAGACATACACCTTCTTCTCATACTTTCCGGAATCCTTCTCGTTCCAAAGCTCCAACTGAGCAATCACCTGGTTGGTGAAAGAGCAGGACATGACAAAGGATGGATGTCCAGTGGCACATCCCAAGTTCAACAAACGTCCCTCAGCCAAGATGATCACACCATGTCCATCTGGGAAGATGAAGCGATCGCACTGTGGCTTGATGTTCTGTCTCTTGATTCCTGGCCAAGAGAGAACTCCAGCCATATCAATCTCATTGTCGAAATGCCCAATGTTTCCTACAATAGCATTGTGCTTCATCTTGGACATGTGCTCAGCCATGATGATGTCCTTGTTACCAGTAGTGGTGACGAAAATGTCAGCCTCGGACACAACATCCTCAAGTGGGGCGACCTGGTATCCCTCCATGGTGGCTTGAAGAGCACAAATTGGATCAATCTCAGCGACAATCACACGAGCTCCAGCAGCCTTCATGGCAGAGGCGCATCCCTTTCCGACATCACCATATCCAGCAATGAAGGCAGTCTTTCCTGCAATCATGACATCGGTGGCACGCATAATACCATCTGGAAGAGAGTGACGGCATCCATACACATTATCGAACTTGGACTTGGTCACAGAGTCGTTCACATTGATGGCTGGGAACAACAGTGTTCCGCTGGCAGTCATCTCATAGAGACGCTTGACACCAGTGGTTGTCTCCTCAGACACTCCAACGAGCTTCTTAGACATTCTAGTCCACTTGGTTGGGTCCTTTGGAAGACCATCCTTGATCAACCCGAGCACAATCTGGAACTCCACGTTATCAGTTGATGTTGGATCTGGCAAGGTTCCGTCCTTGGCATAGGCAGCCTCGGCCTTGACACCTTCGTGGATGAGAAGAGTAGCATCACCTCCATCATCGACCAACAAGTCTGCACCATCAGCATCTGGCCAGGTCAAAGCCTGCTCTGTGCACCACCAGTACTCCTCAAGGGTCTCTCCCTTCCAGGCAAACACAGCAGCAGAGTCGCGAGCAACAGCAGCAGCAGCATGATCCTGAGTAGAGAAAATGTTGCAAGAGCACCATCTCACCTCAGCTCCAAGAGCCACAAGAGTCTCAGCAAGCACAGCAGTCTGAATAGTCATGTGAAGAGATCCAGTAATCTTGGCTCCCTTGAATGGCTGCTGAGCCCCGAACTCTGTACGGCAGGCAATCAGCCCAGGCATCTCTGCCTCAGCAAGTTCAATCTCCAAGCGACCAAAGTCAGCCTGAGTCATGTCCTTGACCTTGTACTGCACACCCACGCAAACCAGCCGTCAGACTTGCCTTCGTCGACCCACCAGTGGAACACCCATCGCTCACTGAATCCCACCAACCAATTAATATATATGAAAGATCTATCAAGAAATCCCAACTCATATGCACACCAATCGTCCCAGAACGCTCCCATCAAAGCAATCAGAGACAGCCGTCGAGATCACAACACTCTCAACGGCACCATCCGCGCTCGTATACCAATAAATGATACACACTGTTTGTTTCAAGTAATTCCCAAAGAGCAATCACTGTAGCAAGGGTGTCTACCATGAGATCGAAGCATACATACCTCACGCCCAGAGGCGGTTTTCTCAACAACAGTCATCGATGAAGTAGCCATGTTGATTGAATATTTATTTAATGCAGACGAATATTTAAAATTCTCCAATGGAGTGAAGCGATTATACAGGTGTCTTGTAAAATCGGTGGCCAATGCAGATCTGCAGACTGAAGGCGCCACTTCTGTGCATTTCAATCAGTGGCCATCGATGGCCATATGTATATAATATGGAGCTGAGTGTACACTCACTCACTCACTCAATCACCCAGCGAGTTTGGTGTCTTCTTTCTCCATGCTTAGATGCATCATTATATGAGTCTTGGCCAACTACCAATAGATGAGCATTCCCAGGCAGAAGATGACTGGTCTCGAAGCAGTCCAATTGTCATCTGGGTACCCACAACCTCTCCTCTCCTCGAGGTGATCAACAACACCATGGCCTTCTTCTTTCTTTTGTTGGTACGCACATTATTTTTTAAATAAGAATAGTATATATATCCTACTACTACTACTACGTACGTATATAACCATGACGAATTCTTTTCCGACCTCGAAGAAGAGTCCATTGACTACAGGGTGTTGGGCGACCTGTCGATGGGGGGTCGATATCTCTAGGTGGACGCCAAGTGAGGAAGAATTCACGTTTCTGTGCTCTCATCTACTTCAAAAAGAGGAAGAGATCAAATGTAGGAAGTTTCGATTCGAGGCAGATAGGAAGCGGGCTCTCGTGAGTAAGCTTTTGCAACGATCTCTTGGGATGCGACTGTTCAAGCATGTGGCGCCATCTCAGTACAGTCATGATGATTTGAAGTGTATTACAATGGATACGACAAAGGGGGGCAAGCCATATGTCGTGACGACTGGTCCCTGTGAGCCAGAAGGAGCTGTGTGGGATGCTGTCCCAAACTTTAATTTTAGTTCGAGCCATGATGGGCATTACGTGGTCGTGGCGTCAGAAGGTGTATGTATATGTGGATGCGATATATCGTCTCCGGGATCTATTCGAAGGAAGAAGGATCACGAGGAGTGCACAGTAGAGGGACTGAAACAGACGTTTCATGCCTTTGAGCGGCAGCTTACAAGGAAAGAATGGGCGCGTGTGTATGAATCAGAGACATCAGTGGAGGCCATGGAGCGTCGGTTTACTCAATTCTGGAGTCTCAAAGAGGTATGTGATCATGATAGACGCATTGTTTTTGAGTACTATATCACATAAAGAAACGTATCCATACCATGGTATAGGCATTTGTCAAGGCAACTGGGATGGGACTTGGCTATGATCTCGGCAAGATTGAATTTGACATCTGCGATGATACAAATACAGCGACTGTATGGATAGAAGGAAAAGGTCCAAGTGATGAATGGTCTTTTCACCTACATGAATTAGCACACGGGCATTGGGTGTCTGTTGCCAAGGGACCCCCCAAGGCAGTTGTGGATGCCAAGGGTGGGTTCAAAGCTACATTTCGACGACCCATTCTCAGCTCGGAGGAGCTACACCAGAGTATCCATGGCTCTCGTGAACCCCCGTTCGATCTCATGACCGTGGCTGATCTTGTTCCAGACCACCTCCAAGACGAGTATGAGAATCTTGTTCACATGAGGTCTACTTCATGAGTTTTCTCTCTGTAGTCGGATGTCACACATCTCCCGTGAGACAGCAATGCAACAGAGAGAACAACATGCTAAAATCAAAATAATAATAATAATTACGAATATTTATGTAGAAGAACAATGCGGCCATTAGTCGTGGTACTAGCAATATGTCTGTTGGTCTCTCTCGCCTTACCGCGTGCAACTGCCGTTCCAGGTACGCTTTGTTTTTCTTCCAGATCTGAAATCAATTCATCAATCGTATAATAATATACATATAAAAAAGATGGAGTCTTTCACCATGAAAGGCGCGGTTGAATTCAGCACGAGCGGTCGTTCCACACCCACCCAGCGACCGTTACCACGTGAAGCTGCACACAATCTATTGAGGAGGAGTTTTGATATTGCCCTGCAGTGACAATCTATCCAGAAAACTGCTATAAAAATTTTGATCTACTGGAATGGGACTTGAAGCGCTTTGGCCCATACGTCGTGTGTAAAGAAGGGACGGTGAGGTTTCGTTGGAAGGGAATGCACGGCGTCTTCCAGATCCCTTCCATTGCATGTCCATCGAATTTCACAAGTGGAGAGACTGAAACATATAAATTCTTAGCACCAGTGTCTAATGGGGGCGGGTTCGACTGGAAAGTGCCAGAGGAACCAGGTCACTATTGGATCACCAGTCAGCATGCTGATGACTGTAGAAATGGCATGATTGCCGAAGTCTTTGTTGTCAATGGAGATGAAGATCCATTCCCTGCATCACATGCAGTACCAGTACTATGGAGCATGGTTGCTACCGTTCTCGGCCTCGTATGGATGTATTCATGGCAATTGCTTGGTTTTTGAAGCATGACTTTTTTTTTTCCTTCATCATCTTCCGATGATCGTGTGCTTGTTGATCCCATTACTTATTACAGTTAAAACGTATTATTTATGTATTCTTCATATTTACTACTACTATTACTATGGTAGAGATATGAGTAGATTGTGATACGAAGAAACCATTCGCCTGCTTGAGATTGAGACATGGCAGCACCCTGCCGATTGCTTTCGTGCCAAGGGTGCCCTAGGGTCGGGTTTACTCGATTACAGCGCATTATAGGCATGAAACATACCGATGTAAATACTTTAGGATACGTATCAATGGGAACATATCACTATAGAGCATCCCATACAGGTTCTGAGAGGCTAGAGTCGTTCCTCAACGGCACTCGCCCGTGGAAGCCCGTCTCGGCAATCTCATCTACTGTCGAAACCAGCCATATGATGTCAACCGTATATAGCCAAAGATGGATGGCAGTATCGCCAATCATGTGTCGAGGAATCGCAGACCACGGTGCAGGAGGAGGAGGAGACGAAGGAGGAGGAGATGAAGGAAGAGACGAAGGAGGAGGCCCTCAGGCAGACAAGGTGGAGAGAGCAAAGGCATCTGCATTGAGGATGATTGGGAGGCGTTCTCATTCCAGGGACGAATTGCGCCGTAAACTTCAGGAGCGTGAGTACGAAGAAGAGGTAATTTGCTGCGTGTTGGATCGGTTGGAAGAGGTGGGCTTGCAGAGTGATGCTGAGCACGCTGTGATATTTGCTCGGTCAAAGTGGAGGCAGTCGCGGTGGAGTCCCAGAAAGATTGGTATGGAACTGAGTAGAAAAGGTGTTGCAAAAGAACATATTAGTCTTGCTTTAGAGAGCGTTTTTGGAGACGAAGGGAACATATCAGTCAAGAGATATATGGATGAGGAAGGGTATGGACGTGATCCCACCGACATTGATTCAGTGTCTTCCTTGGGACACCCAGAGGAAGCATTAATTCAGGCTGCCATACGACAATATCAGTCGTATGGTTCTCATATTAGTAAAGAAGCGAAGAGGCGGCGTTTAACAGGGTGGCTGCAGCGTCGAGGCTTTTCGTGGGATGATGTCTCCAGGTTGGTCTCCATGGCCGAGTCACACTCTTCTTCTTCTTTTCACCAATAGTAATGACATGTCTATGTATGTATTCACACACGATCACTGATACAATGTCTGTTATGATTTCCCTGCTGCATGCTTTAATTCCTCCATTTGTCGCTGGACAACACTCTTATCAAGCTGTTCTTGCTTCTTCTCATGAGCATGTGACTTTGCTATAGCCTGTTTCATATCGTCGTCCGTTGGCATGCCATAATTGATGATACCTGCTCCCAAGACTGGCCAGGTGAGGAAATATGCTATTTTAAATGGCTTTGTTTTCTTCTGTTTATAAAAGACGAACGCGCTCGCTGCGCAGGCAAGGCCAGCGGCGAGAAGGCCTTCCTTTTGGCGCAGCAAGGGCGTTTTCTTCTGGGTGCCTTGGCTCGTCTCGTCTGACATTGCTATGTCTGAACTGTTTCCCTTTTTATGGCTTCATCTTCATCAATCATAATAAAGAATAGAAGGGACCTTGTTCTCATCGCATACAGAAGAAGAATACACGTATAATTCATCAGCTACAAAAAAAAACAAGTGCCATGATGGAGAAGATTCAAAGTCTGCTACCATTGTGCCTCTACGATACCATGGGCTTGGTGCTATTTTAGTATTCGTATTGTTTGAAAAACACATTTCATTGGTATAGACAAATAGTAGTAATAGTGCTAGATAAGGGTCCCAGGACGAGCAGTAGTCGAAGATAGTTCTTGTTACACCAGACATGGGGACAAAGAGGCGTCCTGGAGGACCGAGGAAGAAAAAGGCAGATATTGAAAATGAGGAAATAGAAACTATTGAGAATGTATTACAAGAGCAGATTCCGCCGTCTGGGAGTGATACTCTTGCGGCAAAAGCGAGTCATGCAACACAAGGACATGCAGACAAAAAACCCTTTTGGCTTGGGAGGAAATTTCAGGATTTTCCACTGTCCCAGTATACCAAAGATGCGTTAAAAAAGGCAAAATTTACCAACTTAACGGCAATACAGAGGGCAGCGCTTCCGCATGCTCTCGTTGGTAGGGACGTGCTGGGAGCCGCGAAGACTGGGTCTGGAAAGACGCTTGCATTCTTGATACCAGTGATTGAGAAGCTGTATAGGTTGAAGTGGAACGTCTATGATGGTCTTGGTGCGTTGATTATATCTCCGACGAGGGAGTTGGCGTTGCAAATCTTTGAAGAACTGAGGACAATTGGATGTCATCATGAGCTGTCTGCTGGTCTTTTGATTGGTGGCAAAGATGTCGAGCAAGAGGCGAGTCGGGTGGGCGTGATGAATATATTGGTGGCTACGCCTGGTAGACTGCTTCAGCATATGGACGAGTCGCCCGATTTTAACGCCGATGGGCTGAAATTACTAGTTCTAGATGAGGCTGATCGGATATTAGACATGGGATTTTCTGCAACTGTAAACGCCATTGTGGCGAATGTACCCAAAGATAGGCAGACATTATTATTCTCTGCGACTCAAACGAAGAGTGTGAGTGCGTTAGCGAGGTTGAGCTTGAAGGATCCAGAGTATGTTTCTGCCCATGCTGATGCAGCAGCCCCCACGCCTGTCAAGCTTGAGCAGGCATATATGATTTGCAATCTCCAGGATAAGATGGATGTGATTTGGTCATTCATTAAAACGCATCTGTCCTCGAGAATAATAGTCTTCTTTTCTACATGCAATCAGGTGAAATTTGTCTATGAAGCATTCAGGAGGCTTCGGCCTGGAACACCACTGCGATGCCTGCATGGGAAAATGTCACAGCAGAAGAGATTGGTTGTATACGATCAATTCTGTGACTCAAAGGCTGGTGTTTTGTTTGCAACTGATATTGCTGCCAGAGGGTTGGATTTTCCAAAGGTTGATTGGGTGGTTCAGGCGGATTGCCCAGAGGATGTGGCATCATATATTCATAGAGTTGGGAGGACAGCACGGTACACGCATGGTGGTAAAGGGCTGTTGTTATTAGTACCATCGGAATGCGAAGGAATGGTCCGTGATCTGAAAGAATCAAAGGTTGAGCTAAAAAATCTTAAATATAACAAGGAAAAGATCCAGCCTGTCTCCCAGGCTCTCCAAGCACTCTTGTCAAAGGACGCAGAGGTTAAAACAGCAGCGCAAAAAGCGGTCGTGTCGTATTTACGGTCCGTCTTCTTGCAACCAAAGAAGCATATATTTGATGTTCAAAAGCTCCCTGCCACGGAATTTGCCTTTAGTCTTGGGCTTACGAGTGTTCCCAAGATGAAAATTTTGGCAAAGGGGGAACAGCAGCAGGAGACTGAGGAGGCAATGGAGGGCCGTCCGTCATCCGAAAAGCTCGATCAGAGAGGTACAAAGAATAAAATGCATGCAAATACTACGACAAGTACTTCAGATGATGATGATGAAGCCGACGATGGTGACTTTCTTGTCTTGAAAAGAAAGCACTCGGTAGATGATACCACAAAGGATGATGACAATGAACAAGAGGCACAGAATGGTCGGGATCCGTCAACATCAGCAATCACGACGAGTAAAAAGAAGAAGAAAAAGATGAAGATTAACGTCAACAGAACAACTGGGCAGAAAGTCATCTTTGATGAGGAAGGCAAAGCTCTAGACCCATTAGAAGCCCTTGCAGCAGATGTTACCTCACAAGATGCCACCCATCACTTTGCATCGGTTGAAGAACGAGCCGCAGCGACTCAAAAAGCTCTTAAAGAGCGCGATGCAATTGATAAAGAGGAAATGAAACGTTTGAGGAAGATGAAGCGACAGGAGAAGAGAGCCAGAAGATTAGCACGAGAGAATGAAGAGTACCAGCAGGTATCTCTCCAGCCCGTATCAGACAATGACGACGAGGAGCTCCATCATATGTCTGAGGAAGAAGAAGAAGAAGAAGAAGAGCCTCGCATGGATCCAGCGTACATGGGAATGCAACCGACCCTGGAAGACCAGGAAGCTGCAGCCTTGGCATTACTTCGGCAACAAAACACTAGCCATACAAGGGCGTGATTGCCAAGCATACAATATTACAGCATAGCATTCACGAGAAAACAAAAGAAAATTCATCATCACAGTCTCAATGATTCTAATTGTGAATCATGTGGTCTTGGGCAGAGTCACCGTCATGCAAGAGACATCAAACTCACTCGCATGCAGGACATCACACACCCGCTGTTGTGCTTCTGCACTTTTGCACACAAACTGCGCACTCCCATCTCCTTGACTACCTACACCCTTCCCACCATATATATACTCTTGAATTGGTTCATACGAAAGCAGCTGATGCAGTACTGGACTCCCACGCACACCCAACTGACTCGGACACATTGGCCCAGCCATCTCATCAAACATCTCTTGTGCTTCACTCATCAGACGCCCAAGCTTCTCCATATCACCCTCCGCAAGGTACATTGTCGCTCTATCAGTAATATCAAGATTCATATCACCCAACAATCGATGAAGATGACGATCCGCCTCGGTCTGTGCAATAGGATATGCACGCTGTAATTTTGATAAAATTTCCACCGTATCCTTGGATGCCTTCAAATCGACTAATACCATATACAGCGTCTCCCCCACCCGCATCCTCTCAACCTTGAGCAAATCCCCATCATATATCATCCTAACAGTCGTCGTGCCAAACGCAACAGCCTGATCCATTCGCCCACATTGACTGGGTGTTAAGCGCTCTCCGTCATACGCAATGCGCATTTCACCCCGCTGTGTCAGTCCAATCCCGTAACATACATTAAAAGCGCGTGCTACAAGCACGCAAAAAGCAGCAGAGCTCGACAACCCCTTTTTCAACGGCAGCGTTGTCTTGTAATTATCCAGATACAATCCCTTGACCTCAAACTCTGTTGCAATAACATACGCCACCCCAGCGGCATACGACCAAAATCCCCCTCGCTTTGCCGATTCAATCAAGACATTCTCATCCATGGGATATTCGCATTCTTCAACCTCCCCTGTATCTTTGGTAGATCTCACCCGCAGTACAGGTTCCTCCAAACGATATGCCCGAGCATAGAGCCCGTAGTTTATCCCAGCCACGATTGTGCATCCTCGTGCAATAGTATCATTTTGACTGCGTGAAAGAGATGATTTGTGGGCAGTATGAGCCAATACATGGACCAAGCAGACCGACGCACCTCCTAAAAGAACCGCTCCAGTCCGAGTGCTCACCAAGAAGACAGAGTCTTCCATTCACAAAAATCTCCTTTTCACTGTCCTTTCGTGTCATTGTGATCAGAAAGATTGGATTACATATGGCACAGCGTTCAGATATCAGATGTTATTCTTGGATGGCCCTGTCCCACGCAGCAAAGAGCTGAAAACTCCTTGATTCGAATGAATTCGAAATCCTTATTCATATGGAATGCTGCAGGGTACTCAACAAACTTCATTTCCAAGTTTATTCGACGATCAAGCTACAAAGAAGAATTAAAAAGGGCTTGTTGTCAATGGACGAGATACACAAGAAGAAGAAGCTCCATGGATTCTCCCTCTACGAGTCCTCCTCCTCCTTCTTCTCGTCTGGAGTCAAAAGGGGCCATCCTGGGTATATTCTGTTGTTTAAATATACTCATTTATTTAGATAGAGGAACAATATCAAGTAATGGGGTGAATGGGGATGGGTTACAGCGAGAGTTTGAGCTGAGTCTGTTCCGAGATGGGATACTGCCTGCTGGGTTTATGGTTGGGTTGCTTATATCATCGCCTATATTTGCGCATGCATCCAAGACATCAGCTTCGATGAAGTTGATAGGGTATGGTCTAAGTATATGGTTTGTATCTGTTCTAGGCTGTGCCGTATCCTTTGGGTTTTGGAGTCTGTTGCTGTGTCGGATGATTGTTGGTGTGGGGGAGGCTTCGTTTGTGGCCCTGGCCTCGCCCTTCATAGACGACTATGCGCCTAAAGAGCATAAAACAAGATGGTTGGCTGTGTTTTATGCCTGTATTCCCGTCGGGTATGCGCTAGGATTTCTCTACGGAGGTCTTGTGGGGAGTTTTGCTGGCTGGCGAGCGGCATTTGCGTTGGAAGCTGTGATGATGCTGCCATTCATATGGTATTGCTTTCGGACGAATATAGCGCTGAAACAGAAGTCATTGAATGATTCATCATCAGTGTTGGAGCACCGTGCTGGGTTTGTCGCCGACCTGCTGCATGTGTTTCAATACAATATGTTTGTATTAACGACAATTGGTATGACGTGTTATACAGCAATTATTGGGTCGTATGCATTCTATGGGCCGCAGGCAGCGACATCCGTATTTGATATATCGTCTGAGAAGGCAGATGTATCGTTTAGTATTATGACGGTACTGACAGGAATTCTGGGTACCTTTTTAGGAGGTCATGTGCTGGATGTGATTGGAAGTTCCTTGAGGCATGGCATGGCACTGGGGGCGTGCGGCCTGTGTGGGGGAGCCATATGCATCGCTGTTGCATTCATCACCTCGAGATCGTTCATCATGTTTTGTATATTATTTGGCTTGGGGGAGTTTCTGCTCTTCTTCACGCAGGCGCCCAGTAATGCTCTCATCTTATGGTCTGTGCCTCCATCCCTACGGTCACTTGCCATGTCCATGTCAGTGGTTTCTATGCATCTCCTAGGGGATGTGCCGGGGCCTCCGATTATGGGATTAGTGCAGAGTAGTATTGGAAATTGGCGGATGACCATGGCTCTTGCGACGATTGTGATTTTACTCGGGGCGGTGGCATATGCTGTCGGGGTGCACGTGGCTCCTCATGCAAGAGATTTTAGGCAACCAACAGATACCTTGTCTACTGCTGCCGATGTGTCTGTAGACAATGGCGAAGATGAAGAGTCATCGTTACTAGTAGTACATTCTTGACATGTTTTTGATGTATAGTATAGAATAGATCTTCATCATGATACTTATGTAGCATTGGTACACAATTAATATTGTTGCATGAAAAACTCTGTGTGTAACACTAATCTTCTTCTCTTTTTCTCAACTCATTGCCTGTATGTATGTATGTAAATATGTATGTGTTCATTCATGCACCGCTTTAGAAAAAAAATGTATTATAATGCAGCACGGCACACTAGTAATGCACCAATCTTACTGTTGATTGTGCTCTCCTCGACCGCGAGAACCACCACCACCACCACGGCGTCCACCGCGTCCTCTCCTACCACGATTATTATTATCATTGCGACGCCCTCTACCGCCTCGATTATTAGTACTGCTACTAGCATTACGACGTCCTCTACCTCCACGGCCACCTCGATTGGTATTA
Source organism: Picochlorum sp. BPE23 (assembly GCA_025209345.1). Lineage (NCBI taxonomy): Eukaryota > Viridiplantae > Chlorophyta > Trebouxiophyceae > Picochlorum > Picochlorum sp. BPE23. The sequence goes on from JANSVD010000009.1 coordinate 709,457, forward strand.
GTACTACTACTCGCATTGCCACGCCCTCTATGAGAGGAGGAGGAGGAGGGGATGGAGGCAATAGGAGGATCTGTATAATGACCAAGGCCAAGTTCCTCATCTCCCGCCATGTGCATGTAGTCTTCGAGCAAAGCCATGTTCATTGCTTGTACAAATTTCCTATAGTCGGGATTATTCATCATGGCCTGCTGTGCTCTCCAATCATCATCCGAATCATCAAAGAAGAATTGTTCCGGCATATACATCATCTCGGTAACATCAATCTCGTCATCTGAATACCCGGTACCTCCCGGGTAATAATCATAATCATCATCATCCTCAGAAAAGTACGAATCCTCTGAGGAGTATGGTATGGCTCCATCAAGATGTAGTGCAGCTGTAAGCATTTTATCCAACACCCTTCGTTTCTCATTGTCATACGCATTCCTGTGGATCCTATCAATCTCTTCTGAAGAGTGAATATCATCATATTTGGCGGTATGAATCAAGTACTCGACCATAAATATAGACCCAAGGTCTGATGCAATCTGCAGTGCATGCTTGCCGTCTTCATTCGCCTGCAACACATCTGCACCACCAACTTCGACTAAATATTTGACTATACTCAGTTTATTCATCTTTGCTGCTATAGTAAGACACGTATCAGAGTGAAAATCTGTCGCAGACACATCTGCATGGCCTTGTTCCACAAGACATTTTATAATCTCCATGTTAGAACCTTGGCAAGCTGCCATCAGTGCGGTGTATCCATCTTGATTTTTCGCATTCACATCCACACGACCCGTCTCTATAAGATACTTTGTCATCGGGACATGACCATGCATGACAGCAAGCGTCAGTGGACGTTGTCCTAGTGGGATGAGAGATGGGCTATGCTCAAAATCACTCCTCGATGCTGCATTGACATCGAGACCAACCTCTTCAACCAAATATCGCATCACAGCTATCTTATTCGCAGATGCTACCAGACACAACATATCTAGATCCTCGTCTTTCACATTATTGATATCAACAGCCTTGGCTGTTCCAATCATATACCGCACAATATCCAGCAATCCCAAGCTCGCTGCCTGCATCAGGGCTGTCATATGATCCACATTCTTGATTTTTATATCAACATGAGCCTCCTCAATCAAACATCGAACCACAGATGTCCAATGAGACGACGTCCTGTATCCTCTGCTGGCACCCTCAATAGCCATCATGAGTGCCGTCATGCCATCATCATCCTGTCCATCCACAACCGCACCATCACATTGCGCCAGATATTTGATGATATCGATATGACCATATTCTGCCGCAATTATGAGTGGAGTCTTCCAAATGTACGTTGGAGCATTCACTGCTGCATGCGCCTTTTCCACCAAGTACCTCACAACATCAAGGTGACCACCCTGTGCAGCAAAATGCAACACAGTTGTCCCAGCATCGGTCACAGGGTGATTTATATCGATATCAACCATGTCGATTATACATTTGAGTAGATCAACATGCCCACCCAAGGATGCAGACACCATGGCTTGTTCAGCAATATGCTCCCTTCCAAAACAGAGTGCAGGGACAAGTGGTTTAACCAAATCCACCTCCAACCCGCAGTCAAACGCCGAGTAAAAACATGGATATGCTTCTCCCTGACCAATCAATTTATTCACAGACCGAGAGCGCAGTAATTTCTCCGCAGCCAGACCCTTCCTCACAGTCTTGTAGACTGACAATGGAATATACGTGAGAAACCCATATTCCTTCAGGACATCCTGCTTCTTCTTTAGCTTATTCAAACTCACCCGACCCTTTGGATACGGTATCTTTTGCTCCCGATGTATATCTTTGATATACGATACCATGGGCTTCACGTGTCGACTTGCCTCAGGCTCCAAGTACTCGTACAACCCCACGTGATACCCGATCGTCCCAAAGGGATCCGTCTCCCCAATCTCCAGAATTACTGAATTGTCCACTTTTTCAAACTCTTCATAATGAACCCCGTATTGAATCCCTTCAAATCGAGCGAGATGTTCCTTCAACGTGTCTTTCGAAAGAATTTTGACTGCGTATAAACTGACTAAACCTTGAATAGTACGCAAATCATGCACATTGGATAGGTTCAGTAATATTTTATGTAACAGTAGGTCGTCTTGTAGCACTTGTTCACCAAGAGACGGTGCCATTTCTCTCGAATGCTCTCTGCCACAGTGATTTCGCTCTTGAACAACTACTGCTGAGAACAAACAACAAGGGATTGAGATGTCATGAATGATACGACATCTATGTATGTAGTACTTTTTGATATTACAACAGCATACGAGTAAGACGCTGTGGTAGGTAATGGGTTTGTCTGGATTCTTCTTATTCTTTATTAGCAGCATCATCTAAATCATGAAATGTGCTGACCATGTATGGGCACATGCATATTCACTGTCGTTGTCATGCTACATGTTCATATAGCTTGCCATCGGTTTGTTCTCCATGATGCATGTGCTCAAGAGATTATTTACAAAAGTTTTTAGAGGCAAAAAGGTTCACATGAGGCTGCACAGCCCGCATCAATCATGCTTTGTGATAGTGGAGGGGTCTGTGCAATGTCCCCATACTGTTGTTGCCAGGCTGTTGCACTGACCGCAAACTCCGAGCACCCTCTCAATGAAGATCCATCCCAGTTTTCGAGATTTTGGTTGAACGACGATGCATCATGAAACATAAAATCCATTTTTGTGACAGATGATGTGTCCCATGAGCCAATATCCTGGTTAAAGGATGAGGCACCTCTAAACATTACACTCATTGTTGTGACAGATGATGTGTCCCATGAGCCAATATCCTGGTTAAAGGATGAGGCACCTCTAAACATTACACTCATTGTTGTGACAGATGATGTGTCCCATGAGCCAATATCCTGGTTAAAGGATGAGGCACCATAAAATATGTAACTCATGTCAGTAATACCAGAGGTGCATGTTGTAGAAAGAGAAAGATAGTCTGTTGCTTCGATAAGATCATCAATCTGAGCTCTATTCCGCTTGGTATACGTCAGTCCATCCACATCTCCTGTGTCTCCAGGACTTGCCGATGGACACTTGACAGTCTCCATATTAGAATCAAGGTAGAACAAAGGTGGTGGTGGAGGAGGAGGAGGAGGAGAAGGAGGAGGAGAAAGAGGAGGAGGAGGTGCAGGCGGAGGAGGGCTGCGCCTGCTGACAACACCTTCTGCCCAGTCATCAACACTGCTCATATCCTCACATAAAATCTTGCCAGACCAGAAATTGCTGCTGCGGGTAAGCCGCATGGATCGCTCAGCTGACAGCAACGTACACACACTTGTCAGTCGGTTAAACATGAAGGCTTCACACTTTCGATCTGCGACGAGTATACCAGACACCATGGGACAATGGCTTTCAACGGAGCAATCTGTATCCAGAGCTTGCGTCGTGTCACCTGTCAATCTCCAATTCAAAAGGCACGCATCTGCACACCCAGCCAGACTCCCATGTCCAGGTCTGTCTAGGGTGTACACGGCAATAATGTCGCCATCTCTGTACATACTGCAAGCATGCGGTATATAAACCGTGGTCAAACACTGATGATCATCGTCCAATGGGCTACAATGTCGAAGAATAAAAAACAGAAAGAAGACGCTACCTTTTCTTTTGATTGAATTTGACAACTTGTCTCCGAAGACTTCTGAGAGTTCCTTCATTTGTAAGGGTGCTCTCAAAGCACATTCCTCCGAGGGTCGACTCCCGCTCTGCATATGATGCTGATACCGAAGCATTAGTAGTATTTGCACGTGTCCCTATCACGAGCTGTATCCCAATTGTGGCGAGTATGGCAAGCATGGTTGAAACAAAACTTGTGGGCAGTGACCCGTCCATGGGATGAGCGAGAACCGGTGGATGCAATTCTGAACTCGTGTGGTACTTTCTTGCAGGATCTTTTTTATTCTGTCTTAATATATATCGCACTCTTTATTATCATCAAAACTTTACGTAATAGTCGCCTCGTATGCGATTGCGCGAACGAGCTTGCTCGAGTATCCACTTACGTTACGGTTACGACCAGAACGTCCTAATTACGTAACGGCGTCTGGTTCGAAGCAGATCCAAGAGTTCCTGCTGTCTGGAATGTTGACATTGACATACGCAGCGTCAATATGCATACTTTTGAGCGTGAAATAAATTGAGGCATTCAAGCGAAGATGAAAAATACATTGGAAATTTCTTACTGTTACAACTCCAGGTCATCACACTGTGAATGGAGCAAACCAGACATGCCATGGTCTGGTTCAAAAAAAAAACACTTTGTCTGTATTATAATCTCAGTTTACATGCACGTAAATTGAAGAGAATTGATTCAACAACCTGATCAATCAGAGGCGTGATATCTCATGCATCCAGAAACCTACCAACCCAACATCACCATGTAAAAATGCAGAATGACCAAAGCCCAAGGTCACTATGATGATCCCGCAAAAAAAAACAAAAAACAATAGCCTTTATTTTTTACCCAATCGACCAACATACTCGACATCAAAATACAGAGTCGCATTTGGAGGAATAACACCCCCAGCACCCCGTGGACCATATCCAAGTTCACTTGGAATCACCAGCTTTCTCTTCCCTCCGGGTTTCATCGCCGGTATAGTCTGCCCATCTCCTAAAATTCCAAGGTCCCATCCTTTTATCACAGTCCCTGTCCCGATGCTAAAACCAAGTGGTCTCCCCCGTTCATAGGAACTATCAAACGTCCCAGATGCAATTTCTGAATCCAATCGCCCTTCATAATGAACCTTGACGAACGTCCCCTTCACCGGAGGATCACCCTCTCCCACCTTGACATCGCAGTATTCTAATCCAGACGCATCCCCTGATGACACCTTGACCATGGTTGGACAGGCATCTGCCAATGCAGATCCTGTGAGTTGAGGAGCACACAGAATAGCTGCCGATGCAATCCCCGCAACAGCCATCTGCTTCGATACCTCAAGTACCTTACTGAGGCTGCGATGCACATCATGTCCTGTTTTGGCTGCTTGAGGAATATGCAATACCCGTGTCTTTGGTGCTCCCACACACACAGCAGCAGGTCTGGATGATGATGATGATGGGTTGGAAGCCACAAGCCCATGCGATACCTTTGATGAATTCAAAACTGCAAGCTTCATTCTGATTTGATGTACAATGCTGAGACCCTTTCTGACAAACAACGATACACTACAATATGTATGTGCTTATTGAACTGAGTTTCTTTTCCTTACACACTGTATCCAAGCAACACAATCTCTCACTCACACAGATCTGTTCGTGCTACCAAGAATATTAATTATCCTTGCATATAAATAATAATCGGTAATTAGTATTGCGCTACTACTATGAAGCAAGACCATCGCCGTGGGTAAAGATGGTTTCGGGATCCGGGATCCCAGCCAAAGGGCCATTGTTGTTCACATGACACCTTTTCATCGATCGAACAGTCGACTCGACCGGAAGTAGTAGTAGTAGTAGTAGTTGGTTGTTCTATAGAACAAAATAGAGCGCAATGGAAATACATGTAAGAATCCGAGCTGCGTGCGTGCCTACAAGCTATATATAGAGTCATTCATAATCCATAATTAGAACTTATTTGTAATCAAGCAGATTTACGACTGATACGTATTCTTCTCCTTTGCATTGGTATCGCTTCAAAGGAAGAGAAGAAAGAAGGCTCTTTTTTTTTCACATAAAAACCCCAGGAAAATCTCCTCCTCCGTACAGACAGACGATGTCGCCACTGTGTCGTACGATAGCGCATAAAATCAGTGGATACAGTAGGTATATGGTGCGACCAGCGACACGGACAGAAGTCATTGTGGATACAAGGACATTATGGGAGAGACCCATACTGTCTCGTCTATGCTCTACCTCTCCTATAATGCAAACCACGAGCATGGCGTCATCTCGCACGTATTGTAGTGCATCATTAAGAGATGATCTATCGTCTCTTTGTTCAGCGGCATGGCTTAAAGAGCATTTGAATCAGTGTAAAGTGTTGGATGCCACATGGTACTTGCCTCACATGGGCCGCGACCCGATTGAAGAATTCTCAACAATTGGTAGGATACCAGGTGCTCAGTTTTTTGATTTGGATGGAGTAGCTCGACAGGATACCGATCTGCCTCATATGCTTCCTACTGAGCAAGGGTTTGCCGCAGCAGCATCAGCACTTGGCATATCCCCTGATGATACCGTTGTTGTGTATGATCGGCAGGGAATATTCAGTGCGCCTCGAGCGTGGTGGACATGGAAGGTGTTTGGCCATAAACATGTATACGTGTTAGATGGGGGATTGCCGGCATGGCAAGAGGATGTGCAGGGTGAGGTGGACATGACACCTGTGTCAAATAGAGATGATATAGAGCAGGCTACGCGTGCATGCCAAGATGCCATGCAACGTGGAACATCATGGAATGCAGCTCCAGATGCATCATACCCATCATGCTCATTGAATACACGCCTTGTCGCATCCATCGACGATGTCCTTGAACGTGCAGTGTATGGAACAGACAGTATTGTTGTTGATGCCAGGCCAGCTGCAAGGTTCCATGGGGAGGCTGAAGAGCCTCGCAAGGGTTTGGCCAAAGGACACATGCCAAACAGTAAGAATATCCCCTGGAATGCTGTATTGACCGAATCCCCCAGCGCGCGGTTCAAATCACCTGATGAAATCCAACAGGTCTTCCAATCTGTTGGGATTGATCCAAAGACTGCTGATTTCAGCAACGTTATCGCATCATGCGGAAGTGGAACCACCGCGTGTATTCTCGTCCTCGCTGCACAACAGATGGAGATAGGGTCCACCAAACCAATGATGCCCGTCTATGATGGGTCGTGGAGTGAGTATGGTGCATTGCCCAATGTACCTGTCAGCTGATGTTTGAATTCTCATCATCAGCCTGATGTAGATCAGGCAAGTTCTCGTATATTATTCATTTATTCCATGAGTTCTTACATTTTTAAAAAAAGAAAGACATACTGAATAATATAGAATGTCGACAGTTGTTGTGAAATCGTTGCGTAGGAATTCAACTCAACATTGGAGAACGTGGGCACTCGTCTCCACCTCATCCTTCTGTTCAATTCCTTCCCCAGGATTTCCTAGTAATGGTATTAGGCATAACAAAAGCAGTAGTGGAAAGAATTCGAGTAAACCATCTCTAATCATGTCGTCTTCGACAGATGCTGACCGTGTGGCCAGCGAATACGAATCCCTTCAGGCGTACCAAGCAACAGTAGAGAAGCTCTCTGCGCCAGAGATGGCCAGGACAATTGTTCAAAATAGCATGTTTGGGGTGTTATCGACGAATTCGAGGGGTGCATTGTCTGGATATCCCTCTGGATCTGTGGCAGAATATGCTTGTGATGCATCTGGATACCCCATATTCTGTTTGAGTTCCCTGGGGAGTCACAAGGGGGATTTATTGGAAAATCCTAAATGCAGTCTGACAATTCTCAAAACTGGATTTCAAGGGATGCAAGATGCTCGAGTGAATATCGTCGGATCAGCTGTCGAAGTGGGTCCAGATGCTGCAGAGCATGCGCGTGCCATCTACCTGGAAAAACATCCCAACTCATTCTGGGTGGATTTTGGAGACTTTTCCTGGTTCACACTCAATTCGATTGAGAATGTACGACTGGTCGGAGGTTTTGGAATGGCTGGGTCTGTGAGTCCTGCATCATATCTGTCTGCATCGCCAGATGATATTTCACAGTTTAGCGGCCCAGTTTGTGGGCATATGAATGCCGATCATGGGGATGCGTCCATTGCCATGGTGAAGCATTATGCGGGTATTTCTGTCGATACAGCGTCGATGATGTCCTTGGATAGATATGGAATTGATATGAAATGTGTCAAGGATGGCGAGGTGTTCAATTGTCGATTGGGATTCCCCACTGTTGTTCAGGACAGGAAGCAGATTAAAGAAGCCATTGTGGCCATGACCAAAGAGGCTGCTGCTGCTGCTGCTTCAAAGGAGTAACTGATTGCATGCTGTCGTCGTATTTCTTCTCTCTGTATATTGTTGTAACAAAACATGTATTCTTATTATTATTCCAGATTTGCGTAAAAGGAGGAGAGGAGGAGATGAGGCGTGAGACTCGCGTTGCTGCTCTTTTTCTTCGAGTCTCCCCCACAAGGTGGTCTCTGCCCACCAGGGGTCTCTCGGCTTCCGGCGATGGGAGCACCACAGAGATGGTGGAGCGTCTCATGGATGAATCACATGTTGTGACATATCGAAAGGATGGTTTGCTCCAGAGAGTGCCGCCTGTCGTGACTATTCCAGTGCCTCTGCAACATGCCGTATCTGCATTGCAAAAAGAAAAGACGAGTCACCCAAAGAGATTGCGGCAATTGGGGAAGAAGGTTGTTGAGAGTATTAAAATGAGATCGTTAAGTAAGCATCGGGGTGGGATTCAGCCGAATTTGTATGATCGACAGGTGTCTCCGACGGTTTTGAGAGGGGCCAGGCGACAGCAGGAGAAGCAGGCGTTGAGGGCCTTGACTCTTGGGGAGTTTCGGGCGGATGAGGTTGTGGATGAAGAGGCAATGTCAGATCTACTTACATCGAGGCCAGAGTATCAGATACTAAAGGCGAGTGCGGAGCAATCAGTGTATAAACGACAGCTTGAAAAGCTGAGTGGATTGAAATTGTATAATGGGCTTGGGGCTTTGGCCTATGCATCGGCGAGGTTGCCGTCGACGTATGCGGCTATTAAGCATGTATTGCAGCGATTGGAAATGTCACGGGGGAATAATGATGGTGGGGACACATGGGTGCCGGAGAGTATGTTGGATTTTGGTGCTGGTCCAGGAACTGCTGCATGGGCTGCTCGGCATATCTGGCCATCGTCCAATATCAGGGTGACGGCGATAGAGAATTCGCATTCGATGGCGAATATAGGGTATGAAATACTGGATATGTGTGCGCAGGATACTAATGGTACTAGTATGGTTCCAATAGATGGAGATAGGGTGGCAACACCATCTGGAAGGATGGATATTCGGTGGAGGCCGTATTTTCCGAGGAATAAAGGTGCTCTGGCCAAGCATGATATATGTATCGCGGCGTATAGTTTGAATGAATTGAATGATAGCGTAGAGAGGCACCAAGTACTGAATAAATTGATTCAGTCTAGTCAGCAATATATTGTGTTGATAGAGCCAGGCACGCCACATGGATTTTCCATCATAGATGATAGTCGTGTGTATGTGCTCAAGGTTTCGAGGAAACTTGGTATTCCATTTCATGTTGTTGCACCGTGTCCTCATGATGGCGCATGCCCACTTCGTGGGACAAAGTCATGGTGCCACTTCACTCAACGGCACACGAGGACAGAGGAACAACGGATTGCAGTGAAGAGCTTGACGGGAAAGGCACCGAGAGACACGTTTGCAGAAAAGTTTTCGTATGTGATTCTGAAACGAGGGTTTAGAGAAGGGCGTCCGGATTTGTTTGCGATCGATGCGCCTCGTCATGATGAGGCTAATCATGCTATAGCACAGATGGAGCATATGACTGCTGCACATAAGAGTGATGTAGAGCATGATGCACGTCTTCAACAGGGTGTCGAGATTTTTAAAGGTCTATCAACTACCAATGCGGAATTGAAGATTCCTCATTCTAGAATACTGAGGACTCGAAAACGAAAAGGACATGTTGTCTTGGACTTGTGCACGGTGCTTGATCAGGATGGGGCCCACCTTGGTGATAACAGTGGTACTATACTACGGCAGACTGTATCCCGGGCAAAATCAAACAAGTCTTGGGATAAAGGAAGTGCGTACAGAGCATCTAGAACGTTGCAACAAGGCGACCAATGGCCTTTGCTGTATCAAGCTGGTTCAAATACTATAGAAGCGCCAGTCTTGCTCAAGGAATACTTGTTTCCCGAGGGTGTCGAGAGCGATAGCGACGAGGATATAGAACAATGGCTTCGTAACGAGGGATGGTTCATTGACGACGATAGTGATGATGGCGAGGAGGAATAGATGTGTCATCATCACATCATATGATGAATGGCATCTTCTGATGGAAAATTCATTATATTACCATGTAACATGCCACGACAAACCCACACACGCCAAAGATATGACACACGATGATACATCGAGCGTATTGTGTACTCATCTGACGTAACTCTCCAAAACGGGGAACACCAAAGAAATTGCACACAGCATGTGCTGCCAAAGGAGCCATGAGCTGACCAGTCTTGGCAAACAGCATTGCTGCGTACCAGCCGAATACCGTTGTATATAGGAACTGAAACAGAACATTCATAATGGCATATTTCCATGCAAGATTCCGATAATATACCATATCGTGCAAATGGTGGACATGTGATACCCCAAACACCATTGGTGAAAACCATATACTTGTGGACATGTTCATACCTCCAAGCCAGAGAAACGACATGAGAGCACTCCGAAAGCAGATTTCTTCCGTGAATGGAGCTACAAATATGTCGCGAATCCATTCAACAGGTCTCCGCTGAGACATTACAGGACGCCCATGGTACATTTCAAGTATCAGGTTTACCAGGGAACCAGAAAACAAGACAAGGACCGGCAGTGCACCAATCCATGCTGCGCTTACTATCTTTTGTATTGAAAACTCTCCAAATCCTAGAAGTCTAATCAAATCATGACATGGAGAGTCGGCTGACAAAAATGGTGATGTACGCCGCGCCTGTTCCACCAAGGCACAACTGAAGAAGGGTACCCAGAAACATGACACGCATATCCTTTTCCAAATCACATCCGCTTCATGTCTCGCCCTCCCCCGGGACACAATATACAATGGAGTTATATAGAGCAGTGGAAAGAGAAGACTTGACAGAAAGAGCGACACATTTGATTGGATCTTGGTGCTGTCTTCCCACGAGCGTTGTTGGAAACAGCGGTCCATCTTGTCAGCATGGCTCCTCCTCCGGCACTGCCCCCCTCTTCCTTCAGTGCAGTATCTGATTTACTATAGAAAGTCTGTTTGGGTTTCCAGTAGATGGATCCATCTGCTGAGTTGTCTGCAATGCGCATTGCCAATGCAGAAGGCGCCTTGTGCATTTTTAGATGGCCATTCCTAGGGACATTTGAATCTTGGTCCCCTCACATGGGCAGCCAAAATCAAATGAAACCAGCCTATTCTTCTTGAAAAATATATTTAAATACATTTCTTGTATACTTAATGGGTACCATGCCTTGTTGATAGAATTCATGGAGGATACCCTGAGAATTCTCGTGGCCACTGACAACCACCTTGTACGACTCTGTTTTCCTTGGTCTGATACCATCGATAGGCGCTCTCTGTTGTTTATTAAAGGTTATGCTTGGCCTTTTTGACGCGTATGTTGCTTTTCGCAGGGTGTGTGGGAAAGTGACCCCGTCAGAGGCAACGACAGTTTTGACACATTTGATGAAATATTTCAGATCGCGAAGCAGCATAGCGTCGATTTTGTTCTTCTAGGTGGTGATTTGTTCCATGAGAACAAGCCTTCGAGGAATAGTGTGGTCAAGGCTGTGGATATCTTGTCAAAGCATTGTTTGGGTGATGGAGATATTTTGTTTGAAATTCTCTCTGATCAAAAGGTCAATTTTACCACTGGGTGCGTTTAGAGAGTTTCATCTTTTTTCTTCTTTACTTTGTATTATTCGCATAATCGATAGATGCGCGTACGATTCTGTCATTGCAGGCGAGTGAATTACGAGAATCCCAATTTCAACATTGGGCTCCCTGTGTTTACCATCCATGGCAACCATGACGACCCATCTTCAGTGGATAATATGTCTGCTGTCGATATTCTCGCCAGCGCGAATCTAGTCAATTATTTCGGAAAAACAACTATTAGTGGTTCAGGATCGGGCGGGGTGAAGATAAGCCCTATATTGATACGTAAAGGGAACACAAAGCTGGCCTTGTACGGGCTTGGGAATATTAGAGATGAGCGCATGTGTCGACTGTTCAACACGCCAAACGGGGTGGAATGGGCAAGGCCTCTATCAAATCCCATTGCAGATGTAGAAGACTGGGTCAATGTTTTTGTGTTGCATCAGAATAGAGTACCTCATGCGCAAGGGGCGAAGAATATTGTGAGGGAGAGTCATTTGCCAAAGTTTTTGGATGTTGTGATTTGGGGACATGAGCACGAATGCATCGCCGAAGTACAGGTGCGTAGAGGGGTAATGCTGTTTTTTTTCATTTTTATGGACAACAGAACATTGTAGACGAGTGCTATTTAATAATAATGTGCAGAGTTCTGCGGCGTCAGGTGGTGCCTTCTCGGTGCTGCAGCCAGGCTCGTCTGTAGCGACAGCTCTGAGTGAAGGGGAATCGAAAAAGAAGCACGTGTTTCTCTTGGAAATTCGACAGAAAAAGTGGCGGACTGTCAAGATTCCATTGGAAACGGTGAGACCGTTTGTCTTTGATTCGGTGACCCTGTCACATCAGACTTCTGTCAACCCAGGAAATCCAGACTCGGTGGTTGATTTTCTAGCCGACAAGGTTGACCAAATGATTTCTTTAGCAGCGAGAGAAGCATCAGCCAATGGTCCAGATTTGCCTTTGATACGATGCCGAGTAGACTATTCAGGATTCAGTACGATAAATACGCAGACTTTTGCACAGCAATTTGTGGATAAAGTGGCCAATCCGCAGGATGTGTTGCTGTGGCAAAAGGCTGCTGTTCGCAAGAGAGCAGCAGCGAATGGTGCCATGTTGCAGCCAGTGACACCAGCGGATGCTGAAACTCGGATAGAAGATTTGATTGGGGAGCATTTGAAAGATGAACTTCGAATACTTCCAGAGCAGGAGCTTGGGCATGCCTTGAATGAATATGTCCAAAAAGATGAAAAGTCAGCCTTGGTTGAAACTGTGAAGAATGCACTCAAAGAGACTCAGCAAGATGCTGAGAGGCGGACCAAGGATGCTTCAAAGGATGTTCAGGAAAATCAGGAATCTGAAATGATTCTGAAAGCACTATTATCTGCAGCAGGTTTCCGCAGGGAAAAGATTGTTGCATCGCGTGTAGTGAATGCTGCCAAGGACAAAATCAACAGTAGTTTGCCTGATGCGAATACTAATAAGAAATCGCAGCAAAGGACTAGAAAGACTCAGCAAACAGATGACATTGAGAACCTTAGTGCATCCACTGGAGAGTCCAGTGGTGATGAGGGGATGTCTGACGCCATTGACAATGGCACTCCTCGAGCCTCAAAACGCGTAACGCGGAGCTCCATGCGCCAGAAGAACAATCAAAACAACAGGAAGAAGCAGAGGGAATCTGATTCCGATATGGCACAAACTCCTGAAGTGGGTACTCAAAATATGCCGGCACCATCTGTGTCCATGATCTCTACAAGGGTGCAAGCTTTGAATGGACTTCGAGCATCAAAGAAAACGAGTAAAGATTCAGGCATGAGCAAGTGGGGATCTTTCAAAAAGCATTAGGTATATGTGTAATATTACATTGCTGCGTGCACTTGACGGTGTCTATTTCTTCCTCTTCTTCTTGCCCTTTTTCACAACTTTTGGCCTGGATGCAGCATCAAAACCTGGCTTGCAAAACTCCTTTGCCATGTCAGGGATGAGTGCTGCACGGGTTGTTATAGCTACTCCAGGAGGAGCCCAAACTTTCAACTGAGATTTGCCCCGGACACCAATCCCAGCCCATCCAAGTCCTGCAATACAGACATCAACCGAGCTACTCTTCCACTCATCTCCATTCACTTCCACATCCGTCGGTGTCAATGCAGGCATGGATTCTATTCGTGACACATCATCGTCGCTACGAATAACAGGTGGCACAAGATCCTTGCCAAGGTGTGTTGCTAACAAACTTTCTGCATTGACAGTCTTTCCGAGATGGCATCGAACTTCATCACTCGCCCATATGGTCACATATAATGTCGCCCCAGGAACAGAGCAGACATCAATCCTACCAATACCTCCTAAATGAATGGTCTGTCCCTCACCAATCCTGTACGTTCTCGGCTTCAAAGATCTCTTTGGCAAGAGCATCCTCACCTCCTCAGCACTCAATCGAGCTGTGAGTTGATACTCATGCCTCACACCAGGGGTATCAAGCATCTCACATCCTTTCGGAACAATACCACGAATGGGCACAATATCCAACGTCGTCCCTGGAATCGGGGCTTCAGTAACACTACTAGGTTTGAGCCCAGCACCCTTCCTCATGGCATTGATCAAACTACTCTTTCCAGCATTTTGTGCACCAACAACCCATAGATCCCCCTTACTCCCTACAGACTTTTGGAGATCAATCAACAGCGACTTCACACCACTATTTGTATGGCTACTGACTATATGGACAGAAGAAGGCCGTGGAAGTCCTCCATCTGCAATCCTCCGTCTCACCCATTTTTCAAGACGGGCCGAGGTAGCCTCTCTAGGAATCAAATCAGATTTATTCGCCGCTATAACAAGTTTAAAATCTGAAGGGGTCGCACTAGAAAGATTTTCTGTATCATTCGACTGCAGCAGAGATCGAATGGCGAGTCGAGGCAATGATCCATCAAAGTCAGCAAGGTCAACAACAATGAGAACAACAGCCCTCCTAAACTGGCGAGATCGAATCACGCGTCCTACCGATTCTGCGAGATCAAATTCTGGTAGTGACACTTCTGCCTCACTCGACTTGATCTTTCCATAATGCTTGAGCGAATAACACCGTTCGCAGACCAAATCAGCAAAGATGTCATCAGCATCATTGTCATCCTCAAACACAATAGGCCGTGGCTCTCGCCCCTTTTGCTTTGACCCTTTCTGCTGTGGCACATTCATCTCCATCATATTCAGAGAATCAATCATATCATTGAATTCTTCCACATCATCATCAGTACCAAGGACGCCATCCTCCAACTTGACTCTGACAAAGTCTGGATTATTCTCTGCATCCTTCATCCACACCTCATCATCATCATCATCATCGCTGTCAATTAGAATGTCATCACCCTCTATTTCTTCTTCAAAGTCGACATTGTCGTCCATGGCAATGCCTTCTTCTTCTTCTTCTTGCTCCACTTCGCCGGTCAAAATATCCATGATTCGCTTTGGAACACGACAATACCTACACAAGAGATGGTCACACAAGTAGTATCAATATCACCATCCGATACCCTATGTTTATGTATGATGTCATCCTCAATACAATGGCTTTTTCATTCCCTACATCACCAAAAGAAAAGAAAACAAAAAACACAGCATCACGCACCCTGGCGCATCCGGATCCTCAATCTGAATCTTCACCCCACACCCAGGACACGTCTCTGGCAGCACCACCTCCTCCTCCACTTCTTCATACACATCCTCCCTATCCGAACCAGCCATCACCCCCACATGAAACCCACCACGCATATGAGACATCACCACCCTATCACTTATTCGCCGTTCTTTACCACCCAACAACAACAATCCCTGTCCACAAAACCTCCACTCCAACCCTGATGGTGTCATCCTCATACTACTACTTCTACTAGACACCCATCTCCATCCCTTCAGAGACACCTTTTTCGAAAAAGATGTATTCCACAATGCCCCACGACACCGCAACACACTCTGAATAACAGCAACCATTTGATGTCTATCTTGCTTCTTCTTCTTTTTTTTTCCACACACACTGCTAGTAGTTCATTAATTAATTAATGAATTAATGCATGGCTGAGAGGAGTGTCGTCTATAGGTATCATCCAATTGGATATCCACGGTAGTAGTATTCAAATCAATATAAATAAATATGTTTCATGTACATCAAGGCTCCCTGACCAGGTCGCCTCTTGATCAGCTGGGAGGCCCGATCCCTCTAGACTGGTCGTGAAGAAAGTTTCGTAATTAGTACTACGAATTGAGCTCAATGAGACTCGAGTCTCGATCGACCGTTGCTCAAAACTCCCTCCGCACACAGAGATGTGCGTATAATTATAATTTGTAATATCTATTCATAATGGTAGCTCATAGTGACGTAGAAATAGTATTCAGAAGGGCTGGATTGCTGAAATATGTACGTACGCTTTCGTGAATTCTTCCCGTGTCCAACTGCCACACGGGAGAAGAAGAAAACCATGCACTAAGAATTGGTTGGTATTCCTATCATCATGGTGCTAGTGGAAAAAATGAATATGAATTACTATATCCTTCGTACTATTGATGACATTCGCGATGCGCAGGTGGTGGAGTCTGTGCAATACTTGGTGACAGAGGCCAACCTGGTGGTTTCAAAACAGCCAGAGAGGGTGACAATGGAGATTATGGATTGTAGCCATGTGTCCTTGGTTTCTCTTACTCTTCAATATCCTAGTTTTGATCATTTTCGTATTGATTGGCGCAAGATGGGGCGTGAGGTTCATCTTGGGGTGAACTTGAACTACCTTGCCAAGGTGCTCAACTTTGCTCATGAGGAGGACGAATGCCGCCTGTCGTACAATCAAGGGGATCCATATGTTCATATTAGCACCATGGATAGGAGTAGAACGAATACAGTGCGAGAGTTTGAAATGAAGTGCGTGCAGGTGCATGAAGAAACAGTAGGTATTCCGCAGTACCCTCCTGGGAGTACGAGGTATGAAATCACGCTCGAGAGTGAGGTGTTTCGGAAATTGTGCCAAAATTTCTGCGACGTGTCCGAGACAATTGATATCGCAGTTCATAATCTCTCTGATCTGAGGCGTGGGGTGTCGTTTAGTTCAACCTATTCACAAGAGCTGGGAGGGCGACAGGTGTTTGCTGGTAGCACTGTCAACGTAGAACGGCATGGTCCGTTGGTTGATGCTTCCCTTACGCTATCCTTCTCCACTCGGTTTCTTGTAGAATTCACGAAAGCAAGCGATATATCTGAGGATGTGGTATTGGAAATGTGTGGGGAATTTCCTTTAAAAGTACGGTATACAGATCCCAAGCAGGGGATTTCTCTCTCGTTTTATCTGGCCCCAAAGATTGACGAGGAGATTATGGAATAGCTATATATTTTATTATGTAATTTACTTACAGGTAATAAAAATTTATGGATGGGGTTGGATGCGTTTTTAACCACGGCGGGGGCCTCGCTGGTTGGGATTGGCTCTCTGCTGTACCACATGGCAGTGTCGAAACGACACACGGTGCGTGAGTTGGAGACTCACGTCACGCCCATATCTAGTTTTAAAGATATAGAACAACTGATACCGCTGGTACCCCTTCTTGTCGCAATCACTGGCAGGGTTTGGTGCAAAGAGCCTGTACCCTGTGCTCTCTCAGATCAACAAGGGGCCATTGTGGAGCTTCGGGAGGAAAAAAAGACAGAGTCTCGGGCATCTGATGTATGGTTGTCAGGTACAGAACCTCTTCGGACGGTGGTACGGGAGAAACCCTGGGCAATAGTTCAACCGGCTGATGCCGTCTTTGGGCAGCAGGGTGCCATGGCAGAGGATTTGGTCATGGTTCCCGTGTTGGATGGATCGCATGCTCGTGGAAGTTATTTTGTCAAGTCTGGAGAGATATTTCATCCTGTGGAGGAATCTATTATGCAGCATGTTGTGGCTCATGTGAGTGGTCATCGGTCTTTGGGTACAAGGCAGGTTGAACGGGTGTTGCCTACGGGGCAGCTTGTGACTGCTGTGGGGGAGCTGTGTCGGGTGGTGGATGATCCAAAGTATTTCGAAGGAGCGATACGAGGAGGAGATGGGAATATGATTGCACTGAAGGCGCCGAGCAGGAATAAGAAGATGTTTATTCTATCATCATCATCTTTTCCAGATATTATTGATGTGTATAGGGGAGCGGCTGCGTCTACCCGTACGGCCTCTTTGTATTTCATCGCGGCGGGTTCAACAATGTTGTTGGTGACGTGTTATAGACGGTGTAGAAAAATGTTACATGAGCGAGCGTTTGTGAAGAGATTCAGGGAGGCATTGAAGGAGAAGAAGAAGAAGAGAGCACATGTTTCGGAGGAGACCCAGTCACCAAATGATGCAGAGGAAGAAGATGCCACATCAATGGCGGGAGTTTGTGTCATCTGTCTTGATAAACGGTGTACATTGGCGTATGCTGGATGTGGTCATTTATGTGTATGTCCTGGGTGTAGTACACGAGGTTCTGCACGGACCATGTGCCCAGTCTGTCGAACTCGAGGAAAACCAATCGTTATTTATTCAGTCAGCTGAGGAGAACAAGAAGAAGGAGGAGGAGGAGGAGTATTATCATTAGTATCATCACCAGGATGCCATCAAAATATATATGATGTCGTAGGTAGAAATTCTTTTTCGAAAAGAGAGCTCTCAGCCTCAGATCATCATCAGATGATGGGTAGCCATGTCTTGGGTCCAAAAGCTTTACAATATAGCCCGCACGGCCATTAAATACGTGTATTAATTCATTTTTAATATAAATATACCAGTAGTAGTTCTGCATTGCCAGAAATGACTGCTCATCTTTTGAGTTCTCAGCAAGCAGCTGCGACGTTGCACGTTTCTCACGCGAGGTCTTCTCATACATCCAGACCACAATTTGTGAACCGTGTTGATAGAATTCGTCCATTGGTAGTACGAATGGATGCCAATCGAATGGTTTCTGCTGCGGCAGCAGCTACCGATAAGATGCCAAGTAGGCCAGACGCTTCTGGTCGTTATGGTAAATTCGGTGGTAAATATGTCCCAGAAACTCTTATTGCTGCTCTCGAGGAACTGGAAAAGGCGTATGCGGATGCTATGGCGGATGAAGAGTTCAAGGTATGTTGTTTTCCATGTGCATGGACCCAAGAGAGAGATTACAATTACAAGTCATCGACTGATTGCAGGCCGAGTTGGATGCGGTGTTGAAGGACTATGTTGGTCGTGCGTCGCCATTGTATCATGCGGAAAATTTGTCAGAGCATTACAAGAGGGCAGATGGAACTCGGCCAGAGATTTACTTGAAGAGGGAGGATTTGAACCATACTGGGGCTCATAAGATCAACAACTCTTTGGGACAGGCACTCTTGTGTAAGAGAATGGGGAAAAAGAGGATTATTGCAGAGACTGGAGCTGGTCAGCATGGTGTGGCAACGGCAACTGTGTGTGCCAGGGAAGGGTTGGAGTGCATTATTTACATGGGAGCGAAAGATATGGAGAGGCAGTCACTGAACGTGTTTCGTATGAGATTGTTGGGTGCTGAGGTCAGACCTGTCCATGCTGGAACAGCAACATTGAAGGATGCAACATCTGAGGCTATTCGTGACTGGGTCACGAATGTGGAGACCACACATTATATTCTCGGTTCAGTTGCTGGTCCTCATCCGTATCCCATGATGGTGCGTGATTTCCACGCGTGTATTGGAAAGGAGACTCGTCAGCAGGCGATGGAGAAGTGGGGAGGAAAGCCAGATGTTCTTGTGGCCTGTGTTGGTGGGGGCTCTAATGCCATGGGGTTGTTTGATGAATTTATTGATGACAAGGATGTGCGTATTATCGGAGTAGAGGCAGGAGGAGAGGGTGTGAATACACCAAAGCATGCTGCGACGTTGACCAAGGGAAAGCCAGGGGTATTGCATGGATCCTATTCGTATTTGATTCAGGATGATGAGGGGCAGGTTGTGGATCCTCATTCCATCTCTGCTGGGTTGGATTATCCAGGAGTAGGGCCAGAGCATTCTTTCTTGAGGGATATTGGACGTGCAGAGTATCACTCTGTGACTGATACTGAGGCTCTTGATGCGTTTCAGCTGTTGTCAAGGTTGGAAGGGATTATCCCAGCCTTGGAGACATCTCATGCCTTGGCATATCTGGATAAACTCTGCCCAACAGTGGCACCAGGAACTCGTATTGTGCTCAACTGCAGTGGAAGAGGCGATAAAGATGTGAACACAGTTATCAACGTTCTAGACCTTTGAATTAATTAATGTTTCACGTTGTGAATTCAAGACAAATTTCTGAAATTTTCAATTTTTTCATTGATGACGGCAAGCTGGTCTGAAAGTTCTTTTGCAGATGCTTGTACGTCAGCAACGACGTGCTCAGGCGCTTTGTCAACAAAACTCTTATTTGATAATCTCTTCTCTAATCCTTCTAATTCCTTGGAGATTTTGTCTGCTTGCTTTTGAAGCCTGTCGACTTCTTTTGCTGGGTCAAATAGTCCAGCAAGAGGCAAAATGATTTCCAAACCTTCCTTCACGACAAGTTCGATCTGTTTCGAATCTGTATGACTTTCCTTTGTCACTACACCTTCCGCTATTGTTAATTTATCGCTGTCAAGTTTGGCTAATAATGCTAGAGACTTCTTCTCCTGAGTAAAGTATGTGCAAAGTTCAGGTGAGCTTGTCACGATCGATGCTTCAATCTTCTTCCCGGGCTCAACTTCGTACTCAGCACGGGCATTTCTAACAGATCTGATTGTCGACTGGAAGGCAGAAAAGGAGTCAAGGGCTTCAGAGTCAATGTAACCTTGGGTGGATGGCCATGAGGATGCAATCAGGGCACCTTCATTCTGTGGAATAGCGCTCCAGATTTCTTCGCTAATGAATGGCATATATGGATGCGTCATTTTCAATATATTTTGCAGGATATACACAAGAACCTGGCGAGCTGTGTTTGCTGCTGCTGGATCATCTCCATAAAGCCGTGATTTTGCTGTTTCAACATACCAATCAGCAAAGTCAGACCAGATGAATTCGTACAGAATCCTGCCGGCCTCACCCAGATCAAGCTTCTCATGAGCTTTTGTGCTCTGAATCACAGTCTCGTGCATGCGAGAAATAATCCAACGCTCAGGCAGATCCATGCCTTGCAAGCATTGCTCCGTCTCAAATGACGCATGTGACAGGTCATTCCATTCCTGGCTGCCCACCCCAATATTCGCCTGCTCCAACGCAAAAAGAACAAATTTGGCTACATTCCAAATCTTATTGGTGAAGTTTCTAGATCCATTCACGCGATCCAGGGACAAATTCAAATCTTGTCCTGGAGATGTCCCTGTAGCAAGAGTATATCTGAGTGCATCAGCCCCATACTTTTCAATCGTTTCCACAGGATCGACAACGTTTCCCAAGGACTTTGACATTTTACGTCCTTTCTCATCCCTAACAAGCCCGTGCAAATAAATCGTATGGAATGGTGCTTTGCCTGTGAACTCTATTCCCATCATCATCATTCTAGCAACCCAGAAGAAGAGAATATCATGCCCTGTTTCCATCACAGATGTCGGGTAATATTTCATCAGATCATGTGACGCTTCATCAGGCCATCCTAGCGTACTAAATGGCCACAATGCTGATGAGAACCATGTATCTAAAACATCTACTTCTTGTCTCAAAACTACACCATCCCCATATTCTTGTACAGCCTTGGCTTTTGCATCACTTTCATTTCTCGCCACTATGTATCTGTCAGAGATTCCTTGAGATGCTTCAGCGGACTCTTCGCTTTCGAAGACATACCACACAGGAATACGATGTCCCCACCACAGCTGTCGCGAGACACACCAGTCCTTGATATCTTCAAGCCACATTCTGTAAATCTTTTCGAATCGTTCTGGAATGATTTTTGTCTCGCCAGTTTCTACAGCCTTCAAAGCTGGCTTAGCAAGCCCTTCCATCTTGACAAACCACTGCTCTCGAACCAAGGGCTCCACAATCTCTCCTCCTCTCTGCGACCGTGGTACCCTTTGAACATGTGGCTCTTCCTTCTCTGCGAGACCCTCTGCTTTAAGATCCTTCCAGAATGCTTTCCTCACTTCAAATCTATCCATGTTTTCGTACTTCCCAGCAGCAGCGTTGAGAGTACCATCATTGTTCATGATGTTTATAATCTCCAAATCATGCCTCTTCCCCAACTCATAATCATTAATATCATGCCCTGGAGTAATCTTCAATGCACCAGTACCAAACTCCATATCCACATATGTATCAGCTATGATTGGGATTGTTCGACCACCAGATAACGGTACCACTGCCCGCTTTCCAATCAAATGGGCAAACCGAGCATCCTCCGGATGCACTGCCAACGCTGTATCACCCAAAATCGTCTCTGGACGCGTCGTTGCAATCGGCACAGTTTCATCAGATCCATCAACTGGATATTTAAAGTAATACAGCGTTCCATTCTCCTCAGAATACTCGACCTCAAGGTCCGACACAGCAGTCTGCAACCCAGGTGCCCAATTCACTAAATAGGACCCTTTATACACAAGCCCCTTCTCATGCAGGTTGACAAACGCCTCCGCAACAGCATCTACACCATATATCAGAAAATATCATAAAATTATCAGCAAGGCACTCAGGCAGTTGCTGAGGCATAAGTAAAAAAAAAACAAAACACCACGCACCACAAAGACCATCATCCAACGTGAAGCGCTCCTTACTCCAGTCACACGAGGCCCCCAACCTCCTCAACTGCTGCGTAATATATCCACCATACTGATTCTTCCACTCCCACACCTTTTCTTCAAACGCCTCGCGACCCATCTCCTGTCGGCTCGTCCCCTGCTCACTCAACATCCTCTCAACAACCATCTGCGTGGCAATCCCAGCATGATCCGTTCCAGGAACCCAAAACGTCGGTCGACCACGCATCCTCTGGTACCTCACCATGATATCTTGCAGCGTCACAAACATGGCATGCCCCATATGAAGCTTCCCTGTCACATTAGGAGGTGGCATTGATATAGTAAATGGCTCACCCACTGCCTCTTCATTTGGTCGGAAATACCCATGCGCTTCCCACCAATCGTACAATCTCTGCTCTGAATCCATTGGATCAAAGTTCTTGGGCAACTCCACCTGAACAGCACCCTCAGCTGACGACGATGAAGACACTGCAACACACACACTCTCTCTCTGGTTCTTGAACACCACCACTACACAGGCTCGCAAGAAAACAACAACCACGCACCTGCTCGAACCACACATGAACCACATTTTACAGGATGTGGTGATTTCCGTAGCGCTGCAAGGTGCCCATCAAAGGTGGCGGGCAGAACTGGTCTTCGACGGCCGAAAGAAGACCACACGTGTGTTTTACTCACGCTTGCCACTGATCTCCTCGCATTGATCTGTCTCATGGCCCTAAATCCTTTACTCGTTTTATTACTATGAAAAGCTGATGCAATGAATGAATATACGAGAGTATTACAGCGTATTGGAGCAACCATAGACCAGTTTGTCCTTCAGCAAAAGACAAAAAGCATGGATGCTTTTCCGATGGGTGGATACAGAGCTCTAATCAACTATTTTGATATGGATATGGACAATGTGCGTGGATATGTGTCTACTATGACTCTCGGAGAAGCCATGAATCTTCTTTTTCATTTACTTATGGTTTCAGCCTGTTGCGTTTCTTTGTTGTCGCTTGGATGGGTATAGGGAGAAGCGTCTTCATATGATTTCCAGTACCTCTGAGGTGCAATATTGTTCATAAATATCAAAATATTCACCTTGATACCGCCCCATCATGGTATTGAGCAATGGAATCGCGAGCATTGTCATTTCGGGAGAATTCTCCTTGTGAGGAGGAGAAAAAGCACGACGAGAGCGTCCCCCAGGGTGACCTTTGGTATGCGACGCTTGCAGAGGTCTCACGGCAGATTATGATGATACATTCAGAGCCAAGTATCAATGTAGATGCATCCCAGGCGTCTTGTGTCTCGGAACCCTGGCCTGAGACACAGTGGCAGACTGCCTTCAAAATACTGGTGTTTGAAATGCCCACGGCATTGCAGAGCAGTGCGGCACAGAAGGATGATTTGGTCTTTTTACTCGATACAAGAAGGAAAAGGGTTGTCACTCGGCGGCGGAAGAAGGATCCATCCGCGTTGTTGGATGAGTTTTCAAACGCAGATGATGTGATTGATTGGAAGGCATCAGTCATGATGTACATCATTATGCACACGACATTTCGATTCTCTGCTCTGGTTGATACTGTGAAAAATCTCGACTCACGTATCCAATCAGCGATGAAATGCTCGGGAATGCGGTCTTGTCCCTCTGGAGAGGTGTCAAGAACAACAACTGCGCATTCTGTTCTGCCAACAGAGGCAGTCTTTAGAGAATCCAGCGCATATCCAGATATAGTCTTTTTGAGTCTTGAAGATACATTGGATTCAAGTATTGTCCTTGGTAGAGATATGTGCTTTGCATGCGTGCTTGGAGCTGATGTCCATCATTCATGGGGTGTCAGCAGCAGGCACCAGATGGAGTCATCTGGGCACCGGAAAAGCTCGCCAGGAATTGGTACTCAAGTTTTTAGTGGATATGTGACGTTTGATCAGATGTATAAAGCGACGGAGGACAATGTAGCACATCACGTAGTCAACAAGCTTCAGAAACTAAACATACTACAGGGTGCTGACAAGCACCCTGTGACTCGGCATACTCTTGATCTCCGGGGGTATCAAGACTCTGGGATTGCACATGTATCGGCAGGAAGGATTCTTCAAGAAGAGGGGCGTGATGATGACACTGGAATAGAGATATCTGTGAAAGACTTGCACGTGTATACCTTTGAGTTCATGGCAGTGCAGATCTGCAGGCAGATCTGTGAGATGCAGTCGAAAGACGCATGTTGAACCGAATTACCGTGCCTGTGGCATTAAATAATTTTATAAATATATATATAATTGATTGTAGCTGACAGAAGAGGAACTGCAATGGCGAAACATCACCAAGACTTGATCATGTGTCGAAAGCAGCCTGGCATTGCTATTGGTCGCTTATGCGAGCGTTGTACGTTTCCATTTGAGTATGCATGTGTGTGACATGACATTAATATTTCTCTATATGCTCAGGTGATGGCCGCTGCGTTATTTGTGATAGTTTTGTCAAACCTGCGACGCTTGTGAGGATTTGTGACGAGTGTAACTATGGCTCGTATGCTGGCCGATGCGTCGTGTGTGGGAACATTGGGGTGGCTGACGCATACTATTGTAAGGAGTGTACGAGTTTGGAGAAGGATAGGGATGGGTGCCCGAAGATTATCAATCTTGGAAGTGCTCGAGTTGATATGCATTATGACAAGAAAAAGTATGGATACAAGTGACGTCTGTTATGTTCTCTGGGAGGCTGCAGTCTTTTTCATGGAATCCTTTGACTGTTCCTTCTTCACTTCAAAAGATCCTGAGGATGCGCCGTGGCATCTTCCATTGGCATCAGGTATTGTATGGATCCAATCTGTGAATGTGTGGTGTCCTCCTGGTTTGGACAAGATATCCTTGTACCCCTGAAGAATGCTTTTGACGATATGGGGCGGCTGGTCGACGAGCTCTATCCTATATATACCTGCATTGTGCCGAGAAAAGTCTTGAATGTAGTTCAGTCCAGATTGAGCAGAGCCCTCGAAAACTGTATTTCGACATCCCATGTCTGCCTCCACAAGATGGTCTCTTCCTGTTGTTGGGTCTCTGATATGAATTGTATGGTGCTCACAGGGCCTTCCGCAATCTTTGTAACTATTTCCATCCGAGAGATAGCGGGCAAATATGCAGTGCTCTGTATGGAAAATTGGGAGATTGGAATGAATAATGATTTCCATCTGCTGGCTGCGATTCTGCAAGCCTTCTAGGATACCAGAAATTTGTGCCGAGTTGCAGTCGTATGTCAATGCTAATGAATCCAGACCAGAGTTAAGTAAGAGATCTGCTGTGATGATGTTTGTGGCATTCAGGCTGAAGTCGCCCTCCAGTGCTGGTATTGGAGCATTGTTGGCATCTGGTACCTGTGCCCCTGGTCCTCCGAGAGTCATGAAATGGTGCAATAGACCCGCGCTTCTGATTAATAGTGCATCAGCGCCTAATGTAACATAGAAAATCCATAGATATTTCTCTTCTGGCTTCATGATTCGAGGTGTTGCCACAATAACCCTCTTTCCAGCATTCTTCACTTTCTTGCAACTTTGCTGCAAGCCCTTGACTTCAAGAAAGTCCAGGATTACTTCCTCTAGCCAGTCTACCTCAAGAGCTGCATCTACTTGGGCTGGTGTTCTACACAGGATTCGTAAACGGGGGCCCTTCATGCCATTATGAATTGCTGGCATGTCCTTTGATGCAATTTGCTTGCGTTCGTATTCCACAAGCTGATGAGCATCTGGAAACTGTGATACATCTGGCATAGTATTGGCGGCATGCAAAAGGAATGGGGCCAGTGCTCTGCGTCTGGCATCTTTGATATCCTTCATGCTGATGAAGATGTCATCATCATCAAAATGAAGACATTGGCATGTCTCCATGACAAATGAACCTTCGTCTCCCAGATGGACTCCAATTGCTTTTTCAATCATGTCATGGGTTACTGGACGCTTTGATGCTTTCTCTACATTATTCTGCGTATATGCACTGTGTTGCAAATCGCCATCTTTAATTTGGATTTCTAAAGGCTTGCCAATGCCATGGAATAGGATTGAGACGTTTAATGGCTTTCGTCTCCGAGATCCAGATGACACTGAGGTATATGATGCTTTCAAGCGAGACATCAATGCTGGATCTTTGTTTTTCCACACGAGATCACCTGCGCGTATGGTTGAGAGATCAACCGGAGATGGGCCCAAGACAATGTCCACTGTGTCCCCAGGATGTGCCATGTCAACTGACGTGTTGCTCTTTTTAGTAAACATACGAAAAATCGCCCCACCTACTTCATCTGACTCGGGCATTCCCTGATCAATGACAAGTCCATCTCCTCGCTTCAGTTGAGTATTTACATGCAATGTAAATCTCTGTTTTGCTGCATCCGTCCCAAGGATTTCTCCTGCATATACACCTCTGTGTCGAGGATTTCTTCCTCGAACGAGAGTCTGGTGTTTTGGTCCCTTCAGAAATCCATGAGTCAAGCCGGAGTGGGTTGCATCTTGTCCTCGTGCAAACGTTGTTTGCAGATCATGCCACATGTCATCATCCACAAGTCTGAGTTCTTCATCCGTATTGCCATCTTGGATTGCACGCCATGCTTTATCAACTGCCTCCCTGTAGACTTGACAAGTTATTGCAACATATTCTGGACTCTTCAGCCTTCCTTCAATCTTTAATGATACAATTCCAGCACGTATCAGCTCTGGCATGAGATCTGCTGCAGCCAAATCCTGTGGACTCAAGAGATATTTTTGATCAGCGAGATCTTTGAGCTCACCATCTACAATCAAACCATACGGAAGTCGACATGCTTGCGCACATTGGCCTCTATTTGCAGATCTACCACCCCACGCCTCTGATGAAAAACATTGCCCTGAGTAGGAAACACACATGGCTCCATGAACAAAGGCTTCAATTTCTACATTGCGATCCCAGGTTTGATCAGACATCTCTGTGATTTCTTCAACAGACAGCTCTCTTCCCACAACAACACGATGCATACCAAGATTTGATGCAAATTTCAAGCCTTCAGCACTGGTCACAGTCATCTGCGTTGAACCATGAATCGGTAGACCAGGGGCACCCTTTTTAATGAGCTCCACCGCCCCCAAGTCCTGTACAATGACAGCATCAACACCAGAGGCTGCTGCTTTTTGAGCATTAATAACCATATCAGCAAGTTCGTCATCAAATATCAGCACATTCAGGACCAGATATCCTTTCAAGCCTCTAGTATGCAAATACTCCATGACAGCTGGCAATTCATCCGGATCAAAATTCTCTGCCCGTGCCCGTGCATTAAAACTACTGACCCCAAAATATACTGCATCAGCACCATTCTCACATGCAGACATCAACTGGGGCCATCCTCCAGCGGGGGCCAGAACCTCTGGTTTCTTCAAAGTTCTCCCTGAGGGAACAATATGCTCCTCTAAACCCGTCGGCTTTTTATAAATGGCTGGGTTTTTCCTCAGAACCTTGTTTTTTGAATTATTTTTAATCGCTACATTCTTATCTTTCGGAGCATTGGCCCTGCATATGAGAGCACGACGTTGCCGGCATGTCTCTCTTTGTGGCCTGGAAGAAAGGCTGGACAGCACTGTCGACAACGTTAGGCACTCTAGACCCATTTTTCGTTACCAAAAAATACTTTCTTCCCCATGTATCTATCAAATAGATGCATGCTACAGGCAGTAGAGCATGGACTCTGATATGATGCATTTGCAGTTCAGGCAATTGTCTTGCAAGGCGCCACCCACCCTCTGCCTTTAACAGTGCAGGTTGCTGGACGGTCTTGTGCGTGAATTCCACCGATCTCTACATCGATTGATATTTCAAAAATTCATCATTGATCTCAGGGAGGTAATTGAAACAATCTGTGAAATTTCCATGTCGGCGACATGAATCGAGTTGCAATAGCTCTCGGAAGCAATTTGGTACGTTTGTAGGAACAGACCGATACACAGGTCTTTAAAATGACCTACATTGAAATATTACAGTAGATTTGTATCCATGAGATCCCTATTCATCGTCAGTAACGTGCAGGGTGATAGGACGAAGAACCTTGCTACTGCACTGAAGCGTCTTCAGGCAGAGTATAGGGAGCAGATAACCGTTGAAAAAGTGTCTCGGTTGTATGAAAGTGCTCCTCAATATGTAACAGACCAACCCGCGTTTCTCAACGCAGCGGCAGAAGTCAAAACAACATTGTCTCCTCTGTCCCTCTTGTCTGCTCTCAAGACAATTGAGAAGGATTTAGGAAGATCTTTCGGTGCTGACCAGATTCGATGGGGGCCTCGACCCATAGATTTAGATATTATTTTCTATGAAGAAGAGCAAGTACTTGAGGGCGATGGCCAGCTGATTGTGCCTCACCCTCGGTGGCAGGAGAGAGATTTTGTCAAAGCCCCACTTGCTGACCTGACACCCTCGGTGGGTGATGCAGTTCCACGCGGACTAGATAAAGCTTTAGTAGCAGCAAAGAACTTGTGGAATGATCAAGGGGGAGAGAAAGCGCTCAAAAAGTATTCGAAAGATGCACAACTATCATGCGTGCTTCCATTGGGGCCAATGGATACATGGAGTTGGAGTCATCAGACCAGCGTCATGGGAATTCTCAATGTGACACCAGATAGTTTTAGTGATGGGGGGCAGCATGTCAATGTTGATCATGCTATTACTGCTGCATTTGATATGGTCAGCGATGGCGCAGACATTATAGATATTGGGGGTCAATCAACCCGACCAGGTGCCACTCAGATTGATCCAGATGAGGAATGGAAACGAGTAGAGCCCGTGATCAAAGCCATTCGGTCAGAACCTTCGCTTCTTAGTGTCCCGATATCAATTGATACGTTTTACAGCGATGTTGCTGAAAAAGCGGTGGCAGCAGGAGCAAATATTGTGAATGATGTTTCTGGGGGCACAGCTGATCCCAGAATGTTTCGTGCAGTTGCTGACATGGATGTCACTTATATATTGATGCATATGCGTGGGACGCCCAAGACGATGCAAAATTCGGAAAATGTACAGTATAACAATGTGTGTGAAGATGTTGCCGCTGCCCTAGAGGCGTCATGCCGTGCTGCTGTAGAAGAAGGCATTGAATCGTGGAGAATCGTACTAGATCCTGGTATCGGGTTTGCCAAGAATCACAAAGGGAATGTAGATCTTGTAGCCCACTTGCCTCGACTGAGATCCTGCATTGCAGAGCCATACAAAAACTTGCCCATTCTTCTTGGTCCTTCAAGGAAGAAGTTCTTGGGTACGCTTATAGAAAGGGAATCTGGGCCTCCAATGGAGCGAGATTGGGCAACGTGTGCCATCTCTGCGATCAGTGCGATGAGAGGAGCTAATATCATCAGAGCACATAATGTGAGGGCAGCAAAGGATGCAACCATGGTATCTGATGGTATTATGCAACACTTGTAAGTATGAACATGGTATACGATCGGAATATATGTTACACATCCACCGTGAGAGGTTCTCCAGCCTTTGGGACAAACACATGTGCATCTACTGTTGGAGAATCTTTTATCTGGCTTTCCAACAATGATGGTCCACCTGTTTCAGAAATAAGTGCCGCCAAAGGTCCGGTTCCATTGAACTCTGCATTCATCAAGGCGATCACAGCTTTTGGTTTGAGAAGTTGGAGCAATGGGATGTTCTCGCTGGTTCCCTTGACCAAGTCATAGCCCAGCAATGATTGGGTACACGGAGGGCTCACAACAATATCACATGCCCCGATCTTGCGAACAGAATCAACATTATAATCTGCATGAGGTTCATAGTAGACTGAAATTCCATCCTTTTCTGAGATGACAAACC
The DNA here is from genome assembly GCA_025209345.1 of Picochlorum sp. BPE23. NCBI lineage: Eukaryota > Viridiplantae > Chlorophyta > Trebouxiophyceae > Picochlorum > Picochlorum sp. BPE23. The sequence continues at coordinate 739,602 of JANSVD010000009.1, forward strand.
CATTTTCTCTCTTGCTCCACGGAGGGCCAACAAGAGCACCTTCTGTCGCCTGAACTGTAATCTTTCCATCTAAAAGAGTTACCTTCTCACCGTGATCTAACTCATATACACGTTTAAACCCAATATCTCTGCTAACTTTGGCCGCTGAAGGAGATGCAACGATCGGAATATTTGCATTCTTTTGAACAAGCGCCTGCAAGGTTGGCTTGTGAGCATGGTCATCAATGCTCATGGTCAACAGCACAAAATCAGTGGTCTTGGCAATCTCGTCCAAGTCAACCTTTTCTGGAGTCGTAACCCGCTTGGATCCAGAGTAAATGAAATCCAGACCGCCAAATGTCAGATTTCCCACCAACCATGGATCCACCAGCATTGTGGCTCCAGTGTTTTGAAATTTGGCAGCCCAACTATTCCCCTCGTACGAGGTATATGTTAATGAACCCTTTTCTGCAGATACTCTGGATATATTTTGTGTTGAGTTGGAGCGAATTCGCCCACTCATTCTCACAAATGAGCGTGGTAATGGTCCTCCTGCTGTCCTGTTGGCTCTGCTGGCCACACACATTCTGCTAGCCATGGCGCTCCTCCGTCGATTATAGAATTCCTTTATTTATTCGTTCCACACCGTCTCTAATAAAATGTACGTGATATTATCTGACTGTACTCGCACATTGGTATGGAAGCCAAGATCTATAGAGCAAGATCTGGATCAATGGACCGCATTCAATGTCTGCCCCTCATTCGGATTGCCCCGATCAAACCACTCTTTCCATGGGGCGAGTTCACAGTGGTACCTAGCCATGATGATGCATCTCAACAATCATCTTTTGATACATGCTCACGCGTAGACATTGGATTTTACAAGGTATGTAATTGAACAATAGCAGTATCTTTTCACTCAAAGGATGGAATACGCACAGTACTCACGTAGTAATAATAATGCAACAGGTATTTCAAATCGACACGATACACAACCATGGCCAGAGCCAAAACACTCGCTGCTCTCAAATAGACAGGAGGATGAATGAAAACGCCATGACACCCATACCTGCCAGACAAGATACCGTCACGTATTTATTATTCGGATCAAACGAAAATGCCGCGGGGAGAAGCTCCATGACGGATATGTACACCATGATCCCAGCAACAAGACCAAATGCAATTGCAAATGCTAAATCGCCTGCATCTCGGAAGGCAAAATATGCAATCATACCGCCAAGTGGTTCTGCCAAGCTTGGGATTAGCGTCCAGAAAAATGCTTTCAGTCTTGAGCCTGTTGCATAGTATACTGGCATGGCGATACAAAAGCCTTCGGGAATATTATGAACGGATATGGCAATTGCAATCGTTGCACCGAACTTGGAATCTTTCAATGCTCCCAAGAGTACAGCCATGCCTTCTGGAAAGTTATGAACAGCCATGCTCACAGCAACCAACAGGCTCATCCGCCGCAATATCTTTCGCTTTTTCAACTCGGCATCATCAGTGTAAGTCAGATCCTTATCTTCCCGCTTCAGATCGAGCTCTATCGGGGCGAGACTGTTGAAGTCCTTGGGAATGACATCACACCCGACATCGGTCGCGCCTTGGTCCACAGGAATGCTCTCATCATCCTGTTCCTGCTCGGCAGTGTCATCAATAGGTGGTGGACACTCAATATCCTTCTCATCGGCAGATGATTGAACATCTCCCTTCTTGCCTTTGAAACTTCTTTTAATTCTTTTAAAGCTACGACTCGCCATCTGCATCGACAAGTTTGCATATGGCGACGCCATCTTGCTAACCTTGTCAAAGACAAAGACCAGTGTGCACCCGGCATAGAATAGCAGCATGGCATATCGTATCGACGCACCCTCCGAGTATCCAGCCGCTTCAAACGACCCAATACACCCTTCTACTAAAATTTCTACGAGAGACACAAATATCATTAATCCAGCCGCAAATGCAAGCCCGATGCTCAGCCAGACAGTGTTGGATTGCTTCAAGAAGATGACTGCAAGGAAACCAACCATGGATGCCGCTCCAGCGATACAAACCATTGCAAATGCTATTCCAACATTGTTTTCTTCGCCCGTAGGGTATGCCATGGCATCGATGGAGGTCTCATTCGCGTCTGCCATGATGTCTCCAAGTGTTCAAAGACAACTCGTGCAGCTGCCTCTGGTGAGCAAAACGTTGGGTGTTCAATTCAGGAAAATAGCCTCTCAGGAGACGTTTGGTATTCAGGCATGCATACAAATATAAATAAATAAATAGTTTCCAGATCGAACCAGTATGCCGGCTTGTAAAAAGTATCGTCAGTGCTCTCGCGTGTGCAAGGCGCGTGTCTTTTGGTCACGTGCCCGTACCCGGAACCGTCACATCTATGATCAGATATGGTGGCTGAAACCATTTGAGAGAGACTCCAGTCATCTATCGATGTGATCTTATGCAAGAATCATTCCTTCTTTTTCAATGAGATCCTCGAAGAACCCTGGTTGAGCAACACAGGATCCATGGTCCATCGGGACTGTTTCAAAGCCTCAATGAAGCCAGCAACCATTCTCTGGCTCACTGGTGCACTCATGCCCATACACAATCCGTCCAGGTACGCTCTGATAACATCTTCTCCTGATATGCATCTGTCTGTTAGGAAGACGTAGATTCTATGCCGTTTCATCGTGGACTGAACAATACAATGCATGGCTTGAGCATCATCAAACACATCAACAAGCCTCTTGATAGCAGCTGGATCACGCCTCTGTACACTGTCTAAACTCGGTGCAATAATAATATCCATGTTTGAAAAAGGTACTGTACCCAGAAAAGGTATCCCTGGCAGCAAAGGTTCCACCCGTGCCACCTGTTCTGGTACAAGTATCTGCTGCTCCTTCTGCAGCCATGCATGAAAAAGAATACCCAACCGAAATCTATTCAACCGAGTGATACGCAGGCACCGCATTGCCTTGATATTTGCATGTATATGTATATATGTAAGAACAATGAAGCAGACAATTGCAGTCTGAGGAATTGACGATTCTGACAATCTGGCCAGCAGCAGACCAAGCAGCAAGCCAATTGCTGTTATCGCTGTTTCTTGTGCAGACTCGCAGGCAGCCACATTGGCGGCGTTCTGTTGGAGTGCAAAGTGCTGAGTTAAAGCCATACGCGTGGAGGAGCCAGCGACGCCCGTCACAGCTTGGCATACTGCACCCAGCAAATACATGATTAAGAATTTGTGCTTGTCAAAGAATGGTGCGCAAATCTGCAGCGTGAGAGCAATATCGTTGCATATATCTGCTGCTAGTCTCCATTGCTTCGAATGCGAATCAAATGAAGAGCTTTTAGAGCATATGTATAGACTAGAAATAGTCGCAATAGTCTCCTTGGCAGCGATTGATAACGTGGCAGAGACAATGCTGGCATCCTTGTTGCCAAAGCCCAACCCTAGCAGAATGGATTGGTTCGACAGCATCCCCCGTATATACGAGGACAACCCTTGAATACTATCATATATTTGAAAGGTCAGATAGTCGGGCGTGACCGACGCAGGGTACCCAGCTGGCAGAAACAAGTCTCTGGCAATTGTCTTCAACCCAAATACATCCTGGAAACAGTTCAGGGACGACGAGCATGACGCTCCCCCGACCCGTAAAGGGCGGACACTGCCCTCAGAGTCGACAATAAGACTATTCTCTCTATCAATAATAGCCATATGTTTGAATAGAGCAAATTCATCAGAGAGAAAGGAAAAAAATAGCTCTGTATTGGACCTCACCAATCGACGGTGCTCAAGAGCAATCTAGTGCCAAAAACAATCTCCCATTGAATGGCAAGTTTCATGGGAGACAATAGGTATCGTACTGCACAGGGCCAGCATGCGTCATCACCTTGGCCTTGCGCTCTTCGTATACCTAAAAATATTTTAAAATTTAAATAACATGACATCAAGGGCAGCGATGCCCGTCTCCGTGATGATCATGGAACCACATGCATTGGCCAAACTGCATTCCATGGAGCCAGGAGTCTTTGCCCAGCGTGGGTGGAGTACCAGATGCTCTTCTACACGATTGATTCATGGTAGAATACAATTATATTTCAGTATTTCAGGTCGTCAGAGGGTACAATGCAGTGCGACCACTCCATACCAACCAAGTCAGCCTTGCCTGGCTGACACCCTTCCAAGGGTTGTTCTCAAGGGGGGCAAGAATAAACTCTTTCAGGGTGAGAATAGGGCTGTGATTGTGTATCCTGGGGCTATAGATTGTGTTATTGGGCGTCCTCCACCAAAGGCTGGGGATGCCGTGTTACTATGCAATGGAGAAAGAAGAGTGATTGGACTGGGGGTCATCAACCCAGAGTCATTGTATGCTGTGCGCATAGTGGAAGCATTTGATAGAGGCGTATTGCCGGATTATTTATCGATAGATAATATAGATGCAGAAGATCTTGTTCAGCGTATCATTCGTACACGAATTGATCATGCCATTATGCTGCGACAAGCGCTGTCGTTGCCTTGTTGGGATGATCATGGGATGGGAAGGACTACCGCGTACCGTCTGATTAATAGTGAAGGGGATTGTATATCTGGGTTGATCGTGGATGTATTTGATAGGGTTGCTGTGGTGAGTTCGTCCGCTATTTGGATTGAGAGGAGGAAGCCTAGTATAATGGAGCATATTCTGCAGTCACTCCCACATGTTGATCGCGTGGTCTGGCGACCGTCTCGGGAGATGCTAGAAATGGAGGGAATGACTCCAGAAGAGCTGGACGCACTATGTGAAAATGATTCGACGACTGAGCAAGGCAGCGATGCAGCAAACGTCCAACAACAACAACAACAAGAAGCAATTGTGGAAGAGTTTGGGGCAAAATTTCATGTTGCACCTCGTGGTCAAAAGACTGGATTTTATGTCGATCAACGCGATAATAGGTCTTTCATTTCACAAATTAGCAAAGGAAAAGATGTGTTGGATATATGTTGTTATTCTGGGGGATTTTCTATTCAAGCAGCACGTGGTGGTGCAGCATCTGTCACCGGCGTTGACAGCTCACAGGCTGCCATTGACCTGGCACAACGCAACGCGACGCTGAATGGACTTAATAATACATGCTCATTTGTCAAAAATGATGCATCAAAGTTCATGGATGAGTCGATAGATCAGAAAAAGCAGTGGGATATTGTCATATTAGATCCACCAAAGCTTGCACCCACCAGAAAGTCTCTTACTAGTGCCAGACGAAAGTACGAGTCGCTCAATACCAAAGCAATGAAGCTCGTCAAGCCAGGAGGATTATTGATGACGTGTAGCTGCTCAGGCGCCATGACGCAATCACATGGAGAGTTCACAAAGGTGATCTTATCAGCAGCTCGGAGAGCTGGTGTTTCAGCTACAATTTTACACAAACGAGGTGCAGGTGGGGATCATCCAATCAATCCCAACTATCCAGAAGGAGAATACTTGAGTAATTATCTCGTTCGAATACTATAAAACGTCAGACTGAATATCGATGCGCCCCTAATGGGTCTAATAAACGCAATTTATGTGACAATGTTTCCATCATGACTTTTGCTCTAGAATACATCTTTTCATCCGATGAACTCTCTGCGTGTTCAAGCATAACGTTGTAAAACTCATATACTGCTATTGCTGGCTGAATGGATGTTTCATGCCGCGTCATCAGTGACGCACTACATTCCAAGAACCCATCCAACTGATCCTGTGATACTGCATCATATAAACCTAGATGCTTCAAATACGCCCATGCGGCTTCATTCTCCACACAACCCTCTATACATGACATGGTCATCTCAATTTCAGTAGATCGAGGCATCAAATGCGCGAGCTGTTGAACACTCTCACACAGATGAAGGAGCCACGCCCGTTGGTTCCATGCAGAGTTGTTCATCACATCCTTCTCCAGGCACTCCCCTGTAAACATAATCTCACCTCGCAACGAATCCGCTGTCGGCCACATCTTCAAAACAGCCTGTCTATGCGCCCATACATGATAATTTTTCGCATCAAATTCCAAACACCCACGGGTAAACTCCATCTCCTCCTTCACACATGCAGCCCCTTGAAGCTCCACCATCTTCCTCCTATAATTCCACACTTGATAATTCTTCGGATTTCCCGTCACAACAGTCTTCATCATCTGTTTCTCAAACAGCACCAGCTCGGACTGCCGCTGCGTATTGCCTTGTCGCTTTGCCTCCTCAAAGAGAGCCAAAAAACACGTCCACCTCCATGCCCATGCAGAATAATCTGCTGAATTTATCCGCAGAATAATCTCCTCCGTCAGCCGCAACATTCTCTCACTCACCTCTCCATCATTCATTCGATCTAAAAACACATTCAGGACGTCCTGCTTCGCCATATCCACATCAATATGGACAGCATGTGGTTTCCGTCTCTTCCGAAGCATGATGACATCAACATCCTCCCATTCCTTACTCTCCAGCACATTCATCTCCTGCGATATATCAACCACAAACGTATCCTTGGTTCCAGACATGACTCTATACCCTACTGATGCGTATACCGTGGCTTTTCATACATCCAGTTGTCCCTCTCCACGTCTGTCAACTTGCTCCGCAAATTGGTCAATTTCGCCTTTACAATAGCTACACAGGGTGGCATTATTAAAGAAAAACATTGAGAAAGAAGTTCTTACTAATAAAGAGAAAATTAATCAAGCCTTCTCTGAAATCGACGCACCTTCTTCAGTCTCAGTTCTCGTCCCACCACCTCTCTGCTGCTGCTGCTGTTGCATAGGATCTGCATATGCCAATGAGTGATACTACTAGTTCAATAATCTTAGTATTCTAAAATTATGTCTCATGCCAACGCACCGTCAGTAGTATCCTTGAACCCGTCTCCTTCCAAAGCAGAGTCTGGTGTCGAGAAAAAGACAGGGTGCTGCGTCCCTGGAGTCTCCATGTACTGGATAGGAGACACTGCTCTTCTTGATGACAATGCAATCTATAATTTTATTGCATCAGATATGCGACAGCATGTGGGGTTCCTTGAAAAGAACACACGCATGTGTGTCGTAATAAAGCAAAAGAAAAGAACATTTTCTTATAGCATCATCATCAATCATGGGGTGGTCATACATTTCTTTTCAATAATGTATCATGATGATGTCGTTGATAGGAATGCATGGAAGCGACATGCTCATGACCTCTCGACGGGAGCAGCAGACAACTCCTAGTGTGCACAGTGTTGTTGTTGCAAGTCGACACAAGGCCACGATTCCACGCACAGGAATAACAAACACATCTCATAATCACGGCCATTATCAACAGAGTGTTGATTTCCATCGGAATAAAGAAAGGTGCTCCTTGTGTCTCTGCCATGCATCACGCAGGAACACATCCTCTGAGGATCTTGTCAGAGGACTGGCATTCTCATGTACAGAGTGTGGAGAATGCTGCACAGGAAGCGGTCATGTTTGGTTAAATAGGGCGGAAGTATCAGCCATAGCAAAGCTCCTTGGAGATGTAGATGAGGATGTTTTCATAGATACATACTGCACGGGACCCCCTCGCACAGATGGATGGTACACGCTCAAGAATGCAGAGGACTCGGATGCCTGCATCTTTCTAGATCAAGAGACGAATCACTGCACGGTGTACGGCGGAAGACCTTTACAATGCGCAACGTATCCATGGTGGCCAGAACTAGTACAGTCTCGAAAGGCGTGGGCGCAAGAAGCGCGGCAAGTCTGCGAAGGCATTCTGTTGGATGACCATGATGATGATGATGTTGAGCTTGTCTCCTCACGAGAGGCTGCAGCACATCTCGACGCATTCTGTGCGTATTTGGCATCATCGGCAAAAGAAAACAATATAGATGATGTGACTGACAATGATAATAATAAGGCCTCTCTTAAATGATTCCGTGGTTCCCGTCCCCGAGCGAATAGATTTCACGAGGATGTGCCCCAAAAAATAGAATGCCGTCTATCTCATCACTCGTGAAGAGTTTGCAATATAAACAAAAAGTCTATGCGCCAGGTATATATATTCCTTCACTGGCCCTTTAGTAAGGAATAAACTTCATAGCTGTAACCACAAACGCGATTCCCGCTCCCCTGCAGCAGGATAAATTACACTGTGCACATAAAAATGACTAGTATTGTAATAAAAGGTTATCGAGACTGCGAGGGGTACGAAGCCGGCCGCGCAGCGTTCGCGAGCGTCGATTTAGTGAAAAATTCGCGTAAATTCATATGCCCGAACTTTTGTGGTGCCCTATTAACGCCGTTGAAGCGCTATAGAAATACAACTATATATGATACATAAGATGGTATCTCCCTGCCCATAAATACAGCCCAGGGCTACAGGACGTGGCCAAATCTGGGCGTTATTAACGGTCGAATGTCCGTGCGCACCTCTGGTTGGTATCTGTGCCACGGTGTTGGCTGTCAATTCACCTATTGTACTTTGATATTCCAGAAGAAATGGATTGCAGGATTCTCTGTCCACGCCTGACGGGTATGAGGGGCAGCTCAGGGTAGCATATAGTGCCACACTTGGTTTCCCACCACAGGCTGATTTTGACCGAGAATATTACAATTCGCCTGATGTTTTCGGAACGGTCAAAGAGCCAGGGTCATGGGATGCTGTTATTCCTGGATAGAGAGTGTCCAACTGTCCGTTCAAATTGGCATGTTCGTAGGCGACATTAGTCGATTCATGACACCTGAGTTTGGGCCAAGGTTGTCAGTGCTCAAGGCTAACTGCCCCATGTTTCATCGTCCGGGGGGAACATATTCTACAGCAATCTGCCATGTTTTGATGCATATTTGATCCTGAATGTCATCTATCGTTACACTTCCATGCGGAAATGTCATGAAGACTAAATCAGATGCTATCTGCAATGGTCATGCAGCCAAGCCATATCTCAGATGGAGCAGTTCCGACTACGCCACAAATCAAGCAGCGGACACTCCAATGCCAAGCATCGTGGAAACACATATACAGTTGTGATACGTACTATCCCTGAGCAGTACGATTTTTTGCGGATTGTATGCAATTGCTGATGGTCCTGAGGCCATCTACACCACAGTCTATTTCCAATGAAGGTGGGCGTCAGTATCTCCGTCAATTCCTGCGGTACGAATGTATCGCAACCGTATCATGCACTTGTTGATCTCTAGAGTATGCCTTGGGACTTCTGTCGGTCCATAACAAGCTCGTTTGTGCCACTGTCTGCTCAAATGCTTGCATGTCACCATATTGCTTTCTTATGGCTCTCAGTGCAATGCTGTTGTGGCCATGATGCGCCATGCATTAGCCCAAGGCTCATGTGTACATGAAATTGTGAACGCGAGGATTGATGGCCGATACAGCTGCTCATTATCGGCACATGGGCAACAATACAAACCTCATAGCAGTAGAATCAATATGGTTCTCTCACGAGATGTGAAACTTGCTCATGATCATGAGGATCAAGCGTGCCATCAGGATGGGTGTATTCTGATTCTAGACATAATCAATGCAGTTGCAGCGCTTCAACGAGATTTGATGTTGAATATGGAAGCAGTTACATTGCAAGCCTTTCCCTCCTACAGATCTTCAGAGATATTTTGCAAAGGGGGGATGTGATTCCAAGAATGGAAAGGCAGATCTGCTCAACTTATTCACAACTTTGGGAGAGTTGTATGAATGGCAGCCAATGGTAAACCGTCAATAAAGCTTCGTGGGTGTGACGAAAACTGCGTTTATGCAATTCCAGTTGATCCAGTGATCAGTCTACACCGCTATAGTATAGTTTATAGTGCAAAGGAATTTCAAGGATCATGTGAATTAGAACGGGTGTCACAGAAATCCAGAACGCTTAGAAATCCACATTGAGGATCATTGAAGGTTTCTGTCTCACCATAGGAACGTTACAGTACATGTTCCCAGCCCATGGGGCTTGGACAAACCTGGCCCTTCTGAAAGGGCGGTCCATCCGCCCTTTCCATCCAAACATCACTATGTCGATTCAAATGTCATGGGACTCACGTCAATAAGGGGCCCGCGAGAATGTTTCACGCTTTTGTAATTTACAATAGAGGTCAATTAGTTGTCGCATTCTCAAAACCATCAAAGCGAAAAATAATCGATCTGGCCCCTCCCATCGATATCGAGAGTGGCGCCTCGAGGCGCCTTTCCCGGGAAAGGATGAGGGCCCTCATCCTCTTTTCCTATATATAGGAGCACTATATAGTGCTCGAAGTTCGTCACGTCCTCATGAGGACTTCTGATCAGAAGATTCCGCCTTCTTTCGAGTTGTGCCCGAAGGGACAATAAGTCGTACGGCAGAACGGAAAGGGAAATATTGTGTTTAAAACGCAATGATCAGTATTGTTCTCGAAAGGACAACAGAATTCTGTTTCGAAACCCTTTCAAAAAGAATCCGCACACCTCGTCAAGGTGTCCGGTTTTTGAATTTGTGTGGTACCATTGATATTGTACGTGCAACAATATCATAAGTGGAAAATATAGGAAAACAAAATATAGGAAATCAGGATAGATTGCCGGGCCGAAAGCGATGGAAGAACCCGGGCATGTCGAGACGCAGACTGAAAAAACCTTGTCTGCCTTGTTTTCCTCGCTCAGAAATGATGACGACGACCGGTTCCTTGCTTTGATTGAAGCAGGGGCTGGTGTGAATGCTGTTGATAATGAAGGAGTGAATGCATTGATGGAGGCTTCTAAACATGGTGATGTTGAAAGAGTCCGTGCCTTGATTGAGGCAGGGGCTGATGTGAATGCTGTTGATAATGAAGGAGTGAATGCATTGATGTTTGCTTCTAAACATGGTGATGTTGAAAGAGTCCGTGCCTTGATTGAGGCAGGGGCTGATGTGGATGCTGTTGATAATGAAGGAGTGAATGCATTGATGTTTGCTTCTGGCTATTGTGGTGATATAGAGAGAGTCCGTGCCTTGATTGAGGCAGGGGGTGATGTGGATGCTGTTGATAATGAAGGAGTGAATGCATTGATGTTTGCTTCTGGCTATTGTGGTGATATAGAGAGAGTCCGTGCCTTGATTGAGGCAGGGGCTGATGTGGATGCTGTTGATAATGAAGGAGTGAATGCATTGATGTTGGCTTCTAAACATGGTGATGTTGAAAGAGTCCGTGCCTTGATTGAGGCAGGGGCTGATGTGAATGCTGTTGATAATGAAGGAGTGAATGCATTGATGTTTGCCTGTGGATATGGTGATGCTTTTATGCGTGGTGGTGCTTCTAGATGTGGTGACATTGAGCGAGTCCGTGCTTTGATTGAGGCAGGGGCTGATGTGGATGCTGTTGATAATGAAGGAGTGAATGCATTGATGTTGGCTTCTCGACATGGTGATGTTGAGAGGATCCGTGCCTTGATTGAGGCAGGGGGTGATGTGAATGCTGTTAACAATGAAGGAGTGAATGCGTTGATGTTTGCCTGTGGATATGTTGATGCTTTTCCTCTTGGTGGTGCTTCTCGATATGGTGACATTGAGCGAGTCCGTGCCTTGATTGAGGCAGGGGCTGATGTGGATGCTGTTAACAATGAAGGAGTGAATGCGTTGATGTTTGCCTGTGGATATAGTAATTCTTTTCTTTGTGGTGCTTCTACATGTGGTGACATTGAGCGAGTCCGTGCTTTGATTGAGGCAGGGGCTGATGTGGATGCTCGTGACAATGATGGAAAGACTGCTTTGATGTTTACTTCTGGCTATCGTGGTGACATCGAGCGAGTCCGTGCCTTGATTGAGGCAGGGGCTGATGTGGATGCTCGTGGCAATGATGGAAAGACTGCTTTGATGTTTACTTCTGGCTATCGTGGTGACATCGAGCGAGTCCGTGCCTTGATTGAGGCAGGGGCTGATGTGGATGCTCGTGACAATGCCGGAAAGACTGCTTTGATGGAGGCTTCTAGAGATGGTGATGTCAAGAGAGTCCGTGCCTTGATTGAGGCAGGGGCTGATGTGGATGCTGTTGATAATGAAGGAGCGAATGCATTGATGGAGGCTTCTAAACATGGTGATGTTGAAAGAGTCCGTGCCTTGATTGAGGCAGGGGGTGATGTGAATGCTGTTGACAATGAAGGAGTGAATGCGTTGATGTTTGCCTGTGGATATGGTGATGCTTTTATGCGTGGTGGTGCTTCTAGATGTGGTGACATTGAGCGAGTCCGTGCTTTGATTGAGGCAGGGGCTGATGTGGATGCTCGTGACAATGATGGAAAGACTGCTTTGATGGATGCTTCTCGACATGGTGATGTTGAGAGGATCCGTGCCTTGATTGAGGCAGGGGGTGATGTGAATGCTGTTAACAATGAAGGAGTGAATTCGTTGATGTTTGCCTGTGGATATAGTAATTCTTTTCTTTGTGGTGCTTCTACATGTGGTGACATTGAGCGAGTCCGTGCTTTGATTGAGGCAGGGGCTGATGTGGATGCTCGTGACAATGCCGGAAAGACTGCTTTGATGGATGCTTCTCGACATGGTGACATTGAACGAGTCCGTGCCTTGATTGAGGCAGGGGGTGATGTGGATGCTCATGACAATGATGGAAAGACTGCTTTGATGTTTGCTTCTGAACATGGTGACAATGAGCGAGTCCGTGCCTTGATTGAGGCAGGGGGTGATGTGAATGCTGTTGATAATGGAGGAGCGAATGCGTTGATGTTTGCTTCTGAACAGGGTGATGTTGAAAGAATCCGCACATTGATTGAAGCAGGGGCTGATGTGAACGCTGCTAATAATTATGGAGGGACTGCTTTGATGAAGGCTTCTGTTGGAAGGCCCATTGAAATAGTCCGCGCCTTGATTGAAGCAGGAGCTGATGTGAATACTCATGATGACAAAGGGAAGACTGCATTGATGGCTGCTTGTGGAAATGTTTTTGGTGGTGGTGATGTTACGACAGTCTGTGCCTTGATTGAAGCAGGGGCTGATGTAAATACTCGTGATGAAGATGGAGAGACTGCTTTGATACATGCTTCCAGACACGGTGATGTTGACAGAGTCCGTGCTTTGATTGAAGCAGGTGCTGATTGTGATTATTTTGGGTTCACTGCATTGATGAAGGCTTCTGAGTCTGGTGATGTTGAGAGAGTGCGTGCCTTGATTGAAGGAGGGGCTGACGCGAATGCTGCTTTGATGCGTGCTTCTATGTATGGGGATGTTGAGAGGATCCGTGCCTTGATTGAAGCAGGTGCTGATGTGAATACTCGTGATGAAGATGGATGGACTGCATTGATGTTTGCTGCTGTATTTGGATTGGGAGGATGTGGAGAACATGGGGATGCTGAAACTGCCCGTGCGTTGATTGAAGCGGGAGCCAATGTGAATGCTAAGAAGACAGATGGATTGACTGCATTGATGTGTGCTTCTAGATGTGGTGACATTGAGCTAGTCCGTGCCTTGATTGAAGCAGGTGCCGATGTGAATGCTCGTGACAATGATGGAAAGACTGCTTTGATGGATGCTTCTCGACATGGTGACATTGAGCGAGTCCGTGCGCTGATTGAAGCAGGTGCCGATGTGAATGCTCGTGATGAAGGAGGATGGACTGCTTTGATGTTTGCCTGTGGAGAAGGTAGTAATGTCGAGAGAGTCCGTGCCTTGATTGAAGCAGGGGCTGATGTGAATGCTCATGATGAAGGAGGATGGACTGCATTGATGTTTGCCTGTAGAGAGTGTGGTGATGTCGAAAGAGTGCGTGCTTTGATTGACGCAGGTGCCGATGTGAATGCTCATAATGAAGGTGGAAGGACTGCTTTGATGTTTGCCTGTGGAGAAGGTAGTAATGTCGAGAGAGTCCGTGCCTTGATTGAAGCAGGGGCTGATGTGAATGCTCATGATGAAGGAGGATGGACTGCATTGATGTTTGCCTGTAGAGAGTGTGGTGATGTCGAAAGATTCCGTGCCTTGATTGAAGCAGGTGCCGATGTGAATGCTCATGATGAAGGTGGATGGACTGCATTGATGTTTGCCTGTGGAGAGTGTGGTGATGTCGAAAGCTTCCGTGCTTTGATTGACGCAGGTGCCGATGTGAATGCTCATAATGAAGGTGGAAGGACTGCATTGATGGCTGCATCTGGAAATGGTGATGTCGAAAGATTCCGTGCCTTGATTGAAGCAAATGCCGATGTGAATGCTCGTGATGAAGATGGATCGACTGCTTTGATGTTTGCCTGTGTAAAAGGTGGTGATGTTGCGCGAGTCCATGCCTTGATTGAATCAGGTGCCGATGTGAATGCTCGTGATGATAATGAGAATACGGCATTGATGTTTGCCTGTGGAGAATGTGGTGATGTCGAAAGAGTGCGTGCTTTGATTGACGCAGGTGCCGATGTGAATGCTCATAATAAAGGTGGAAGGACTGCTTTGATGTTTGCCTGTGGAGAAGGTAGTGATGTCGAGAGAGTCCGTGCCTTGATTGAAGCAGGGGCTGATGTGAATGCTCATGATGAAGGAGGATGGACTGCATTGATGTTTGCCTGTAGAGAGTGTCGTGATGTCGAAAGATTCCGTGCCTTGATTGAAGCAGGTGCCGATGTGAATGCTCGTGATGAAGGTGGATGGACTGCATTGATGTATGCTTCTTGGCAAGGTGATGTCGAGCAAGTTCGTGTGTTGATTGAAGCAGGGGCTGATGTTAATACTGCTGCTAATGAAGGGTGGACCTCGATAATATATGCTTCTTGTTACGGCAATGGTGATATAGTTCGGGTACTAGCTGAATCGGGAGCTGACGTGAATATTAGAAGCAATGGAACAAGTGTGTTGATATATGCTTCTTGTTATGGTGATGCTGCGCGAGTCCATGCCTTGATTGAAGCAGGTGCCGATGTGAATGCTCGTGATGAAGATGGATCGACTGCTTTGATGTTTGCCTGTGGAGAAGGTGGTGATGCGGAGAGAGTCCGTGCGCTGATTGAAGCAGGTGCCGATGTGAATGCTCGTGATGAAGATGGATCGACTGCTTTGATGTTTGCCTGTGGAGAAGGTGGTGATGTTGCGCGAGTCCATGCCTTGATTGAATCAGGTGCCGATGTGAATGCTCGTGATGATAATGAGAATACGGCATTGATGTTTGCTTGTGGAGAAGGTGGTGATGCGGAGCGAGTCCGTGCGCTGATTGAAGCAGGTGCCGATGTGAATGCCGTTGATAATAAGAGAGTGAATGCATTGATGGAGGCTTCTAGAGATGGTGATGTTGCGCGAGTCCATGCCTTGATTGAAACAGGGGCTGATGCGAATGCAGTTCACAATAAGGGAATGAATGCATTGATGGAAGTTGTGGAGAAGGTGGTGATGTTGAGAGAGTTCGTGCGTTGGTTGAAGCGGGTGCTGTTGTCAATGTTTTTGATAATGAAGGAAGGACTGCATTGATGGCTGCATCTAGAACCCGGGTGACAGAGGTCTGACGGTGATGTTGACCAGACCAGCCTTGGGGAGATGCCCCACACGGAGCCATGCGGTGATTTTTGACTTCAGACTCGTCAAAGGGTATCTAAATTAAATCTACATCGTAGACTCATTACCGAACTAGAGATTTGAAGGCATTTGGAGCCCCTATCGTCGATTCTATTTTTTCGAGCTTTTCTCATTTGTCGGGCGCCTTCCAACTGGATTCTGAGAATCACCTAGTCGGGAACCACGGAATCAATTAAGAGCGGCCTAATAATAATAATAATTAAATAAACATGTATCCATGATATGACACACATATCATGGGGTGGGTCGTTGCTCTCCTCTTTTTTCTTGCCCATGTGGAAATGCAGGGCACTCGTCTTCTGAACACGATGACGGCATCACATGAGGTGGAAACACTCGTGAACATTTACTACACTGTGACACCACAGGAACACGCCTCGTGAACTTGGTAGCACTTCTATTTCCTTTTCTGCTCGGTGTCACTTTTCTCTTTGGCACCGCCATCCACATCACCAGTGTATCATATACATCTCTAACCACACTGCTATTACTATAACTATCTTTCAATACATCAGCCAATGATGATGATCTCATCTCCTGAGGAGAAGAAGCAGTATTGGTAAACAGCGTCTTCCATGAGGACGACTGTGGCCCACAGTACCGTCTCAGGATGGCACTCAAAGAAGATGACTGTTGTGCCATACTGTTACTAGTATTGGTTCTGGTTGGTATTCCCACGGCTTTTTCTCCTTGTCTGATGCGACTTGAGCGCTTTTCCACACAGACATGCATGAGACAATGCTTCGGTCAATGCTTGTATTTGATGGGATACATAATTTCTGGAACCAATTCGTAGGCTCATGTGTTGATCCTTCTTCTTCTTGTTGACGACGATTCGTCCTGAGCAATCCTTAATTGAAACATAACATCCATCTGATCTAAGAGATTGAAAGAGTCGCATTATAAAACAAAGTCTCTGTCATTGTCGCTGGAATGGTCGACAATTCTCTTGATTCCCCGACTCGTGTCAAAGCCACAGAGGTTTGTGTCCTTCTTTTACTATGTAATGTAATATAATCGTAAATCATGGTATCTGATGTGATGGATTGCGGTTTCTATGTGTGTGTGCAGAAGGAGGTTCACGATGCCAAGGTTCCATTAGCGTATAGAGATATGTGTGTTGATTTGCTGATTCCGCTGAATGCGTGTCGTAGGAAGAACTATTACCTTCCTTGGAAGTGTGAGGATGAGAGACATGCGTATGAGTTGTGTCAGTATAAAGAATACAAGCTGCGGATGCAGCAGAAACAGCAGCAGCAGTAGTCAATGCGTACTTTCAGGATGGCTCTCTTTTGTCATCGTCTCTAATTTACAATACTGTTTTTTGTCATGCCAAAGAATGTAATATATGAATCGATACGCTATCTGTCTGTCCTTCCTATCCTAATCTTCATTCAGGCAGTACTTTGTCGATGAATTTCTTGTCTGAGCCGAGGTATAATGTCAGCGAATGAGGGCCTCTCATCTGCAGGGCCAAAGCACTCGTGTATCAAGTCTTGAATGGCTTGAGGAATGTTTGTTGGAATTTCCAGTCGCTTGTTGTGGAAACCAACCAAGAGAACGACTTGCATGGCGTTGACGTCCTCCCAGGGGACCTGTCCAGTAAAAATCTCCCAGAGCACCACACCAAAGGAGTACACATCTGATGCTTCCGAACTGGTGCTGCTCTGGAGAACTTCCGGGGCTGTCCATTCCGGCGTACCCATTTTCGAGCCAACTGACAGCTTTGTTGCTGTCTTTATTCTGGATAGGCCGAAATCGCACACTTTGACGGTATAGTTTGCGTCCAAGAGAAGATTGGGTGACTTCAAGTCACCATGAATGATGGGCGGGGAAGAGGTATGAAGATAATGCATACCAACAGCCACATCACATGCCATCTTCAATTTTTGTTCAAGTGTGAGATGTACCCGCTCCTTTTCATTATTACTGTGCAGGATTTTGAAGAGAGAACCCTTTGTCATGTACTCTGACACAATGCATAGGCTGGATGGCTGTGTGCATGCTCCCATAAACTGCACGATATTTGGATGTCGCAGTTTCTTCAAAATAAATACTTCTTTTTTGAAGTTCTGTATAATTTTATCCGGCAAATCTTGCTCCAAAAGCACTTTGATTGCGACACTAGTGTGTTTATACAACCCTTGGAAGACTTCGCCATATGCTCCAATACCCACTCGCTTGCCAAAGTCGAGCTCGCTCATGCAAATCTCCCACGAGTCCGCCTCAAAAGATTCATTCTCTTGTAATTGTGAAGAGTTTGAAACGCGATTCTTTCGAGGTTCTAGATCACCTGACAATCCCACTGATGAAGACAGTGTGTCTTTCCTCTTTGATGGATGAGTCCACTTGCTTTGATCGAATAGAGTCTCTCTATATTCGACATTCACAGGACATGATGAACGTATACTGTGCAAGTACATTTGTCCGACCGTGCCAGCTGAACTACTAGATGGATAACGACTCTCATCCGATCCTGACAGCCTTCCTGTGAGAGCTGTCATTGCTGTTTCTTTCCTCTCGTCAGATGGAAGTGCCATCTGATCTAACGCTGCTTCCAAACCTGTGGAATTCGCAAAGGGGCTCTCAAAGTCATCCAAATCGTCCAGTCGATTCGCAACGGGTGCCAATGCTGCTGCTGCTGCTGCTCTTCCTTTTGATAGAGACCGGTTTTGCTGACTACTGCCAGAATACTGTGTACTCACTTGAATATCTAACGACTCCCTGACAGGCTGAATAAGAAATTCTTGCCCATCAGCATCACGAATGATTGTCGCAGGCCCCATCTCTTCATACATTGAGGTCCTGTTCATAGATGGCCTCGTCACTTCAATGCTTTTGCGGATACTCCTCCTACTGCTTGAATACCTACTCTGGCGATGCAGTCCATCTAAGGAAGGCAGAGAACCACTCTGCTGCATCCAATCGGTAAACGACTCTACCCCGCCACCCTGCGACTCCTGAATCTGCTCTGTACCCTGCGTTGCCGCGCTTGGGACCTCGGACCCGTTCAACGCAGCCTCTGCAGCCCGCTGCATCGCTTCCTCTAATTTATCATTTGCAGCGGTAATTTCATGATTGTCAAACGGTATCCTATCCGCATCCCTGTGTTCAGGAGACTCGACCGGGGGAGTCTTGGTTCCACCTTGCGTTTGCATATTTCCTCCTCTTCCACAACAGGTAGTCAGATTCCCAGCAACCTTCTTCTCTGGAAAAGAAGAGTTTGTGCCCCAATCTGGGAGTTTCAAGGCAAGGTTGTCACTGGAAGGACAACTCCATCGTACAATTGTCTGACATGCTGATTAGCAACAGACGTAAGGCGTATATCCACTCGTGTGGATAATTTCTGTCAAACAATCTCACTAAAAATTAAGAATTTTACGAACAATGGCCTACAGCCTCTATCACTGTCCATGGATGGGGATCGTCAGTCTCGGTCCATCTAATTTTTGATTGATAGTACGATTGATGGTGTGATACCATATTGTATTTAATTCCAATCATGCATCATTAAAAACCCTTTCGGTGGAAAGGGCACCCACAGGGTCGTCGACAGAACTCCCACGTCTTCTCCAGAGACACTAAAGCGTTCTATCAGTGTCGTCGTACCATGTGAGCCAGTAGATGGCACTATATAGTGCATGGCGACCCCCCTCGTCAGCGATAAGGCTCCATGCAGGGAGTGCCGCACGACGCCGTGCGTTCATCGGGAGAATATGGTAGTCAAAGAATGAAGGCGCCACCTGATGATTGTACGAAATCCGCACGCGGCAGACAGGGAGGTACATCACGTGCATCTAAAATCCATACCGAATATATCTAATTTAATACTTGCACATATTCAGGATTCCATATGCAAAGGCATCTGGCTGTCGGGGCTGTCCTGTGGGGTATCTTGTTGGGGACTGCGAGTGGCCAACTGGAGCGATATGCTGTTGCTGGGAGGTTCGATACGCACACTTGGATGCATAGTATGTTATAATAATCACAGTTTGAATGATTACATACGTTGATATCGTGCAGTGCGCTGTTGCTGCCGTGGTACTTGGGAGCTATGGAGGTTCTCGTGGAGGAGGGTGTGGTTCAGCCAGAGTCCATGCCAGGGGCTGGTTTGAGCGGTGGGGCGGTTACGGCAATGTTGACATGTGCTGGGGTGCGTCCAATGGACCAGTATCAGTTGTTGAAGGGTGCACTCGTGGATTGTTATGAATCATGGGATCCCACCAGTGGTATGTTTCCATGCAACGGGCAGCTGAGTTCTATCGAGTACAAGGGGTTTTCGACCTTGTATGACCCCTCTTCGATCAATTCTATTGCTGAAAAGTGTTCACACGTGGGTATCGCTTTCACAGAGGTAGATCCCAATGATCCAACCATGAATACATTGACGTCTACCATTGTTGCAAATCATTCAACAGATGAGGCCATTTTGAGGGATTTGATCAGCAGTTCTTTCATATCATGCTCTTCTATGTCAGAACCGTATTTTGTGAATGGTGGTATGGCGACTGTGGATGGAGGGTATAGTACAACTCTGTCTGATTTGTGTGGAGGGAATGAGACATCATGTTTGACAATTCAAGTGTATTACCCAAACACGACTGAAGCTGGACCTGTATGTACGACACAGGATAACGTGGATGCTGCTATAGCAGGAGAATTGGTGTCACAATGCCTCGAGGTGGCTGGGGGGACATTCAATCAGTCAGCAAAGGGCCCACCACCTCCAGCGTGGGCCAATTTCACGAGCATTGGAGACTTGCCTACATCATGTCCTGCAGGGCCCTCGACATTCATGCCTCCTGGTGAAGCTGATATTTATCCAGGAAAGTATATTCCATTGAATTATAGCTGTTTTGAATGGCAATGTATGGCATATATTCCATATCCTGATCGACTGGATGATTTGTTCAATCTTGGCCAGGAGGAAGCACGTGCTTGGATCAGAGCCAATGCAGGCATTCATGGATTATTGAACAATGCATCCTCAAACAGTGCCGATGGTAGTGATGATACGAGGAATGAGGTAACGTCTTGGGCGTATGGACAGACATGGTGTGGTTTTGGTGCTACGTTGGTGTCCCTAGCCATTCTCATCAATATATGATCCATTCATTTTTGCCATACTCTATACATTATGTTTCTTCTTCCTCAAGAACTTCCTCTAAATACTACAACGACTACAATGAATCAAGACTATATTTTAAACGTGTAATGATACTACTACTATTAATACATCAAGAAGTCCCTTTTGCTTTTGGGATAGATCGCCCCTTTGGTCCCCTGGCTGCTTTCAATGCACCAGGAGGAGGTGGTTTTCCGGCATTCCTTGCGGCAGATTCCAGCAATAACTTGTGTTCATCCAATGCTCGATATACATCTCTTTGTGTAGAGTCGCACAGATCTTGCAATGGCATATATTTGAACGGATTCTCAAGATGGACAGCAGCAGCATCAACACCTAGCAACAGCAGCGTGGTGAAAATACTGGCAGGCAAGGCGACCTGCAGCTGCAATTCTGTATTCTTCAACGCGAGAGGCAAAAGATACAACCATATCTGAATGAACCCAGTCGTTAGTATTGTAAAGGGGTACGGAAGAGATTGGCTATAAATCCTTACACAGTCTCCAGATCCAACCTGAGCCATTTCCAGTTGGCTGTTGAGTGCAATGTATACTTCCAATGGCGGTGCAGCCTTTGCAATCAGCTGGCGAATCTTCAAAGGCGCCATCTGTCTCATTTTGTGTGTATCATGCATCAGTTTGATTTCATCTCCGTGCAAATATGCATTGTAATCCTTGGGATCGTCACAGAGCTTCAAATTCCCTTCCAGGTATTTTCGAATCGCATTGTGGTATATGACACACCATCTCGCTATATCTTGCAGCATTTCTTCATCATCGCAGCATGTTAGCATTATCTGAACAATGATGACGCACACGTTGCCCAATTTGCCAAAGCCCGAACGACCAAGATTGAATCGTGTAATTACATTGTTGACCCTTGATGCCAACAAGAGTGAAAGAGCAAAGGAGCATATTCCAAATGCCGTCGTGTATACGCCTTGATCATTATCGATAAATTTCAACACGCCGATAGGTGCAAAATACAGTCCAAGCACCTCTGCAATGATGATGAGCAATGGAATCTTGACCAACCAGAGAATGTGCAGCGGAGGCGCAATATAACAAACAGCAGATGATACAAACCTCCATTCTGAACGGAGAGTTTCCCATTCTCGTGCGAGTGTCTTCTTCTTCCAGACCGGGGGCCACAAGGTGTACATCATGTTGGCCCAAGCCTCAGATACTGTTGCCTTGAATTTCATCTTACGCGTTCCTGCTGCTGCTGCTTTAGCATCCATGAAATCTTCAACGATGATTATCTTTTCCTCTGCGCCATGATCAATTGGAACCGCCATCTATCGGATGAATAGTGGTATGGTCTTTGGCAAGGGAAGGCTACGTGGTCGAGTTCTTTGTATCTGCGTCTCGCAAACAGCGAGATGGGCAATCTATATGTATATAAATAAATAATTCGCAATAAAAATACAGTTTAATTGGGCCATGCATGGCTTGATGTGCCCGCGTGGTGATCGATTAACAAGATGTACGTGCGAACCGTACACCCGCTGGCTTCAAAAGGAGCGGGCGTAACCCGGCCGCTGTACGATCTGCCGAGCATGTCCCATCACTGGTGTCTCCTCCGTTGAAGCAAATGCAGCACACAATCGATGCATCTTGAGTCGTGAAACATTCAGGGGAGGAGAAAGATCGTCCCGAGCATGTCGACATGGGGTCTGTTCTGGATGAAAGACTCCACAGACATGTGCCCCAGAAAGACAAGAGGCTTGGCTCTTGGAGGGAAGAAATGCATTGTTACATTGCATGCAAAGTATCTATAGTATTGGATGTGTAAACGGCCCAGAGGATATGCATGAGATCTTTTTGATCAATCATCATATGGCACCCAGGCATTCAAAATAGACTCCACCTGTCCCCGGTATGATTCGGGGATATTAGCGAGCGTCGAATTCTGACACTGGATTTGGCAATCAATGTCTACATCGCATCTGAATTTGATCTCGAATTGCCTCGACTGTTCAAACTCGCACTCAATATATCTTCCATCACTCTCAGTCTCACACTCCAGCTTGGTTCCATTGGCAAGACCTTTGCACTCGATTTCATCCCGTCTCCTACACACAATGCCTTGTCACACATGCTATAAAGTCTTGGATCTTCTAGGATAACAACCTCACGTACCATTCCCAGGCGCATTCTTCAGGTCGAGGCCCAGGAGACGCTGAGCACCCGAATTGCTGCACAAAGGTACATCATGCATATCATGGAATGGAAGCCACAGATCAGACTATTAATGCATCGATCAGGATGGAACTATACTCACCTGAAGGGTTCGAGCGTTTACAAGTGAAAATGTGGCTAACGCGTAGGCAGCCACTGCCATAAACGACATGATCAAAGCCTTGTGCATCGTCTCTTCAAAACTGTATTGTATTGTTTGGATGTCTGCTGTGTGTTTTAGATCTCTTTTTTACTTTGTCGGTGCCGTTGATTGACGTTTCGACAAGAACACGTGCCTGATCTGTCCAATGCAGTTTTCTTTCTTGGTCAACGATTCTCGGACCAATCAATGATGTAGTTGTGTACATCTGCAGGACGGCCGAGTGTAGCCACTGGCTTTTGTATAAGAAATACGAGAATGATGTTGCTTGATCAGCATGTTGCTTGAAATTCGATTGTTTGTGAGGAAGAAATGCAAGTGCATTTACAGACTTAGACATAAATTGCTAGTATTTTTATACTGCATTGTAATTTATAATTCCGTTTCCCTGTAGGACAACATGAAATCTTCATCCTGAAACAGCATATACACGTAAAAGAGTATCCCTATAGCATACTCAATGCCATCTTCCACGACATAGCAGGTGATGTGAGGGCATCTGGCCCCCTGTACCCCCTGACTGTCTGCATGCTTTCGAAATTTTCTAAAATAAGCAGAGGGACCTTCGATGGAACGACCCTCGACGTCTGACGGGGTGACTTCACCGAGGAGTCTTTCTAATATTTCTTCGCCTGCCTTTCCGCAATCATATCCGTCAGGAATATTCGTACACGCGGAGAGAACAGCATGCGCACAAGCAGATCGTGAGAGACCTGTCCGATTGTGAATAGCCTCGTACGAGAACGGCATATCACCAAGCACTGCCTTGGCAATCCCAATTGGTGTTGAATCTTGATCAGAAAGTGACACAATATCAGACATGATTGAAATTTGAAATAATTCTGGTTTGCGAATGAGAAGGGGACACCTCCTTGATCTGTCCAATGCAGTTTTCTTGGTCAACTGATTCTCGGACCGATCAATGACGTAGATGTGCACATCTACAGGACGGCCAAGTGTATTGCATGCCATGTTCAGATGATGCTCATACATGTATGCTGTACAGCATTGTGATAGTCTTAGCATGGTATGTACACCACGCCAACGTAATGGAGCAGGAAAATCTCGACAGGTGATTGGGATGAGGCTGGTGCACGGGCAAAATGCCATGCCAGCAATGCGCAACGAACGACCGAGGCCGTCACGCTGTTTCATAGCTTGAGGTGATGTAGGTGTATTTCATAGATGAAATGGTACATACATGTAACGTAAATCACGGGAACTGTATAAAACTTCCTCATCATGATGTGGTGACCATGCATGCGTTCATGCAATGATACAATTACATGCTTGGAAGCTACGAGTGCACCAAAAAGGATCACAGATCTTCTCTTTTTGGAAGAAAGTCTCTACATAGTCTGATTTGAAAAGAATTCAACACGCTAACGCTGTCAGTGCTGTGCTTCGAGTTATCGTTGCAAGAAACTTGATTCCATTACATTGAGTTCAAGCTAGAGCAGTTTTCTCCCCTGGGACAGACATGAGAAGGTTTCCACACATGCAGTAAAGTCCCCCTTGACGGCACAATCTTCGAGGGCTGGAACGAGTCCACGAATAAAGTTGAGAATGTCGCCCTCGTTCTGATTCATCATACCCCCAATTGCATTGGTCAAGCAAATTTCCTTGTCTCCTCTGCCTGCACAAGCATTTACTTGACCTTGAAAATTCCGTCTGAGAAAATCGAAACAAGGGAAAAATGTGTAGCAGTCCAAATTAGTTGGTTCGAATTTTCTGACGCAGCTGCCCATCTTGGGAGAGATAAAATCTATCATATCCAGAAGGCCCTCTCTTGTTACCTCGGCTACAGCAGTATTAGCTCCATCCAAGACAGCAAGCAACTCAAACAGGGAGATACCGAATACATCTTCAAATGCGTCACTTACAGCCTTTGCAAGTGGTTCGATCACTACTTCTACGAAACTCTGGAATGCATTTCCGATTGCGCCGAAAATCAAAAGCTTGCGGCCACTTGTCTCACCATATACCACCAGAACACCAGACTCATCCAGAATTAATTCTTCACCAAGAACGCTTCGAACAAGAGCAGTACCATTCTCAATCACCTGTATCGCATTAATTGCAATAAATCCATATTCCTCGGTGTCTTCTCTCACGAAATTGACTCTTGAGATTCCCCAGGGCTTCGTGGATGACAAAACTGACTCAGCTGACTCAGTACTCACAACGGCCCCTAGTCCAGCTATATCCCCATTTGCACTTGTTTTCAGAACATGGTCATCATTGTCGACATTTAGTTCATTTGTTGTAGCCACAATGCCATAGGTAATGCCACACAAAGCACCAATGAGGATCACCCCACTCACCAGAAGGAGAAGGATCAACCTGTTGAAGAATGCTTTCTGAGATTCTTTCTTATGATCATTTTCCAGTACTTGAAGAATATCTTCAGCCTTCAAAAGTCCTTTCCCATCACTATCGAGTCCCTCCAAACGGGTGATTTGCGAACGGGTTAGAGTCTTGAGCTCCCGTAGCTCAGACAGGGGTATGTATGCTGAATTTTCACTCATGTTGCGTTGTGACAATATTTCAAACGCCTTCTGAATTTTAAAACTTATTACATTAACACTTTTGTTGTCAATATCTTTGCATCCTTTTATGTTGGAGGAAACCTATCCAATCACGGGAGGGGTAAAACCGAATCCGGATTCAGATCAGAGACCGGTACCGCGGCCGGGGTACCGTAGTAGGCCCAGCTATAGCTGGACCGGATGTACACTGTATTGTTGCGATCAATGCTGTAGATTCTACATTTGTATATACAAAAAAGATAAAATATTTGCGATTGGTTACCCAAGAAGGGTTGCAAAGGAGCCTGCCTGACTCTACTACAGAGGGTAGGGTGACACGCGACGTACGAAGCCAGGTTTGCACGCTCATCTCATCAGTTGAACTCGGGAAAATTCGTTTTCTGACAGATACTACAAGAAACGATCAAACTGCTACAAACGGAAATTTCACATATGAGTCTCGACAAGACAGAGGAAAAGGCACGCGAGATCAGGGTGGAGGACCTGCTGAGGATCAAATCATTGAGCCCATCCCTGGTATCGCGTATTCAGTCAGCTGATGTCGATCAAGACGGATCCATCACCTCGAATGAGCTCATTACTGCATTTCTTGCGGAGCATGGTCGCCACAGGGATGTTTTGATGCTCCGCAAAATTGCCATCAGTCTGTTCGTGATGATTCTCATTGTACTCGGCACAATGGGGGGAGCAATTTATGGCCTTGTGGAGTACACTCAGAAAGTTCAAACACAAGAAGGTTTCATTGCGTCGAAAGAGGATGGCATGGCTCTTGCATCCTCTTCCTTGAAATTTGAGGTTCCCCTGAAAAGCTACAGTAACGATACTGCTTCTTACTGCATGTCAGCAAATGAGATCCGAATCTGGGGCACGACAACGCGGACTGCATTGGAGATTGGAACTTTAACTGTCTCACCAAACGAAGAAACCGTTTCCTTTATGACTGTCGGGGGGTACGAGCTTATGCTGAACAACTCTGGGTTGTACGTGCAGAACAAGCCAGAGTTCTCCGCCATTGATCTCCCAACTGATATTGCTCTGGATGCAAAAGCAGTCGGATATTTGAAAAGGGAAATCGCATAGCAATTAATCATTCATACTATTGAATTATATAGCGTGTAACAGATGAATGATCATTTGGTTTCACATATTCCTGCCACTTGCAATAGATTTGAAGCATCTCTGAAAGAGACTTGCAGGAGTAATCCGTCATGAGTAAACCTACCCACATAGTGGAAACAACTCGCCAGGCCATACATCAAAGCTTGTGTTTTTATTACCATTTGTTCTTTGGTCAAAACGTTCATCATGGCCAATATCATGATCACACATCGCTGGAGCTAGAATGTATCGTATCGAATGAGAACGTATCATTGTACTCTCATCACAAATCAATAGAAATGACACCTTCCTGAAGGATGACAAGAACAATGCATGATTGATTTCTTCCTTCTGATCGATATCCAGAAGTATGTTCATGGAAAAAGCGAATCAACATCGAACGTCTAGTTCAAGTGAGTTTATTCCAGTGCGCATGAATCACTCATTGGTCGACAGCTGTCCCTGCAGGGAGGACATTGTGTTTTTGCTCTCGTCTTGAAAGCACAAATGAATATCCGCGCTTGCTGGTACGAATAGTAGTAAAATAGTAGAGTTAAATTTTATATAGCTATCATAGGAGGCAATATATACACTATAATGAGAGTCGCTCGGTGCAAGAACGTGCACCACTGGTGAAACTGGGCCAGTTTCTGAAAAGGTGGCTTGTCTTGAGGCCTTCCTGAACGACAAACAGAGCCCTTGTACAGATACTATGGGGGGTAATAAAGAGTTACGACGGTGTATAGAATGTTTTCAAATCCCTGTGTTCAGGCCTATAGAGGCAGAATGGTGTGACCCTCTCGGATACCTTGCTTCCATCCGTCGCCAGGGAGAACTCATTGGGATGGCCAAGATAGTCCCGCCATCCCGCTGGGAGGCGCCGCATGCCCCTGATCAGATTGGAGTAAAATTCAAAACGAAAATTCAATCTTTTCATGAGCTGCAATGGAAAGATACTGTCACAGAGGCCAGGCAATTTTGGGCAATGTTCAACGCATTCCAGGAATCCACCAGATGCAGCAAGAGTTGGAAAAAGCCTGTGTTTGTCGGACAGGAGATTGACCTGTACAAGCTCTACCGCGTTGTAGGGAAACGAGGTAGATGTTCTGAAGTTTGTGTTTTCAAAAACTTGATGCACAGTTACATGGCATTGTATACATTGAATTGATCTTTTTGACTGTTAACATGGTGCATGGAACTCCATGCGGGAGAGGCCAAATTTAATCATCATATGTTGGCACCCAGGAGTTCAGAATGGATTCGACCTGGCCTCGGGCATCACCAGGGATATTGGGCAGCACAGAGTTTTGGCATTGAATTTGACAGTCGGCATCTATGTCACATGTGAAATTGATATCCGGCATGCCTCGCTGCTCAAAGTAGCATCTTGTAGTTCTCCCATCTTCAGTCCAGCACTCGAGCTTTGCACCATTGGCGAGATCTCGGCACTCAATGTCATCTCGCTCCCTACACATGCTCAAATAATAATGGTACGTCTCGGCATGTGTATCATTCACATTGGGTCAAGAAACCTACCATTCCCAGGCACATTCTTCCGGACGAGGTCCAGGAGACGTTGAGCACCTCCCTGTTTGCTGCAAAATTAAAGGCACATCTCATGAACAAACCTCGTTAGTCCATCTGCCGATGAACACCAACAAACCTGAAGAGTTCGGGCATTCACAAGAGCATCGGTGCACAACGCGTAGACAAAGGCTGCCAGCCAAGAAACAGTGAATGCCTTTTTCATATTCTTGTGTGTCTTCAAAACCGTTTGTATGTGTACCTCGTACTTTTAATTACCTCTCAAATTGTATTGAAAGATCTCATTCTGTATGGATTTGTTGAAAAGATGCCGCACAGTGTGCAATTTCTTGGACAATCCTAATTTTGGGCATGTTGAGATGATACTATTGATGCAGGTATCAAAACATGGACATTCGTATGTGTGCGCTTCGTGCAAAGGATAATGTTTCACTCCTAAGGAGCAAGAGTTTATGGATGATTACATTTTATTGCATACATAGTATCCAACTTAATACTGTTGAATGTGCAGACGTGACATTCACGAGGCCTCAAGATGTTCTTGATCAGTCATCATATGGCACCCAGGCATTCAAAATAGACTCCATCTGTCCCCGGTATGACTCGGGGATATTAGCGAGCGTCGAATTCTGACACTGGATTTGGCAATCAATGTCTACATCGCATCTGAATTTGATCTCGAATTGCCTCGACTGTTCAAACTCGCACTCAATATATCTTCCATCACTCTCAGTCTCACACTCCAGCTTGGTTCCATTGGCAAGACCTTTGCACTCGATTTCATCCCGTCTCCTACACACAATGCCTTGTCACACATGCTATAGAGTCTTGGATCTTCTAGGATAACAACCTCACGTACCATTCCCAGGCGCATTCTTCAGGTTGAGGCCCAGGAGACGTTGAGCACCCGAATTGCTGCACAAAGGTATATCATGCATATCATGGAATGGAAGCCACCGATCAGACTATTAATGCATCGATCAGGATGGAACTATACTCACCTGGAGGGTTCGAGCGTTTACAAGTGATAATGTGGCTAACGCGTAGGCAGCCACTGCCATAAACGACATGATCAAAGCCTTGTGCATCGTCTCTTCAAAACTGTATCGTATTCTTTGGATGTCTGCTGTGTGTTTTAGATCTCTTTTTTACTTTGTCAGTGCCGTTGATTGACGTTTCGACAACAACACGGAACACGTGCCTGATCTGTCCAATGCAGTTTTCTTTCTTGGTCAACGATTCTCGGACCAATCAATGATGTAGATGTGTACATCTGCAGGACGGCCGAGTGTAGCCACTGGCTTTTGTATGAGAAATACGAGAATGATGTTGCTTGATCAGCATGTTGCTTGAAATTCGATTGTTTGTGACGAAGAAAGGCAAGTGCATTTACAGACTTAGACATAAATTGATAGTACGTTCAGGATGCTTGCCCATCTTCTTAGTAGTACGAGAGACTATCGAATCTACTCTCTTCTCTCATACATTGCTCTGAACTTGATCAGAGACTCTCCTTGGAGACCCATGTCCTCTTCCAGCATCTCCATCTCTCGGTTGGACCGATAACCTGCCTTGTAAGCAGCACATTCTTCTTGCACAAAGTCTCCTAATTCAGCATCTGTATAGGAGATGGTCCTTCCATCAGATTCAAATTCCGTTTTCTTGTAGGACAACATGAAATCTTTATCCTGAAACAGCATATACACGTAAAAGAGTATCCCTAGAGCATACTCAATGCCATCTTCCACGACATAGCAGGTGATACGAGGGAACCCCTTTACCCCCTGACTCTCTGCATACTTTCGAAATCTTTGAATATAAGCAGAGGGACCTTCGATGGAACGACCCTCGACGTCTGACGGGGTGACTTCACCGAAGAGTCTTTCTAATAATTTTTCGCCTGCCTTTCCGTAATCATATCCGTCAGGAATATTCGTACACGCGGAGAGAACAGCATGGGCACAAGCAGATCGTGAGAGACCTGTCCGATTGTGAATAGCCTCGTACGAGAACGGCATATCACCAAGCACTGCCTTGGCAATCCCAATTGGGCTTCCATCTTGATCAGAAAGTGACACAATATCAGACATGATTGAAATTTGAAATAATTCTGGTGTACAGCGGACACCAGCTTGATGATCTGTCCAGTTTTCTTGGTCAACTGATTCTCGGACCGATCAATGACGTAGTGCAGAGTGTATTTAATTCCGTAGTGAAGCAATTAGAAAAGCAAAGAATGAACTCATCAGTAATTCTCTGTCGTTTGTCGACATGAGCATTTCATTATTTTATCAGTGATTAACTCGGTACATCTGAATACATATATTCATCACGAAACATAGCTGCCGTGTAATGCAGAATTCGACAGGCAATCTTCGTTGTGGTGGAGAAAGCACTCCTTGCCAAACAAGGACACGTGACGTGACATGTCGACCTGTCGTTCAGAGAAGGCATGTGCTTCGAGATGCAGTACTAAGTGTCCCTGCTGTATCGCTGGCGTATCAGGCTGTCGTAGAACAGCTTGCAATGAGTGGTGGACAAGGCTCCATGCATGCACGAAGGATGGCCTTTTCTGATGCCGTTCAAGGGATGACGGCGGGTCGAATTCCCGGAATCACTGGACCGGATGCAGAGGGAAGATTCACGTACACGAGACCAGAAGGAAAGGCTGGATCTCATGGTGTTGGATGGTCAGAGCTGCCAAAGTACAGATTCACAGTGCCACAGGGATGGGAGGAGAAGCCCGTGAGTATAGCGGATTTGGGTGGTACAGAGATTGATTTGAGATTTGAAAACCCAGATGAAGGAAGCTTGCAGGTCGTCGTCGCACCCGTTTTGAGGTTTATGGATGTGGGCTATAATGCCAACGTGACCATTGAAAATATTGGTCCTCCAGATAAGATTATTGCTGGTTTCGCTCCCGAGCTGTATGGATCACCACTGAAAGATGATGATGTCATGGAGACGGAGGTGGAGGTTGTGGATGGGTTGACGTATTATCGATGGTATGTCAAACCACATCATTTAGTCTCTGCCACTGCTGTTGGCAACAGGTTAATCATTCTCTCGACCACGTCGAATTCTAGGCAATGGAGAAGAGGCCAGGATAATTTAAAACGCATCCAAAAGAGTTTTAAAGTATTAAGTTAATTATATATGAGCTGATCGATCGAGTTGGTGTAATTGCATGTCCCGAATACACTTTTGCTACTCGGTCACTTTTGGAGGGCATTCGGCGATTCGAATGAATATGACATCTGCGCTGATTTCTTGTATTAAAGGTCGATCTACTGTCAAAGGCATTCCGCCTCCCGTGGGACTTGGGTATTCGACAAGTCGACATGCCAACAAGACGTGCATTTTCTCTTGCTCGGCCCTGTCGATGCAGGGGGAAGCAGAGAGCGTGAAGGAGAAGCGTCTAGGGAAGAGAAAAGTTGCATTGTTCGTTGGGTATGAAGGGACTCGGTATAGAGGGCTTCAGATTCAGCCATCACAGCGGGGTGCTGAGTGGGCAGCACAGGTCCCATCGTTGACTGTTGAGGACGTTTTGGAGGACGCAATCTACAAATCGGGTGGTATTTTAGAGTCTAATAGGGGGTCTTTAGGTAAAATTGGGTGGTGTAGGTCTAGTCGGACTGATAAACGGGTGCATAGTTTGTCTACAGTCATCTCTCTCAAGTTGGAATGTGATCCAGAGGTGTTTGAATCAGAGCCTGATGGTGCATCAATTGTATCTGGTATTAATGCACACTTGCCAGATGATGTTATGGTGTTTTCGGTACAGCGTGTGGTGAAGAGTTTTGATGCGCGCCGAGAGTGTATTCGGCGCTATTATGAATACTATATACCAGTGTCGTTTCTTAGCTTGGCCAAGAGGGAGGCTGCTGGGAGCATTGATGATGTTATAGATCGGTTGGGAGATGCATGGAGGTCATATGAAGGGTATCACGCATTTCATAATTTTACAAAGCGGCGATTGTATCGACAGAAGAGGCACTCTGGGCAGCAAAGCAGTGTTACAAGCAGTAGTGATGATGGTGATGATGATGATGATACCAGAGAAGATACTGAAGACCATGATGCTGTGCATGATACCTCCGAGAGAGCTAAAGGAAGGATTACATTCGAATGGAAAGACGAGAGAGATGATAATGACCCGATAGTGCGATCGCATTATCGATATGTAGAGGACTGCACGTCAAGCAATGGGTTGGTTGAACTTGTAGAGCATGGTGGTGTGCCGTGCGTCAAACTTGCTGTATGCGGTGGGTCGTTCATGCTCCATCAAATACGACACATGGTTGCGGGAGCAGTCATGGTTGGATTAGGAATTATTCCTCCAGAACTCTTGAGGGCTGCCGTTGCCCCACCTGTGAGGATGAATCTACCACGTGCTCCTCCTGGTACGCTCGTCTTAAGCGATGCGGACTTTGGCAAATTTCGGAAGAGTTATGATGGGAAGCCATCTCCTACACAACGCGCATCTGGCGATTCACTCATTCTCTTGGACGGTGGTGTGGAGCGACAGCGAGAATTTGCCTCACGCATCTTGTATCCAGGACTGAATGAACAACTCCAGCATGAAGATTGGGAGCAGTGGCATGAGCAGCTTTCTCTTGTACATTATGATGAAACAATGGCAGAGTATGTCGTGCGAAAGAGTGAGGAATGGTTTGAAAGGCGCGATGCATTGAAAGAGGAACGCCGACAAAAAAGGGCTGAACGGGAAGCACGATTGTTTGGCAGCAACACAACGTCTGATGACTGATCCGCATGTATTACTTATGTTGCATTAATTCAACAGATTCTTCTTCGTCTTCATGATTGTGTTTCCTATACCCGACAAAGGTGGCGACGCTTGCCACAACAACAACTAGAGTCGACCCTAACATCAGTACCTCAAAATGATGTGGATTCGAAAAGACCATCGTCATGACGTACGCTACTGTTTGAAAACCACTCTGAAACGCATTTTGTATACCAAAGATGGCTCCTACACTGTCTTTGGAGCTCTCGAGCTGCATGATTTGATTCACAGAGAGATCAAACAACCACAAGAAGAACCTGGACAGGGATAAAAAGAGTAGCAGTGACATCTCTGCGGCCTTGCCGAACTGATCCCCAACCCACACAATGGGCACAACAGCTAATACAATACAAATACATTGGCCACAAATGGCAGAAAGAGCACTTTTCGGCAATCCCCATCTGGTACTCGCATAGGGAAAGAACACAGTGGCACCAACCCCCAGTGCAGCCCCTATTCCTCTAAATATAGATAATACAGATTCCCCTAGACCTCTCCATGCAAGATATCCAGTCATAATAGTCCCAAAAGACATCACCGTGAGATACACAAGAGCAAGCGATGCTGAATACCACACACAATCCTGCTTGAGATACAATGTCAGACCAGCAGCCATGGATGATGCCTGCGTCTCTGCAGGCCTTTCTTGTGACGGCGAGGCTCGACGCAAATTCTCCTCATATATCATTGCACGCTGTAAGAAATAACATTCAAGAACGAATGACCCTACATTGAACCCACAGAGACATACAAGACAGGTGAGATATCCCTGGGATTCAATCAGTATCCCCACCAAAATAGGACTGGCAATAAGTGATACAAGATCAATTCTCTTCATGATTGCATTCACACTGGAGAGCATGGCGACATCCTCCCCACATAATGCTTTTGTCCATCCCCTTTCGACACTAATTGTTGCCCCCATGGCACCAAGACTCGACAGGCATG
This sequence comes from Picochlorum sp. BPE23, assembly GCA_025209345.1. Lineage (NCBI taxonomy): Eukaryota > Viridiplantae > Chlorophyta > Trebouxiophyceae > Picochlorum > Picochlorum sp. BPE23. The sequence goes on from JANSVD010000009.1 coordinate 773,481, forward strand.
CAGCCATGATACTCATAGACACAACCATATAATCCATACAATCCCCCACAGAATCATGCTCTGACCGAGACAGAAGAATATAAAACCCAATCGAGGCGACAAATATACCAACATTCTGCCCCAGATACATGACGCATGCCCCCTTCAACCTGTCCAGTGAATCAACAAGAATGCCAAGGTGGGATGATGCAAGGGACACCACCAAAGAATCAAGCAAGCCAAACAAGGCCACCATGAAAAGAGAGTCATTGTACACTTTGATCAGAATGAGCCCAATCAAGAACTCAAACGCCCTCTCCCCAGCCGTGGACAGTGCATGGGACCCATACAATAACAGAGCAGCAGGACAGGAGTGTGTCTTCATACTGCTTGCCACATACGTTCCTGCATTGCCATTGCATACTCCCACTATTGCATCCTGTAGCCGAATGGATAGATCTATATATATCGAAGAATATTTTGAGGACCAAGTCTCGGCCTGCAAGCATCCTTGGCACTCAACGTTGAATCCTGGAAGGAATTGTTCATAATGTTTTATATACGGCAGTAGCCCATCCGATTGGCGTATGCAATGCCTCTATCACAGCGTAAAACTCGCATTGTGACTGCATTCTATAAATTAGAACTAAATTTAGGAAAAGAAAGCGCACTGCCTGGATCAGTATCATCTGTGGTAGTGGGCGTCGTGTCGTATCATGCTTTCCAAAACGCATATTCGACTGGGCCATTGCGATGGGAACAGAACGCATGTAATTGCAGAACCTCACAATAGCTTTCAGCGGGTCGTGAGACCATGCAGGATTGGACGAGAAGGGCAGAGACACGTGAGTCAGAATCTTCGCTCGTGGGTTCCTATGCGTCTGATTCGCCCAGATATGAGAACATTTGTGTCTTCATATACTGATATTGATACAAAAAAGTCGTATGAAGGGGGCAAAGTAGTCAAGGTATGCTGGAATGTTGAATGGATTGGTGTTGTAGTCAAACGTTTACACAGGGTGTGGGTGCTGCTGATGCAGGTGCCTCCGGAGAACATTCGGAATTTCTCAATTATTGCTCATATAGATCATGGAAAGAGTACATTAGCCGATCAGCTCTTGATTAAGACTGATACTGTGGAGAATAGGGATATGCAAGCTCAATATCTGGATGGTATGGATCTGGAAAGGGAGCGCGGTATTACAATCAAATTGAATACGGCGAGGATGAAGTATGAGGCCAAGGATGGGGGGTTATATGCGCTGAATTTGATTGATACGCCTGGGCATGTTGATTTCTCGTACGAGGTGTCGCGGTCGTTGGCTGCGTGTGAAGGATGTTTGCTTGTTGTGGACGCATCACAGGGAGTTGAGGCTCAGACGTTGGCAAATGTGTATCTCGCGTTGGAGAATGATCTCGAAATTATTCCAGTGTTGAATAAAATTGATCTCCCTGGTGCTGATCCAGAACGAGTGAAGAGAGAAATCGAAGAGGTTATTGGCTTGGACTGCTCAAATGCCATCATGGCATCAGCCAAGCAGGGAATGGGTATTGAAGATATATTGGAAGCTGTTGTAGAAAGAATTCCTCCTCCGGCGGATACGCGAGAAGAGAAGCATCGATCATTAATTTTCGACTCGTATTATGATCCCTACAAGGGTGTTGTTGTTCAGTTTCGAGTGACAGATGGTGCTGTGAGAAAGGGGGATGTGGTCAGGTTTATGAATACAGAATGCGAGTATGAGATTACAGAGCTGGGTGTGCTATCTCCAAAAGCTATACCGGTAGGTGAGTTGTACTGTGGGGAGGTAGGGTATTTATCAGCCTCCATCAAACAGGTGTCGGATGCAAGGGTTGGTGATACAATTACAAATGTGAAGAATCCAGCAGATGAGGTGCTTCCAGGATATACAGAAGTTCTTCCGATGGTTTTCTGTGGATTGTTCCCGACCGATGCTCAGCAATATCCGGATTTGCGTGAGGCGTTGCTTAAATTGCAGTTGAATGACTCTGCGCTGCAGTTTGAACCAGAGGTTTCATCTGCCATGGGATTTGGATTTCGCTGTGGCTTTTTAGGTTTATTGCATATGGAAATTGTTCAAGAGCGCTTGGAGAGAGAGTACGATTTGGATCTTATTACTACAGCGCCAACAGTTGTGTTTAAATGTGAGACAACAGACCATGAAGAGCACATTGTTGATTGCCCATCAAAACTTCCAGAAGCGTCAAAGCGCGAGAATGTCTCAGAACCATACGTCAGAATGGAAATCATTACACCCAAAGAATTTGTTGGAGCCATTATGGAGCTCGCACAATCAAGAAGGGGTGAATATATTGATATGACGTATTTGACCGAAACAAGAACAACGCTCGTATATTCCATGCCTCTTGCAGAGGTTGTGACTGACTTTTTCGATGTACTCAAGTCAAGGTCAAGAGGCTATGCTAGTATGGAGTATTCCGTGACGGGATACAAAAAGAATGATCTTGTCCTCTTGGAGATTAAAATTAATGGCGAACCAATCGACCCACTCGCTTCGATTGTACACCGAGATCGCGCGTATGCCATGGGTAAAGCCCTGGTGAAGAAGTTGAAGGAGCTCATCCCTCGTCAACAGTTCAAAGTACCCATTCAGGCTGCTGTTGGATCCAGAGTCATTGCATCAGAAGCTATACCTGCCATGCGTAAAGATGTCCTGGCAAAATGTTATGGCGGTGATATTTCAAGAAAGAAGAAATTACTCAAGAAACAGGCAAAAGGAAAAAAGAGAATGAAGCAGTTTGGCAAGGTGGAGGTACCACAGGAAGCCTTCATGGCCGTCTTACAGGTCTCGGAAAGCGACGCAGAGTAGAACATTATTTCATCATAATTACATACAATTATTATTCTGGATTTTTCACCCCACCAGTAAAATGAGGCATGCATCTATCCAGTGAACGCGCTAAATCTTCTGGAGTGTCTTTCCAGTCTCTTACTGCTTCAAGAACACGATGCACCACAAGGTCGTGATCAAACGCCATATCCGGAAGCGTACCACCTGTGCAGTCAAACCACTCAGCTTCAGCTGCATCATCGGCTGCCTTTGATAGCTCTCTGACCGAAGTATCCACGACTGCTCCAAACACCACAGTTACAGTCCAGCCTCGAGGATCTCTCCCAGGATTGCCAAAGGTTTCCACCTGACGCAACGGGGTTTTAAGCGCACTTTTAGGAATACTTGTTTCTTCTTCTAACTCTCGATATGCTGCGGACCACAAAGGCTCATTCTCGTCCACGAATCCACCAGGCAAAGCCCATTTGCCAGCAAAAGGATCATTCTTGCGTTTGATCAACAAAATGTGGGGACTCACAGGGTCGTCCGTTACCAGAGCAGCATCCACTGTCACTGCAGGTCGTGGGTACATATATGTGTACGTTCCATCATCACCCGCCATACTGCAAATGCGTGTCCTTGTCGCGTGAGAAAATGCAACTCGCTTTGAAGCAAAGGCGTGTAACGAAACTCTTGAACCGTTCAGTATCAATCGATACAAACCCATGCCCACACATACATATATTTCAGATTGAATCGCATCGGAAGGAGTATCGTGTGCACAGAGCCTTTTTTTTCAAGGATTCGCAGTGCGTCACCTGATGGGTACCAGGCGCCCAAACAAGGCGCTCAGTTCCTTTCTCATGATAATGCACGAATATGCGTTCATCAATTCAAATGCCCACGACCATGTTTTTTATAAAATAGTATTCGAAGACGACATCAGTGCTATGGTATGTCTCCCTTGCTGCTCTTGTCAAAAGCTAAACGAGTCCTGTTACGAGCACAACCGGTCAGGTGCGTCTTTCTTCCCATCCATGCTGGCATTTTGTAAACACTTGAAAATGTGTACTAATATAAAAACATATACATGTAGGGATGCGCGTAGGCAGGTGATGGAAGTGCTGGATATTGTGAATATACCACCAGGACAGGACTTGGAATATCGTCAGAGGGCACGTGACAACGAAAAGGAAACTGAGCGTGTCATCGATCAAGCTATAGAACGATGGTGGTTGTACCATTCAAAACGATCGGCAGATCGATAGCAATGCCCCAAACGTTCAATCTGCCCTATTGTTCTCTTGCCACCTCGGTGCAGGTCACACAGCATCTCAGGCTTGACAAGCGCCGGGTATCTGCCCGCATATGTGCTACAAATAAGACCAATGATGGCGCAAATAATATGTATAAGAAGAAGGAAGATGGATCTGGATGGCTGCAGCAAGTGGGCACTCGTATACAACTCACAGGTAGGATTTCCCAAACAGCCCAAACAGCTCTCAGAACCTGCGCATACATTTCCACCATTGGGGCAGTGGCGCTCTTTTTCCCAGACTTTATCATTCGCATATGCTCTTTCATGTCAAGGAATACAGCGTCGCTTGCTGTCGACCCTGTCCTCGTCCGCATTGGAGGCTGTCTGGCAATCCTCTTTGGAGCATATTATTGTGGCGCAGCCATAGATGATATGCAGGGCAACCAACCCCGTTATTTTTATATCAGCACTGTACTTGGCAGATACTTCTTAGGCATCGTGTTTGCATGGATATACGCAAGCACGGGATTGAAGTATGCTTGGATACTTGCTTTGGGAGTAATAAATGTTTTGAGCGGAATTGCTATGCAGCGAGCTCTGATGGTGTCTTGTGATAGCTCACCCATTAATTAATTTGAATATTTTGTGTAAAATATTTTTGCCACAGGCATTGATCTAACGGGTATAGCATCTGAGCAATGAGGTCGAAAAGAAAACGAAAGCAAAAGGATCTTGGCTCTCTTCGTGCAAAATCTGGTGCTCAATCAACAATGTACGTCATAGTAATGCATTTCATATATTATTTTTTACCCATTGATACCAATGAATGGGGTTTCCCTTGGCATTGTGCAGAGTGGATACGAATGCATGTATTCTTCCAAATGCACCCGAGCCTTCTTCTGCCGCTGATCATGCCGAGGTGGACTCGGATGGTGGCGATAAAGATTTTAAGAAGAATAAAAAGGTTTTAAGCAAGTCGCAACAGCGAAAACTGCGAAAGATCGAGGAAGAAAAGCAAAAGAGGGCACAGCGTCAGGAGGTGTTGAGTAGACTTGCTGAGCATCAGCTTGGGGATGATGCGCTGCGGATTATGCGGTCTGTGGCATCGAGAGGGCAGAGTGAGTCAAAGAAAGATATGCTGAAGAGGGCATTGTACATGGAGCGTGCTGGTATTGATGTTCCAGAGGAGATGAAATTGTATTCAGGGGTGGCCTCTGAGGAGCCAGAGAGTGTTGCTGAAGGTGCGGGGGCTGTTGATCGACGAATAGCAGACCATCCGGAATCGCATAAAAGAAATACATTTGCACCAAAAATAGTAGAAAAAGAGGAGGAGGAGGAAGAAGAAGCACCGTCATCATCATCAGAGGAAGAAGGAGATGTGGTGGGTGGCAATGTTCACCAAGATCCGTTGACAGTAAGGGAAATGGTGGAAGATGCCAAGAAGGAAATTGAACTTTTGAGGAAGAATGATGATACCGATGAAGAGGATCAGCAGAGGCCAGGGGGACACGTAGAAGGATCAAAAAATATTCAGAGAAGAGTTGTGATGGTGGAGCGTGATCCTGCTATAGAGGAGGCACGGTCCTCACTTCCAATCATTGGCATGGAGCAAGAAATTATGGAATCTGTTTCGTATAATGATGTTCTGGTCTTATGTGGTGAGACTGGCTGTGGTAAGACGACACAAGTTCCGCAGTTTCTGTATGAAGCAGGCTATAGTTTTGTCAATGATGGGATTATTGGTGTTACCCAGCCTCGTAGGGTTGCAGCAGTGAGTACTGCAACTCGAGTTGCTGCAGAGCTTGGTGAGAAGATTGGTGGTGTCGTTGGCTATCATGTTCGATATGACAGGCGGATAGGAGATGCAACAAAGCTGCAATTCATGACTGATGGAATTCTTTTACGTGAGGTCCAGGATGACTTTCTATTGAAAAAGTACAATGTGCTAGTTATTGATGAGGCCCATGAGCGCTCATTGAATACAGATATTTTGCTGGGGATGCTGTCGCGGGTAGTCAAGTTGCGCAGAAAGATGTTTGAAGAGTCAGGGGAAGAACATGGTGTTGTTCCACTCAAACTCATCATCATGAGTGCAACATTAAGGATTGCGGATTTTGTAGAGAATAAAAAACTATTCAGTGATCCACCCCCAGTGATAAATGTAGATGCTCGACAATATCCTGTCGCGGTGCATTTTCAAAAGAGGACTGAGATTGATGATTATGTGGGGGCTGCCTTTAAAAAGACGTGTCAGATTCATCGAAACCTTCCGGATGGTGGGATTCTTGTGTTCTTAACAGGTCAAAGAGAAGTAGAGACTCTCTGTAGTAAGCTTCGTAAAACGTTTGATAAGAAGAAATCAGAGCAGGTTGAAGATAAAAAGAACATTGTTGAGCAGACTGATGATATTCTTGATGGGATCGACGCAGGAGAGGTGTCTTGGGAGGATGATGACGAGGTACTTGATTCTCAAGATGATTACGAAGGTATTAGCGAAGAGGAAGAGGAAGAAGAGGAGGAGGATGTGGTTGTGCTGAATGGAGGAAGTGACGGTGATGTTGAGGATGCTCTCAAGCTTGAGAAGGATCCTGCAGAAGGGCGAGCACAGCGTGTTTGGGTTCTACCGCTTTACGCCATGCTGAAATCTGAGCAGCAAGCTCAAGTTTTCAAAGGTGCACCAGAGGGTCACCGATTGATTGTTGTTGCAACAAATATTGCAGAAACCTCCTTGACAATTCCAGGGATTCGCTATGTGGTCGATGCTGGGCGATCTAAGCAGAGACTCGTGGAGGCATCATCAGGAATCGCGAAATACGAAGTAAGATGGATTAGTAAAGCTTCTGCCGATCAGAGAGCCGGTAGATCTGGTAGGCTTGGCCCAGGACATTGTTATAGACTGTTTTCATCTGCAGTGTACAATGATATGTTTCCTCAATTCTCTCCCCCAGAGATATATAATGTCGCTCTGGAGGGCGTTGTTTTATTGCTAAAGAGTATTGGAGTGGAAAACGTTCCTAATTTTCCGTTTCCTTCTCCACCAGATATGGATAGTTTGGGAGCAGCTCAAAAGTGCCTGGTTTCTCTGTCGGCCCTTGACAAATCCTCGGGTTCTTTGACAGACATAGGAATGGCAATGGCACAGCTCCCTATCAGTCCGCGGCATTCGCGAATGCTTTTGGAGGTACTTCAAAATGCTGATTCCACAGAAGGACATGATACAGCTGTCCATGCGTTGATAAAGTTTGCCATCAGGCTGACAGCGGCAATGAGTTTGGAGTCTCCCTTCATCAATGCGAGTTCTTTGCAAGATCATACTGATGAAGACGGTAACAAAGATTCAGACAAAGAGGAGAGGAAGCAAAAGGCGCAGAATTTATATGTTGCGCACTCCAAGCTTAGAGTTCCAGAGAGTGATGCACTAAGTGTCATGAATACACTTTGTGCATTTGAAGATAGTGGAGGCAGTTCTGCGTTTTGCCGGGATAACTTTTTAATTTTCAAGCACTTGCGCGAGGGAATGCAACTTACAAAACAGCTTGAGCGGATAATCTCGGGTTCATCGGTACAGTTGCTGCAAATGAGAGATTTGGTAAAAACAAAAAGACCAAAGCTCACCCAGTCCATTGTCATTGCGTTACAGAAAGCCATCATTGCAGGATGGAGTGACCGCGTCGCAAAACGAGTCAGATCATCCCAGTATTTGAAGAAAAAAATGGAGGCAGGATCCAGAACGCGAGCGGTGCGCTATGAGAGCATTGCTCTGGATGAAGATGTATTTCTCCATCCCAATTCATCACTGCATTCAACCAGCCCAGAGTGGATTGTCTATTCAGACATTATCAAAACGGAAAAGCGAGCATACATGGTAGGATTGACAGCCATAGATCCTACTTGGATTTATCATGCTGCTGCTGCACTTTGCAGTGTATCCAAACCACTCTCTGATCCTTCGCCAAAGTATGTCTACAAGGCTGATTGTGTCATGGCATGGCATGATGTCTCCTACGGACCCTTGCAATGGCCCCTTCCTAAACTGCCTCTGCCGCACCCGGAATCAAAAGAAAGAGCAGCGATATTTGGCATGGCCATTCTTGATGGAACAGTGGTTCCGCCAATGAAACAGCTCGCATCTCATCTTTCTGCATCACCAAGTATCATGGCAATGCCAGAGATGAGAGTGCATCGCAGGCTATTCGATTTCATCAAAGCTTTAGAATCTCGCCATGTATATACACGGCATGATTTGAAATCTGCATGGGAATCAGATCAATCATATCTCAAGCATGAGATCTCATCATGGGTGAAGAAGCCATCTCTGCAAATATTTGAGAAACTCTGGCCTGCAATAGTATCATCAGTATCCTAACATATGTAACATCTATGAATTGCCAATCCCATGAATTCGCTTAACGGTGTCAATAATTGAATCACTTTGCAGATCCCCCGCTGATGGAGGTGGACCGCTGTGAGCAGCAGGTGTTTGGGATACAACCCCCTGCAAGGTTGCCACCACTGATTTCCCCAACGCATCTGGATTATATCCTCCCTCAAGCACAAACAAAATCTTCCCATCACAATACGTATCAGCGATACTGCTCAGAAATCCTCCCAAATACTCATACGTCTCCTCCACCATGCACAACATGCCAAATGGATCGTCTCTGTGGCCATCAAACCCAGCAGATACCATCACCAGATTTGGCTTGATCCTTTCCGCAACTGGCTTCACAATCTCTTCCATGACTCGCACCACACTATGATGTCCTGATGCATGCTCTAAAGGGACGTTGACAGTGTACCCATGTCCTTTGCCACCTCCAACAGCATTGGCATCATTTGGAACAAATTCAGGAGGCTCATACACCTGTGTTTTCTCATGAATGTCCACAACACAGACATCAGAACTCTCCCAGAATATTTCCGCAGTACCATTTCCATTATGAAGATCAAAGTCAACGAGCAACACCCTTTCAATTCCATCATACTTTTTCATGGCATACCTCACAGCAATGGCAACAGAATTAAAAATACAAAAACCCAGGCTTGTTGACTCCGTAGCATGATGACCTGGAGGACGAACACATGCCATTGCTTTCGTCGTAGGCTCCTCAGAGCCACACACACAATCCACAAGATCCAACACGACACCAGCAGCCCTCTTGGCATCTGTCACACTGCTTTCCACTGCATACGTACACCCATCAGGATCACCGTCATCTGCCACACATAGATATGAATCTTCTTTCATGCATGCTTGTTGTACCCTGTCAACAAGTTGATCATAATACCCATGGACCCACCCAATTTCCTCTCGGCTTGCCTCTCGAGCACTAGTCAACATCTCTTCTACCACACCATCAACCAATGCATGTTCTTTCACATGTCTATACATTGCTTCCAACCTCTCTGGATTCTCGATATGAGTCTCTGGGTGTGGCAAGGTATGCTTTGGAGCCGTGTAAAATCCTATTTTGATGGGCCCCATGGTACTCATGGCAAAGCTTGAGTGCAATATGTATGAGCTTTATTTATTTTTCTGCCCACAGAGGCAGTTGCTTGCAAGCACTGTCAGGTCTGTCGACCAATACTCTTGAAACTCATAGAATGGGATGAATTATTATATCCTATATGGCAGGATTGGTATGAATTCATATGACCTCGGTCTCTTCCTTGTCAACTGGTTGTTTGTCTGCAAAATTGCTGTCTGAAAATCTGAAAATCTTAATCACGGAAGTTTTTGCATCGGATCGAGTGGCTCGGTATTAAAAATGCTCAAACCTGCTGCCTGTAATCACACATGTCCATGTGTAAATATATATGACTCATTTCCACCCACCAAATAAGGATCCGTGGGAACTAGTGTGAGAATCTGTGGCCTGCTGATCACATTTCGTGAACCAGGTATCATTTTCTTTGGCAGATATATTGATGCATTGCTAGGGTACATGAGTAGACATAGATCAAGTGTGCTGCGAGGGTTCATTCTCGCTATCGGCCTCTTTTGGCAGTTTGGTGGCAGTGTTGCTTTCAAGAGCGAGGACTTCAAGGTGTGTGTGTGTGATATCGATGTGGAATTCAGATTCGGTTGGCTTGGTGAGTTTTGAAGCAAGTACATTCCCTATCTATTCCATGCAGACATGTGATACAGCAGCGTTTTGTAAAAGACTGAGGGGTACCAAGGGGGGAGACTCCTATTATGTGGACCCAAGTTCTGTTTCTGTGCGTGATGATAGATTGCAGGCGACTGTGTTGAACAAGAAAGATGCAAATGCTACTTTTTTGTTGACGATTTCAACGTTTGATGGTCCTGTTGTGCGTTTTCACATGACTGAGAAGAATGCTCTACATGGAGAACGGTATGAGGTGCCAGATGTGGTTCTTCCATCGTTGGAGGAGAAGACTGCGCCGTTCAAATTGGTGAAAAAATCGCATACAATCACTAAAATTTCCCTAGGTGAATACACATTTGCGCTGAAGCATGATCCTATGAGGTTGGATGTGTCAGAGTCGATTTGGGAGACAATGATGACATTGAATGCTGGAAACTTGTTTGCATTTGAGCATCGAAGGGAGAAAGGGGAGGAAGATCCAGCGGGTTGGTGGGAAGAGAGTTTCAAGGGTCATACAGATTCGAAAAAGCGTGGGCCTGAAGGGATTTCTTTTGATATTTCGTGGCCAGGGCAGACTGATGTGTATGGACTGCCTGAACGAGCAACCTCCCTGTCTCTGAAGGCTACTGTCGATCAGGAGGGCAATCCATTGTCAGAGCCGTATCGATTGTATAATTTGGATGTGTTTGAATACCTCGCAGAATCTCCCTTTGGTCTCTATGGATCTATTCCAATGGTGTATGCCCACAGTTTGAAGAGCACGATGGGTGTATTTTGGTTGAATGCCGCTGAAATGTTCGTGGATGTTGCCAAAAAGAATGATGAAGCGGGTGTCAAGACACAATGGATTAGTGAGAGTGGAGTTCTTGATTTGTTCATTATGATGGGTCCGACTCCAAAGGATGTGAGTACGCAGTATGCCATGATTACTGGAGGTACTGCACTTCCTCAGCTCTTCTCCTTAGGGTATCACCAATGTCGTTGGAATTATAAAGATGAGGAGGATGTCAGCCAAGTCGATGCTGGTTTTGATACCCATGGTATTCCATATGATGTCTTATGGCTCGATATTGAGCACACAAATGACAAGCGCTACTTTACCTGGGATGAGAAATATTTCCCCACTCCTGTAGAAATGCAGGATGATTTGGCTTCACGAGGAAGAAAGATGGTCACTGTTGTGGATCCTCATATTAAGAAGGATGAGAACTGGGATGTGTACAAGGAGGCAAAAGAAGGGGGTTTGTATGTCAAGGATGCTCAGGGGAATGACTATGAAGGATGGTGCTGGCCAGGGGCATCCATGTATCCAGACTGGTTGTCAGAAAAGACGCGCGATTGGTGGGCTGGTCGTTTCTCTCTTTCCACGTACAAGGGAAGTACGAAGAACTTGTACACGTGGAATGACATGAATGAGCCCTCTGTTTTCAATGGACCAGAAATTACCATGAAGAAAGATGCCCAGCATGCTGGAGATGCTGAACATAGAGACGTCCACAATGCTTTTGGGTATTTCTATCATATGGCGACTGCAGATGGGCAGCGAAAGAGAGGATACTCCGAGGAAGTTGCTAGCGCTGATGGTGACAGACCATTTGTTTTATCTAGGGCATTCTTCGCTGGTTCTCAGCGAATTGGACCCATTTGGACAGGTGACAATGGTGCAGACTGGGACCACCTGGCAGTTTCCATCCCAATGGTTGTATCAATTGGATTAGCAGGGCTGCCTTTCAATGGAGCTGATGTGGGTGGCTTCTTTGGCAACCCTGATGCAGAGCTCCTGACACGATGGTATCAACTAGGTGCATATTATCCCTTCTTTAGAGGACACGCACATCTCGAATCTCAGAGGAGAGAGCCATGGCTATTTGGAGAAGACACGACCAGAAGGATTAGAGAAGCCATCAGGCAGAGATACAGACTTTTGCCATACCTGTATACCCAATTTGCTCACGCCAATGTCTCAGGAACGCCCATCCTCAGGCCACTGTGGTACGAATTCCCCAACGAAGAGGGAATATCTCACAGAGAGCATGAATTTATGATGGGACCATCATTACTTGTTGCGCCTGTGCTGCATCAAGGCGCAGACAAGGTGACTGTGACATTGTCAAATGCCCACATCTGGTATGACATGCAAGATGGACATGCAATGCCACAGACAACCTATGACTATAGAGCCTTCCAGGTTCCATGTACACTTGATGACGGTGCAAAAGCATACCTTAAAGGAGGCTCAATGCTCGTCACAAAGGAGAGAATGCGACGATCCACAGCTGCCATGGAAAAGGATCCATACACCATCATTATTGGTCTCAGCGTGACCCAAGAAGCAGAGGGAGATGTCTACGTTGACGATGGCCATTCGTTTGCATTCCAGCGAGGCCAGTATGCGTACAGAAAGTTTGAATTCTCAAAATACACGCTCACCTCTCGAGCTGGCACGCTTCAGGGTGCTGCAACACCAGATCAGACATTTGCACCAGATGCTCGCATTGAAAGAATTGTCATCCTCGGACTTGGAGGCGGAGTAAACAATTGGACGGCAAAACTGAATGGTGAAGAGCTCGACGCAGGGGCATCCAGCCTGCACACAAACCCCACTGGTGCCCCTCTCGCCTATGTCATCAGAGACCCCAAAATCTCATTGCTTCAGGACTGGGATATTACATTCCATAGAAAAGAAATCTGATATCATTATGGAAAATTCATAAACGGCATTATCACTTGAATATCTTGATCAAAATCATCCTCTCGACACTCTGGCGTGGAATCAAGCTCGAGCATTCTCTTGTGAACATGCTTCAATCCAGGATGAGGCATGTCCATCACAGCAACACCAGCATGTCCACATGCCGACAAACACAACCGCCTATCATCGTAATGCTTCATATCTAACGCAAGCATCCACGCTCCAACCGTCACATCTTCATTCGCAAAAAATCTCAAATGCTCCTTGTTAATCTCCAACATGGCCTGCGCAGCAGCCCCAGACAAGACATACACAGACCCCCATGTATGCGCAAAGTATGAGGCATCACCCAACAATGTATGCTGAGGCTCAAACCATTTAAACTTTGGATCCATTTGAATCTCTCCAGTTTTCATACAACCGATATAATCAGCACCAATACTAGTCCAATGCTGAACAATTGATGGCAACCGACTCAGCTTGAAATACACATCATCATCTACTTTGACAATATAGGTAGGATCATACAATGACATCACCACTTTGAAAAACGCGTGACTCTTCTCCGCTAAATTGGCATACGTCTCGCTCAAATCTAACCGCAACAAATCCCCATGCATTCGAGACTCCCGCACCAATGCCTCCTCTGACGCCTCATCCAACGCATGCCCCATGACAAACTTGACAACAATACCATGATCCGCCAATTTCTTTTGAAACGCTGCATCCTTGGTGCGAAGCCATGTATGACGAATCGTCGACCGCCGATCAGCATAATCATAATCGGTCTTTTCCATCCCTGATGACGTCACCCCAGACTGAATCCCAACAAACACCTCAATTGGCTCTGCTGCAAATTCATACACCTCTTCTTCTTTTTCTTTTCCTCCTCTTTGAATGCCTCCCTTTTTCTTCTTCTTCTTCTTCTTTTTCATCATCTTCATGCTATCGCTGCGCGTGACATCATGAACATTGCTGCTGCTGCCACCCTCCTCCTCCTCCTCCTCCTTATTCTCAGTAGTATCATCCTCCCGCAGACCATCTTGCCTCCGAAACTCCTCCTCCTCCCGCGCCGTCGCCTCCTTCTCACACGATTCAATCCGATCCTCCAACCCAACCAAGCGATCATGCGCCACAGCCAACGCTTCTTCACAGGATCGACACACACATCCATTCCTGTCCATGACTGAAAAGCTCGTCGGCATCACCTCATCCATCCCTTCCGTAGTATCCAACCCCTCATCTTCAAAAGCCACCTCCTTTGAATGAGAATGCAGCCCTCCCATCGCTAATCCACCAACAACGACACCGAGGACAAACAATCCAATGCCACGCCCATAGAATCCCCGCTGCCCATGCATTTTACCATCTTTACTACTATTATTTCTATGCATGGATCGGGGAAAATTCCGTTGCATTGTTGTCGTACCAGACACGCAGCAGCAGGGCAAGAGAAAAAAAAAGAAACTACCAGGTCAAGTTGTACTATTCATGACATACTATTACCATCATCTATATGGTAGTATATATCAATTCAAATGAATTAAATACAAACAACAAAAATGCTCACGAGGAGGAGGACAGAAGGCAACTAATGCTGACCTTCCTGTTCTGACGTGGCCCATCCAACTCCAGCAGTAAAACGCTTTGCCAAGAACCAATCATCAACTCTCCCTCCTCCACCCCAAGACTGGTTGAATTCCCTACCAAAATACTCTGTATATGCGCATGCGCATTCACCGGCTCATTCTTCATAAACGCCTCGATAGACCCAAACCCACCATACTCATTCTTCCTAATAGCCTCTGCATCCCTCTCTGTGGCAGGCCTCTTGTCCAGATTATTATGACCATACTCCCCAGTCGGAGGCACCAGGGTATTCAGATGCTGTAATACATCCTCGCATAAGAAATGCTCATTCTCATTCACCATGATGGCACACGTCGTGTGCATGCTGGAGATTGTCACAATGCCAGACTGGGCAGATGGGGTGCATGCTGATTGAACAGCCTCCCTCACATTGTCTGTAATATCAATCACTTGACGATGTTCTGTTGAATCCACCGTCACAAATCTATGTACAAAATTAGTTGATGCTGCGGCGATTCCCGATTGACCAGTCGCGTTGTTTCTCTTTGAGACACCTCTTCTTCTAGGTGTTGTTGTGAACCAGTCGCCCTGCATGTGATTCATGGCGATTGATCGCCGATCCAAGCAACAACAACAATTCCTACTGCTATTGTTCGTATGTTTATTTTTATAAAGAAGAAGGGCACAGATATGCTGTGTCGAACACGTAGGCATTCGCAGTCGACGACGACACTGTTGCAGAGGAGAAGGTCGTTGTAGTGGTTGAATGGCCATGTGTGTGTTTTCTTTTCCTTTTTACTGTGTTGTTAGCAGTAGCTAGCTACTATTACGTGTTAGCAGCAGTCGTAGCTGTAGTAGTAGTGGTTCATAATACCTCTCTCTGCATGACGAATAATACTCATCTGATCAGTAGTAGTAGTACTACGGTAGTAGATCTATCTATCATCTCTGGCCAGGTGTCCCCCACTGAGGTGATCACGTGACCGGGCCAACTGTTCATCTGAATCATAATTGGTATCATCAGTTGTCATTCGAAAAAGAAAATAGGTCGTTGTGAGAAGCAACGCGCTGGTTCTGAAAATACATATGATGTACCTGCGCCCTATAAGCCCTTTTTATTTCCATATAGTACTGTAATAATTGTAAATTATACTAGTTTGACCCGTTTGGCAAATGCCAAACTCCATGGCCCAAGGCCATGGGTCTTTTGCAGGCATCGCTTCGCTCGCCTGTCAGGTCGGTCGCCCGAAGGGCTCCCTCTGTCGCTGCGCGGCTGTGTCGGTTAGATGGAAGTTTACATAGTCATGATGACGGTTTGCCGCCGAAGATCATAAAAGAAGGCTGGTATCGCTTCGCTCTCCAGCCCAATCGCAGGCCTGGCGGCCATGCAATAGGAAATAGGCCTCGCTCCGCTCGGCCAACTCAATGTAACCCCCTGTCATGCAAACCCAAACTAAGACATGTTCCCTGCCATTTGGGCCTTTGAAAAATCCTGGCATCGCTTCTCTCGCGGCAATTCGCAGGCCTAACAGCCTCGCGAATATATAAATAGATACATATATATGTAAAAGGCTCGCTTCGCTCGCCAAACAGAATACAAAAACAGCTGTTGGCTGGGAACGACTAACAGCACAATACAGGGGTTGTCGCAAGAAATGGAGGGACGCGTTAGAGAATGCGTCCTACAGACTGGCAACGATGCACTGTCGTAATGTTAGAGAGAGGTTGTGTCCTCCGGCCACCTGGATGGTGCTGTGGGGTGGCCTGAGCAATGCCTGAGGGAACACACAATTACGAACTGGCAAGGGATCGTCATCAGAGCTTCTGGCATGATCAGGCTGGAACACGGTGATCCCAGACGGGCGTCCCACCCTGGACAGAGCTACATACAGCTGGCCATGTGAACGGACATGTCGGTTAGATGGAACGTTTACATAGTCAATGATGACCGTCTGCCGCCAAAGATCATAAAAGAAGGCTGGTATCGCTTCGCTCTCCAGCCCAATCGCAGGCCTGGCGGCCTTGCAATAACAAATAGGCCTCGCTCCGCTCGGCCAACTCAATGTAACCAGTGTCACATAACCAGAGACATGCCCGGCTCCCTGGCATATGGGTACTTAAAAAAACCTGGCATCGCTTCGCTCGCCAGCCAGTTCGCAGGCCTTACGGCCTCCCGAACACATATAAATAAGAAACAAACAAATATAGAAAGGGCTCGCGTTGCTCGCCAAACCTAATAAAGACCCCAGCCGTTGGCTGGAAAGGACCAAGAATTCATTACATGGAGTGAAAGAATAAAGAAAGAGAAACAAATAAAACAGGGATGTTAGAGAGTGTGGCACCCAGAGAGTGTGACGATGTCTTCCGTGTCAGTTTAAGGAAGAGGTTGTGTCCTCCGGCCTCGTCAGGATCCCTTAAACCGGGGCCTCACTGCGTTCGGCACGGACGGGATCCTTCCTCACCCATCGGCCACCTGGATGGTGCTGTTGAGTGCCTGTGGAGGGCGTTCGCAAGCACATAGTTGCAAACTGGTAAGGAATCCTTGTTCGAAGTTCCTGGCATGACCGGGCACCATCCTCCCAGCGCGTCCGAGGTGGGTTTGGTGATACTGCATGTCCATGCAGACACTGTCTTCGAGGAAAACAGCTGACATTGCTTTGCTCTCGAACCACTGGCATGGAAGGACACAAACATTGCTGCAGTATGAGTGAAACGAAAAATGAATGGCATCGCTGCGCCCGCCATCACTATCGCTCGCCTGAAGGCATTGCGATCAAATATGTGGAGAATATAGGCCAATGTAGCTCGCTGTGCTCGGCCAAAAGAATTGTAGTTTCTGCCATCAGCCATGGATAAATGGAAGGAGCAGCATGAAGTAAAGAAGTGCCTAATCGTTGGTAGCAGAATGTGTATATGCAATATATATATAAGGCTCGCTGCGCTCGCCCACAAAAAACAGAATTATACTTCCTCAGCCATGCACCTTTGGAGGATGCTGTCAACTTCACTGCCTCCTATCCCGTCAGAGATCGATGCTTGATTAAGTTGACCGTTCGAAATTCCACTGTCTCATCGCATTCCGGTGGAACGACCCGTGCACACAACGGATACTCACCCTCAGCACTGGTTTTGCGCAGATTATTTGACAAACTCCAACAATGCCATGGACACGGCTGCCATGGAAGAACACAAACATGGCCTGCTCCCATGCATGGAAAGACTAAAATGTCATCGCTGCGCTCGCCATAACTATCGCTGACCTGAAGGTATCGCGATCAAATAGATATAGAACTATAGGCCTCGCTGCGCTCGGGCAAAAGCATCATCGCCTCTGGCATTCACCCATGGGTAGAATGAAGGAGCAGCATAAAGAAAAAAGGACGGATCTGTTGTAGCCCGATGCCTAGTGCTTGCTGACAGAATGTATCTATATGCGATACATGCATAATAAGGCTCGCTGCGCTCGCCCACAAAACCATAATACTACTTCCTCAGCCCTGCACCTTTGGAGGTGGATGCTAGCCTCATATTCTGTCGATATTGATATGTATGATATTACATCAACGCCCCCGGGGTTAACTTTAGTAAGTCGACCACTCGACATTCAACTGCGTAATCCGATTCTTGGGGAATGACGCACCCAGGCACCCAATGTCTCAATCCTACCCAGGCCATCGAATGCGTCCACTTTGTCACTATAATTTTGAAATCCCAGTCTACCGCGTTCTTCAAGATGATCACGACTTAAAAACCCCGGGGATATGTCTCACATGACCCCAGCCTCTGTACATTATCCAGGAATTTATAGGCAGGCTGCAACCCCTAAACTGTCCTAAAGATTCATTCCAATTACGCCACTTGAGCGATGGCGCACCCTCTCGAGGACATAGTACCAATTCGATGGATCTATTCGTTGTCCATACCACATATGTACAGGGCCACTGCGTTGTTTCTCCATGCTGTGGTCCAAGTTGTCGAATCCGTCTCCTATTCCCGCGCAGTATTGTGTAACATGCACCCTTGACAGCTACATGTCATTTCGAACTGTTTTGCGTCGTGTTCTGTACCCCATAGATGTAGGATAAAGGAAGGCAAAACCGCTCGAGATGTCTTTACCAGCTGCTTCTCAGAGGCCTTTGCTATACAGAACGATCCTCTGAATCAGGTATCCTGTTGACAGTATCGTAGTCGTGGGTTCACCTCGTCATGAGAATGACTTCAAAAGATGGAAGATGCGTCACATGGCTCCAACCGAACTCCGTAATCCACACTGTGCGTCTTTCACAGGCAAGCTGCACTGGTCCAACATGTTGCTGCAGGCAGGAGTCGCCAAGGGAACGTGAGCGATGGCACGTCAGTTCCCTCATCGCAATCATACCGATCGCATGATCCTATACGGATATATATATAGACATTGGCAGTGTCCCGTTTGCAGGGCACAGCCCGGTGTCCCTTTTGAGAAGAAATGTGCGGAATTCGTTGTCGTCACTTCACCGGAGAGGCGTCTTGTCCCAGGGCGACAGCGGTCAAAAGGCCCAATTTGCGACGAAACATCCTTTCACATTGGAGTTTGCCGTCGTAAGGACTGCAGGAAGTCAAGCATGGAGACAGAAGGGACCGTGGAACGTCGCTCGGAATCGACACTCTCGCTCGGTCAGCAGGCCCCGTCAATGGGGACCGTTACATCTATGTTGTGGCCGGGCCGAAATTTCGCGAAATTTTCTCGCTGGATCAGGCCCTAAAGAAGCCCGAACAGGCTGGAGAATGGTGTCTGTCAAAAAATAGAAGGTTTGTTGGGCAAGAGAACACGTGAGGGGGCTCTCAGGCGCGGACCCACGGCGTCAAAGTGGGCAAATTCGGCGAATTCGCCATGTTTGACGCAAAATTGCACCGTGTTCCCGTGCGCGTTTGCATCCTTTGTAGGCACCAAAAGTGATTATATTATGTGTAGATTTGGTTTCCGAAAATCGGCCGAAGTTTTTTTTTATAGTAGTGTAGGGATAGATGCATCTTGTTTCAGTTGAATGAAATATGGAGAAGAAACGGGTCATAATTCTGGCATGTTGCCTGTATTACCAGATGACGACGACGGCTCTCGTCTTGCTGCTTCGACAGATGAATCTTCTCCTAATCATGGCAGCATACTTGGTTATTGAGGAGGAGGAGGAGGAAGAGGCTGCTCATAGAAGGAGGAGGAAGAGGAAGAGAGAGGATGTTGACTGGTGGGTGAGGTCAACATCTGAGCAGCAGCAGTGGATTGACGGCCTTTCTTCTCCCATTCTGGAGGGCGTCGAGTATGAGAGATTTTTTAGAGTAACAAAGTACGCCACATATATATATATCAGATTTCAGATGCCATGTCTTGGGTGTTGATCAATCATGCCATGTTGAATGAAATATTGCAGGGCACAGTTTCATGAGATTCTGGACGTGATCAAGGACGATATCACGAAAGAGAACACCTCTATGAGGGAGCCAATCTGTCCAAAACGGAAGCTGGCATGTTTTATGAATTATTTAGCGACGGGTGAGACGCTTACTTCCATAGCTAGCATATTTGATGTCGAAGAGTCATCAATGCCCTTAATCATCAGAGATGTGAGTCATGCATTAATCTATCGATTGAGGCCTACATATGGACGTTTGCTCAAGAGTGACGCGTATATAATTGAATCAGAGAGACGTTTTAGAGAGCGATACGGATGGCCGGGTGTTTATGGTGTGATTGATGGAATGCATGTGCGGATCAATCATGAGAATGCACACATCCTCTGTAACAAGCAGGGGTATGCCAGCTTGGCCTGCCTTTGCATCTCAGATTCAGATTTGCGGTGTCCATACTATCGAATTGGCGATCCTGGGAGTGTTCATGAGACAACAATGTGGCAGAATAGTGACCTGTATGAGGCTCTGCAGTCAGCAGAATGCCCAGCACCAATCATGATGAATGACGTGAGTAGCACATTGTTGTTGTTGTTGTTGGATGTATCATGTAGTGTACTCTTATCAAATTTGTTATGATGCAGTTCAACGCTGAACAGTTTCCGTATTATTTGTTAGGCGATTCAGCCTTCCCTTTGTCTGAATACATTGTCACCGGGTTTGACAACAGAGAGGGAGCCTCAATCAATGCAGGGTACAATGTGAAGCATGCTGCTATTATTCAGGATTGTGTTGAACGTATGATTGGAGGTATCAAACAAAGGTGGCGGGTGCTGATGGATACAGTATACTTGAAACGATTAGACAGGGTGTGTGAAGTAGTCGAATGCTGCATCTTGCTTCATAACTTTCTGATAGAAAAGGAAACGCCGCTGCCTACAGCAGTGTGGGAGGATATATTGAATGAATCACGCGGACAAGATGAACTTTCTATGCAAGCCAGAGCAACGTATCACTTTGATGCATCTAGTAGTCGTCAGAAAGGCATTAGACATAGACAAAGGTTGGTTGATATTAGTAGTAGTAGTACCAAGGAATAGAAAATAACTACAGTGGAATTTGTCGTAATTGAATATATTTAGTATGCATACTGACTGCGCGCATTTTTTAATGTTTTAATCATGAATTCCCGACACCGAATTCCAGTCATAGCCACCGCCAGGCGCTCTGTGTCTCTTCTATAACGAATGAACTCCTATTTTTTGATAAAAACAACGTCACTATTTGTATTACATGAGAAACCCTGCGTGCTATTCATGTCTGTGTGCCTTGGAGTGGCACTGATGAATTAACGAACGAATTCGCGAATGAATTGACGACTGTCGCTAGACGGGGCATTGTCATTGATATTCTCTGCTGAAGAATATCGGTTTCTGATTTATAAAGATACTCTAGAAGTGGTATCGCCCTAGGGGTTGTGGGGGCTTTGGTCTCGTATCAAGGGTTTACGGTAGTAGGACACACATGAGCGTGTCTTCTTCCGCCTGATTGGATTTATACGATTGATACGATACGTGGTTTTATGGAATTTAGTAATAGTGTGACGGGGAGTGAGGTGACGGAGCAGGCCGGTCAGGAGCGGCTGTCGTTTGCGGAAGTGGCACGGGGTCGGTCGCTGGGGTCTGAGGGGAAGCAGCAGATGAGGAGTGCTGTGGATACGGAGGAGAAGCAGAATAATGCGCAGTGGTTTGGGCCGCGAGGGTATTGGCCGCAGCAGGATGTGGTGGGGTCTTCTCAGGGGCAGCAGGCTGTGTTTGGTGGAGAAGATGGGCAGTATGCTGGTGGGTATGAGAAGAGGCATAGTGGCACGATGAATAATTCAGAGGAGCAGCAGCAACATCAGTATCAACATCAACAAGGGTGGATGTTTGCGCAGCCAAATGCGTCTCAAGGGTTTGATCAGCAACGTCAACAACAACAGGTTTGTAGGCCAGAAGCGCAAGAGATTGCGACCTTGAGTGCTGCTGTGCAGCAAGGGCTGATGCCAGCTCCTATTCCTGCCAAGGATCCGCATCAGCATCAGTTGTTGGAGGCGCATCAGAGTATGACGCATGGTTTTGGTGCCATGTCGTTTGGTATGGGAGAGTACAGGCATCAGGGCATGATGCCTCCTGCGGATGGCTTTGCAGCACATCCATTGCAGAATACGCATCCTTCAATGTGGTATCAGCAGCAAGTGCAGCAGCCGAGAGGTTTTAACTCGTTGGATATGCCTCGTCCACAGGCACAAGAGAGGCGGTCATCTGCGGAATCGGTTCAGAGTGATCCTGGGTTTGTACACAATTCATCTGCGGTGCCGCCCATGGCACATGTAATCAGCGGTGGCTCTGATGCGTCTGGTTATCGTGGGCAGCGGCAGAGAAAAGCTCGACAGCCAAATGAGTATGCTACCAAGGGGTATAGGAAATTATGGCAGCAAGTGACAAATGTCAACAAGGGTGGTCGTTTGGCCCATCCGCGACATTCTTCTGGCGGTGACACCACAGTGGAAGAATTGCTTGATATTGTACTCTCTCTTCCGCCTGACGTTCAGGCAGTTCCAGTGGTTGCGCAGGGTCTGCATTCTCTTGATGCTGGAGCTCTGGCAGCATTGCTCAAAGAGTTGCACAGGAGCAAAAGGTGGCAGCGATCCCAGGAAATCTTTGATTGGTTGCGCCGTGTGGAAGACAATCATCCTCTTAAGCATCTGTGTACGACAATGACGTATACAACGATGATATCACAGTGTGGGTCACAGCAAGCATTGCGGAGGGCGATGGAACTCATGGCAGAAATGCGTGGAAGAGGCATTCCATGCAATGTTCACACATATTCCGCACTCATGAATGTCTGTATTAAGGCTGGTGAATTGGAACTTGCCTTGGATGTGTACAAACAAATGTTGAGTGAAGGGTGCACTCCCAATTTGGTAACTTTTAATACATTGATTGATGTGTATGGGAAGACTGGACAGTGGGAGGAAGCAATTGCTGTTTTGGATGCTGTGGAGGAGCAGGGTCTCGAGCCCGAAGCAAGAACGTATAATACAGCCATTATTGCATGCAATCAATCGTCTCGTGCTGCTGAGGCTTTGCAAGTGTATGAGCGGATGTTGAGTGCAAATGCTCGGCCCACGGCTACGACATATACTGCACTCATTTCTGCGTACGGAAAGGCTGGTAAGCTGGATCAGGCACTCGAGATTTTCAACAATATGGAAAATCATGGTTGTGAGAAGAATGTCATCACCTATTCCAGTCTTATATCTGCATGTGAGAAGGCTGGTGAGTGGGAGCTTGCCATTAGCCTGTTTAATGACATGCATGCCAAGGGATGCCAGCCGAATGTTGTGACGTATAATTCGCTTATTGCGGCATGTGCACATGGTTGTCAAGCGGAAAAAGCGCAAGAAATATTTGAGCTGATGAGGAAACGTGGGTGCCGACCAGATAGCGTCACTTTTGGTGCATTGATTGGTGCCTATGATCGCTCTGGAAACTGGAGAGGTGCTTTGTCCTCGTTTGAGGCGATTCGTACATCAGGCTGCAGAGCGGATACTGTCGTGTATAATAATATTGTTGGATGCCTTTGGGGAACAGGGATTTTGAAAGCACAAGAGAAGGCTGTGCAGATATTCCATGCTGCCTGCAAACAAGGTCATTTCAGGATGACTGTGTCTTGTGACAGGGATGGTTCGACTTCTTCTTCATCGATGGGTGGTGCGTTCTCACCACGATCTTCCAATTCTACCGCTGGAAATCTTGTGTCTACCGAATTTGGCATGCACGCATTTACGATTGGGAGTGCCATTTTGTGTTTGTATCGATGGATTGTTGAGGTTGGAAACAAGTTGAATACGGATGGCAATGGGTGTTTTGGAGATGTGCTGACATTAACATTGAACAAAGGAAAGCCATCTCGGGAGCATACATACCCCATCATCAAAGAAGCACTCCTGGCAAAAGTCAAATCGTGGAGAGCGCCTCTTGAGCTCACTGATATTCCTGTAGGATGCCAAATCTCTGGAAAGAAGGATCAAATTATCGAATGGATGGAAAAGCCAATCATCCGCTCATCTCTCCAGCATTTCCTTTCCTTTGCATATCAAGACAACCAATCTACAGAGAATTTGTTCCAGCAGGATGCTGTGGCAGAGTCAAGGTGCATGGAAGCTTTTGCAGCTGTGAAGCAGTTTGAATCTCTCCAAGAGATTAATTTGCCGAATAATGCAGAATACCCTTCGCCACAAAGTCACGCCCAATCGTTCTTGGATATGGCCTCACTATCAAAGGTGTATCGCTACCCAGAAGATGTCTTGTATGATGGGTTTGATATTTTGATGAGAGTGCAAGAATGCCACTCCATAGACTTGTTGCCGGGAGAGAAGGATATCCTTGCGTTTGCATGCTATCTCATTGCTGCTGATCAATCGTATGGCAAGCTTGACAGTGTGGAATATATGCAGGGGGATGGATCGGATCCTCTCCATGCTCAAGGTGTGGTGTGCCTTGCCAAGAAATTAAAGGCGCAATTAAAAGGGACAACGTCCACAATATCTCCTGTTAGAGTTTTGAAATTGTATCTTGAGCGACTTGGTGCGTATTTCGAAGGACATGCACCATCAAATCACCCAGTAGCAGGGAAAGCATTTGGATTGCTTCCGCTCTACATCAGTGCGCCGATTGCTCGTTCATTTAAATCTTCAGTATTGGCTGCTGCTGTTCTCACTATTGGAAGAAGAGAAGCTGGAGTATCTCCATTTTGGCCACAGGCATTGGAATATATGACTGGGTACAAGAGTTCTCCAGGGACAGAATTGACAGAGGCTATTGATGCACTGTCCTCCACAGGTATCTCCTCTGCAGATGGGTTTTGAACCAGAAAATTTACACGATATGAATAACAAATATAATGAATGAAAGGAAGGCATGATTTTGCACTGTACCAATGTGGCTGATGAAATCTTTATGGTGCATGATATGTTCAATTTGTGGAACGATTACTATTACGCGTGCAAGAAAATTGTGTTACAACTACTGTACAGCATGAAAGACATACTTTATCTTTAAATGATAGCGAATTTCGATTTTTTATACCACATGTAAGCTCTATGTTTGTTTTACTATCTATGCATCACTTTTCAATGCTCCCCGGGGCACAAATTCACCATACTTTTTGAATTTCTTCCTAAATGAACGATTCCTACTAAATGCACCTTCAATCGAGCCATCATCCTGAATCAGTTCTCTGATAGCATTCGCTAGATCTACACCGTCTTCATCGACGATTGCCGTGACAACCCCCTTCTTTCCAGCTCTGCCTGTTCTCCCTGACCTGTGCAGGAAATCTACTGCAGATGCTGGAAAGTCAGCATGAACAACATGAGATACTCCAGGAACATCAAGCCCCCGAGCAGTGGCATCCGTGCAGACAAATATAAAGCTTCTCGATGTATCTCCTCTCATTTGCACATATCGCAGTGACTCCTCTCGCTCAGCCTGACTGCTCCCTTTGTGATACTGCAATACCAGAGGTGATGATGCATCATCACCCTCTGGAGCAAGAGCATTTGACAGCATTGTCGCCATACTTTTGCACGATTTCGTGTCTTTTGTAAACACCATCATTCTTCCTGAACCCTGCTGGATCTCTTCATCGCTCTGAATGATGTCCATGAGAACATCATGCTTGTGTCGTTCCCCATCGTGGGCAGACTCCCATCGAAACTCAACCTGCTGCATCGTCTTGTGCAACTGCTGTCCACTAATCCATGTTGCAGTCGGAAATTCTTTTGCAATTTTCGCTCCAACCGTCTCTTTACCCTCTGTTGGCATTGTTGCTCCAACAAAGCAGTACTGTCGCAGCCAAACATTGGATTGATTCAAATCATCCCCTGGCCTCCTCCCTTCTATGAAATCACATGCACCTTCTTCCACCATACCTCTACCACCATACAACTGTGCCGCCTTGCGAATATGCCGCGGCATAGACCAATAATCATCAAGACTAATCCCCACTTCCTCACAGGCCCTCAGCGCTGCCCTTTCACGATCCCCACCTCTCAACTCGCCCATCAAATGCTCAATACTTTTGCCATATGCCCCTCCAAGAAGCATGTCTGCTTCATCCAACACCACAAACCGCGCCCAATCTTTCAACCCTTGCATTGTCCACTCAGGTCCAATCAACGGCCCAGTTCCATTCAGCAAGGAATGCAATGCCCCTGGCGTTGTCACTACTACATCTGGAAACCCTTCCCTTGAATCATCATATGAAATTTGCTGGGATGACACATACACTGCTTTAATCAGATCACTCCCACCGTAAATCGAATCAATCACATCGACAACTTGTTTGCACAGAACAGCATTAGGACAAAGCACCAGCACAGAGGATGCATCCTCTCTCGACCGAAGCTCCTCCACCACACTCTCCTCCATAATATCATCATCTACGGCCCCTCTATCGTCACCGCGCGCATTGATCAAATTCTCTATGAGAGGCACCAAATATGCCATGGTCTTTCCACTCCCAGTCTCTGCAGCCAAAACCACATCCCCACCCTTCCGAAGCGCAGCATATGAATCACGCTGCGCCTTTGACATTGTTGTAAACCCAGCCTCCTCGAGCAAGCCACACATCTCATGCCCCACCCCATTCTCTGAAAATGTGACATTGCTAAAAAACACATCGTCAACCTCGGCAGCATAACAACTGAAACCGTGTCTCCTCCGTCTATGTTGCTTCAAAATTGCATTAAATGTATCATGAGCTCCTAATCTATAACTCAGATTGCGATGTGATGATTCTACTCCATAGAACCGACTCCAAACCTGCCATGCATGTGGTCCTCTGACCGTCACTGGCGACAATATTCGCTTTGACGCTAGAAGAACACGCATTGGGTAATAATAATACATTACATTCAATTTCTTTTACCAGACCAATGCTGCCAGTTGTTGAGAAACATAAATTCAAATCCAGCTTGGTTTCCTTGTGATTTTAATGATCGAAATACGGAGTTTCTTGTGTTTTCAGAGTACCATTTTCTTTGGCGTGGTGACAATAATATTATCTATTTAAAACCTATTATTTAATGCGATCAAAGGAAATCGTATTGTCGTAGCTTATCGGACCATGGGAGATCAAACTGAACCATTGCTGGATGGTGTTCCAGACACTTTTGGAAATGAATCTTCTTCTTCTTCTTTCCCTAGAGACGACCAAGAAGCAGCGGTAGTTGCTGATGACGGAACCAATACGATTGATCCGGCTATACGATGTACTCTCGATGAGGGAGAATCGCAGCACTCGGGAGCACGAAAGGCAACCGTACGTTTTACTGTTGTTCTACCTGTTCTACAAAAAGTAAAAGAGATACCGTTCCTCATGTATCATGTAGATTCGAAAATTGTCTCTTTGCTTACTTCTAGCTCTTCTATTCATGTTTGTTGAAATATTTGGAGGTATTTGGGCGGGATCTCTCGCCATTATTACAGATGCTGCTCATTTATTGGCAGATGTGAGTGGATTTGGAGTGAGTTTGATGGCCATGTGGTACTCTGCGAGGCAGAGCAAGTCGCATTCGTATAGCTATGGATATGCTCGTATCGAGACTCTGGCAGCATTAGCGAGTGTATTAACTGTATGGTTGGTGACTGGTATCCTGGTATGGGAAGCCATTCAGAGGATCCAGCACCCGACGCCAGTCAATAGTTTTATGATGGTTATTTTGGCATCAATTGGCATTGTGATCAATATTGTCCTCATGGTGGTATTGGGTGGGCATGGACACGGTCACGATGGTCATCATCACCACGATCATGGGCATGATTTGAATCTCAGGGGAGCTATTATTCACGTGATTGGAGACCTGATCCAGTCAGTTGGCGTCTTTGTTGGAGGGTTGCTCATGTGGTGGCACAGGGACTCCCCTTCCTGGCTCATTGTCGACCCAATATGCACACTGTTGTTCGCATGTATAGTATTATGGAGTACCTCGAGTCTGATACGCGACATTGGTGATATCTTAATGGAGAGAAGCCCAAGAGGCGTGGATGGAGCCATGATTCAGCGAGAACTCCAGAATATTGAGGGTGTATCTCGCGTCAATGATTTTCATGTATGGTCTTTAACGCCAACAGTTCCTCTGTTGGCAGCACATTTGCATATCGAGGACGTATATGAGCAACCAAGAGTGTTGTATGAAGCAAAGCAGGTCTCATCACAGCATGGCATCGATCATTCGACCTTTGAGATTGTTCTATCGACCGCATGAAGAGTATATTTTGCAAGCATATATGTGACGCCCATTCACGGTGGCATGAATGCAGTCTTTCATTCATGCAGGGTGCATGAGTTTGACCCTGTGGGACTGCACGATGCATGTGTATGTATGTTCCTGTACGAGCGTTTCATTCTTATAGAATTATTATTACAATTTACTATATCTGTTACAATATTTCGATTCATTTAGGCTTGAACTATGGTTCTTCCGAGGGTCTCCTTTGAAACCAACCGTTCGCCCACCGTAGATACGCACGCAATCAAGCAACACGCAGCATTGCTTTATATTCAAGAACAAAAAGGTCCAGAAACACCAAATATGGTGACCAAGGGGGCTGTGTCGGAACAAGAGCATCAAGACACGCCACCCCCAAAGTCCGCTTTTGTTCCGGTCGAGAAGCCGATCCGGGAGACCAGTGCTCCTCAGCGATGCATTTCTAATCATCACTATGATGAATCAATGAACGTAGAAGGACTTGCAGGCATTGTGGACAGTGTCGGATCCAAGGTGAGGCAGTTGGCACGCGTGCTCAAGCAGGTCGAGGGGATGGTGTCTTCAGTAGAGATGCGGATGGATGGCTCTATGAGGGAACGGTCGGCCTTGCAGTCGAAGAATGATCACCTGATGAAAACAGTGAAAGGCCTGGAGAATGATGTGCGACTTGCGCAGCGGGAGTGTCGTGATGCGGAGAGGCATGTAGCACATGTGCAGGACAAGGTGGAAGATACAGAGAGGGATCTGCGTCGCCTGGAAGAGGAGTACAAGCGCCTCGAGGAATCCAAAGTATCTGATTCATTTCATTGGGATGTTCTGCGCGTAGATTTGGAGAAAGAGGTTGATGCGCTACGGGCCATGGTAAGAGTACGAGAGGATCGTGTTGCGCATGATGCTCGCATGTTGTCTGCATTGCAGGCAAAGGTTGGTGAACTGGAGTCGCAGATCACTCAGATGAAGGAGGAAAAAGATGTTTTATCGCAGAGGTACTTGGCGCAAAAATCTGAATTGGATACGGTGCTCAATGCCTTGGCTCAGGAACAGAAGGATCATGCAAAGTCAAGAGATGCCCTCCAGTCATTGACAGCGACGAATGCTGATCTGAATACTGCCATGAAAGAAATAGAGGTGTGTGCTTTATCCTTCTTTTCCTCATTTCGTATGATGGTCTTGTCAAAGAGAAAAGAAAAATAGATTTTCAAACTCGTTCCATATCACCATACTTGTGCAGGCTGCCAAAAAAAATGTCGAGACACGTTTGGAGCTTGTACAGAGCGACAAGAACCATGTCGTGAACAAGCTTGAATTCCTTCAGGTATGTGATTGATCAACGCCTAACTCCTTATTATCATAGACTATTCTACATTATGTTAAATATATATCATGCACAGATGAGTCATACGAAAGATGTGGAGCGTTCTGAGAAGATGCTTGGAGAGATGAAATCATGCCATGCTGAGGCAATTGCATCCAAGGAGGAAGAACTTCGCTGTCAGAAAGGCTTGCGCGATGCTGCCGTTGCTGACGCTGATAGCCTTCGACAACAGATCATCTCGCTTGAAGAGAAATTTTCAAGAGAGAAAGCGTCGCTTGGAGATGATCTAGAGCAACTCAAAGGCACCAATGCCACTCTGGAAGCATCAAACGCTGTGTTGCAGGCATCTGTGAGGGAACTTGAGATGACATGCGATGCAGAGCGTCGCAAAGTGAGTGATCTCGAAAAACAAATGGATAATACCATCCAAGAGACTGAGGAAGTCAAAAAACGGAACAATTCCCTCGAGGAGAGTCAAGGAATTCTCAAAGATCGACTGGAAGAATGTGAAGCTGTTATCAAACTGCATGAAGAAATACAATCTAAGGCAAAGACTATGCATGCCTCCCCGACGCCTCTAGAGGATGATGACTATGATCATCACGAAGAAAAGGGAAAGAGATCACGCCATGCATCAATGGAAACATCCGTCAGGCGCAAGATTGCAAGGAGAATGAAAGCGTCACAGCACATTCAGACTGGCGCCACCAAACCATGAGTTTGCTACATTTATAGAGAGCCCAGATCATTACGTAGCAT
Organism: Picochlorum sp. BPE23; assembly: GCA_025209345.1. Classification (NCBI taxonomy): domain Eukaryota; kingdom Viridiplantae; phylum Chlorophyta; class Trebouxiophyceae; genus Picochlorum; species Picochlorum sp. BPE23. The sequence goes on from JANSVD010000009.1 coordinate 803,699, forward strand.
TGTATATCATTTGAAAAATGTTTTTAAATACGTCAAGTAGACTAATACTACAAATCATAAAATGAAGCCACAGGTAACGAAACATGGGCGTTTGATACGTCCAGTCTCTGAGTCTGCACGGATCGATATAGCTAAAGTAATTGCTGATTTCCAAGCAAGTGATGAACAAGGTATGCTAAAGATGTCATCGAGTGGCGCTATCAAGGCTGATTGTGACGTGCATCGCGTTCAAATTGTACAGAATACGCATTTCCTCCTGATTTAACAAACCACGAGCGCGCTATTGTTCATAATGAATGCAAAAAGTATGGCTTGATATCGAAATCGTTTGGCAAAGGGAGTACTCGGGCTGTGCACGTATTCAAACAGCGGAAGCAACGGTCAAACAACGAGACGTGCTATACATTCTCGCTTCAGAATGAGACGCTTTCTCGGATCGAGGCGTATCTCGAACGGTTTCCTCCAAGTAGAGATGAGATTTCAACCATTGTTGGGGAGTCTCAAGCGGCGGTAGATGGCAGGAATATGCTGTCACAATCATACACAGATGCAGCACAGGTCAAGGGGCATGGAAAGGTGCCGCATAAAAAAACGCGACAGAAGCGAGCCATGGATATGGAGCAGAGTGAGATTGGGTCGCGTCATGATCGATGGTTGCACTCGATGAATACTGGAAAAGGCAAAGACATGGAGCGAATACGCAAGTCTCTGCCTATTGCAAAGCACAAGCAGGAGATTTTGCAGGCAGTTGAAAGCAGCCAGGTTGTCTTGATTGCTGGAGAGACTGGGTGTGGTAAGACGACTCAAGTTCCTCAATATATTCTAGAAAGTTGCTGGGAGAAGGGAAAGCCGTGCAGGGTGATGTGCACGCAGCCCCGAAGGTTGAGTGCCACATCAGTTGCTGAGAGAATTGCTCAAGAGCGCTGTGAATCAATTGGGGATAATGTGGGGTACACGATCCGTTTAGACAAAAAGGGAGGAGACGATACTGCAATCATGTTTTGTACAAATGGTATCATGCTACGGATGTTGACCTCAACGATGGATAATGCGCTGGATGATGTCACCCATATTGTGGTGGATGAAATTCACGAGAGAGATCGGTTTGCGGATTTCATGCTGATTTGTATCCGGGATATTCTGCCAAAATATCCGCAACTTCGTTTGATTTTGATGTCGGCGACATTACATGAGGATTTATTCTCAAAGTATTTTGGAGGATGTCCCATCATTCGGGTACCAGGATTTACATTTCCAGTCAAAGACTACTTTTTGGAGGATGTGCTTCGAATAACAGGGTATGAGCAAGCTGCTATGCGGCAGCTGTCCATGGAACTTGGACATGCACCATCACATACGATGCCACAAGGTTCGATTAGTAAGAAGAAGGCAAAGGCGTTGAGCGAAGCGATTGAAAGTGCATTTAAGCAAGGGGATGATGATGATTTTGAACGGCTGCTTGAGCTCACAGGGTCTGCAGACACAGAATCCCTCCATGATGAGAATGTGACTATAAATTTCCAGCACCCAGATAACGGAACGACTGCGCTTTTCTGTGCTTGTTTTCATGGTAGGGGTGATATTGTGAGTATCTTATTGGCAAACGGGGCAGATCCATCCATCAGGGCACAAAATGGAATGACGCCAGTGGAATGTGCCAGGCAATTTGGTCACGAGGAGCTCGCCAATCTTATCGATGTCCATACACATCAGGTTTCTAGTCAAAGTAATATAGCAGATGCAGCGTTAGCATTAAGCCATTACCAGTCAAATACGGATGTTGATGATGTTGATATTGGGCTGATTGAGGAGCTATTGCTTTTTGTGTGTGGAGAGAAGCGCCAAGGAAAGGCAGTTGAAGGTCTGGATGCCGCTATTTCTGCTGTTGAGAGCGATGCAAGTGCAATTCTTATTTTCCTTCCCGGATGGGATGAAATAATGCGGCTGAAGGATGCCTTGGATCAGTCAGGATATTTTGGCAATCCTCAAAAGTACATTGTCCTGCCTCTCCATTCCATGGTATCACCCGTAGAGCAGCGAAAAGTTTTCCAGAGACCCCCGCGAAATGTACGGAAGATCATCCTCTCCACAAACATTGCAGAGACTGCCATTACAATTGATGATGTGGCTCTCATCATTGACAGTGGCAGGCAAAAGGAAAAATCATTTGATCCGTACAGTGGCGTCTCAACTCTTCAGAGTGGCTGGATCAGCAAAGCATCAGCAAAGCAAAGAAAAGGAAGAGCTGGTCGATGTCGAAAAGGCTTGGCGTTTCACATGTACTCGAGACAGCGATATGAAGCAATGGATGAGTATCAAGCACCAGAGCTGATGAGGACTCCGCTGGAAGAAATGGGACTCCAAGTCAAACTTATCGATGACAATACAAAGATAGGCGAATTTCTGTCAAAAGCTGTAGAGCCTCCAGTGTCAAAAGCTGTTGACTCTGCAATCAAACTGCTTGAAAATATCGGTGCAATTGAGGAAGGCACAGAGAAACTGACAGTCCTCGGATCACATTTAGCAAGGCTCCCCATCCCTCCAAAACTTGGAAAACTACTCCTCTATGGTGTACTATTCGACTGTTTGGATCCCATTTTGACCTTGTCGTGCTGCCTGGCGTATAGAGACCCATGGGTACTCCCAGCCAGTGTGGATGGACGGCGTCGAGCCTCTCAGATCAAAGTGAATTTCAGTTCACGTGGTTCAGGATTCTCCGACCACCTTGCTACCGCAGTAGCCTATAATGAATGGAAACAAAGACAGCGGTCGGGAAATGGATGGAATTATTGCAATCAAAACTTTCTGAACAATGCCACGATGACAATGATTGATGGCATGAGGACTCAGCTCTTGGGAGAACTCATGGACAAGGGATTCATTACATCGCTGGAGAGCGCTTCATCAAAAGCAACAAGACTGAACCTTGTTCGTTCAGTCATTGCCTTGGGGCTCTATCCAAATATAGGAAGAGTTGCTGCAAACCCCAGACGAGACCAGAAATCCAAAGCAGCCATGATCAATGCTCGAGGTGAGCGTGTCCGTGTTCATCCAAGCTCTGTGAACATTAGCATAAAGAATCCCGTAGACACACAAGAAGACCTAGGAAGACCGAGTTTACTTGTATATGACGAGCTGACCCGTGGAGATGCCGTCATTTACGTCAAATCATGCACAGAGGTGAACCCCCATGCAGCCTTTTTGGTATCCTCTCATCTCACCCTCACATGCCTTCGCGATGATGACGCTAACGATGCACAGAGCGAGACAATTTCAGAGTCGGTTCGAAAAATGGATATTAACGAGATTGAGGAGTTGCAGTCTATGATGAATGACACGACACGGTCGTTTTGGCAGGCTATGGAGTCCTTCAAGGACAAAAGGATGCTCCTCACAGTTGACGGATGGCTCCGCTTCAGTATGCCAGCCTCCTCAGCGCTCTACATTAGTATTCTCCGCCAGAGACTGGTATCAGCGTTTGCATTCAGAGCAAGCCATCCAAAAACACGCCTCCCACACACTCTGACCGTCTGTGTCAATCTCATTGGCAACATTCTTGACAAGGATGGACAGCGGCTCTATTCTTCTCAGAATGATGCATCCTCTGTCCGCCACCATCACAGAAAACCAATCCATCCAAAATCAGCAGCTACCGCCCCACCTCCCCCTCCTCGCCAGCACAAACACACATCACCGCTTCCAGAAGATCAAAAGAAGAAGAGGAGACACAAGTCTGGCAACCAAAAACAGCAGCATATACCCAAGAAATCATCAGTATAAATACATAACACCATGCGTGTACTCAATACATAGCAATGAATTATAATAACAACAATATATGTTTCTCTCTCACTCAGTTACATGTAGTGTAATCTATACTGTAAAAAAACCTTGCATAAAAAATACACGATGCTACATGAGCCGTCTCAACCGCAGCTCTCTGAACCCACCTTCAGGCACCTTCTCCCGAAGCTCCTCTTTATCTTCAGCAAACGCACTCCTATACACCATCACCTCTGTAATCTTTGTCCGATCCTTTGTAAATCGAAACATATTCACCCCAGAAAATGTCGATGTATGATGTGATGGCTTATGCCCATGGTACTCCCCCAAATTTGAAGCAAACCCTTCATACCTCACCCACAACCCATTCATATCACACGTCGCCATATCCACAATATCCACATGAAAATCAGGAAACGCCTCCTTCAGATCATGCAGGTAATGCTTCAATCCCTCTGGGCCAACACATGGGTGCAGAGGATCCCAGACAAGATCCATATGCACTGCATTGTCATCAAAAATCTCATCCGCAATGGCCTCATGTCCCTTGTTCACAAAGTCTATAAAGTACTTTTCCGTCATCTACATGCCAGCATTCTTATTAATAAGAAAGAACAAAAAAAAAAAAAAAAAGAGTGTGTTTCGTACAGTCATCATATCCTTGATCCTCCAGTCCTGAACTTCTTCCTTATCTTTAATATTGAAAACCCTTACTGCTCCGACACGACCGGAACGGCGATGCGCCGAGACCAGTGATTGTTTCCCGGATGCCGATCCAACGTTCATGGCCACCCCAGCCACAGCCGTCTTTTGCGTCGATACTACCTTCATAACGTACTACTATTGTTTCTGAAAGATAATAATTTTAAATTACATACGATGGGATATGGGGTGATTCTTCTTCCTTGTCTTTTTTATCCACGACTCGAACATCCGAGACCTCGTGTCGGATGACGGCATCCATAAAGGATTCTCCCGAGAAGAAGATCACTGCCGCAGACGTATTATCTGCTGCTCCTACTGCTTTTATTTGCATCTCAACACACGCTTTGCACAAGTCCATGGCGACCCGTGATTCTCGATCGGGTGAAGAACGCTTGGAGGCAAGCGAACTGCAGACAAAGACAACAGCATCTCTGGGATGCATGGCATCCCATACTCCGTCCGTGGCGAGGATGAGACACACATCTTTCCCATCATCTATATCATAGAAGGAAATCTCCGGGCTAGGGATGACTCCAAATGCTTGCAAATGATAATGGCCTACTGCTCGGGTCATGCCCAGTGCAACAGAAGAGAGGCCACCGAGGTTGCTGACTTCCAAATACCCATCTTCTCTGAGCGCAGCGAGGCCGAGGAGCTCTTCATCCTCGCACAAGAATTCTCCTATTCTATACCTCTCTGAGATATTATGCCCCGAATGGGGCTTTGTGAGTTCCGTCGCCACAAGGAATTGCCCATCTAATGAACCAAGAATGACATCACTGTCCCCAACATGCCCAACGGCAACAAACCCTGGTTCCAAGACCACCACGCTCGCTGTCGTTCCGAATTCCACAAGTCTCGCACCGGCATTTGGGTTTGTATAGATTGCAGATGTATCATTGCGTTTATCTCGAGACTGCAATTCAAACACATGGTGACCCATGCCAGTGCCATCTGGAAATGAATATTTCGGCGGAGCAGCTTGGTATATGTCCAACACACACGCATGCGCCTTTTGGAACGCTGTATCAAACATTTCCCGTATACGCCTCTTACCCCACGCCCTCAAATACCCCGCCTCATCCTTGTTCTTCTTCAATCTATTGTGTGCTATAACATGTTCTTGAATACACGCAACTATATGTGTTACTAATTCTCTCCCAGCTGCTTCCGCAGCCACCTCACCCAACATACCATGCCCATCAAGGACGGCAGCAATGATGATGTGCTTGTCAGTCTGAGGAATTGGAATCCGATGCACGAGCGAGACGTCCTGGTTGAGTGACCCGTACTTTGTTCCCACCACACTTGCGTGGCCGCTCACCATCGCAGAGGTCTGCTTTCCAAGCATGCTTGTTTATCGTTTAATAATGGGTCTCGCTGCGTCTTGCTTTATGAAGGGCAAAACCCGAGTCCTGTGCTCTGTCGTTGACTGCTTGTCGTCTCTCTGCTTGTCACATGAATCATACCGTTTCCAAGGCCTTGGAATGCATGATGAATAAATATATTAAAAAATTTGAGATATTTGAATACATATAGAACAAAATACCACGTGGGTCCGATAGAAGTCGTCTCGACGGACTCTCGCCTTCCTAAAATAAAACATTAAATAAATAACAAGATGCTATCTACTCGTGTGAGGCAATGATGCGATCTACTATTTTATTGTGATTGTGTTGTATCATGGCGTACCATCAACGGCGACAGAATCGATTCCAATCGAGTCCATTGGTGCTGTTGGATGATGGGGAGGCTGGACTGGACAAGGGCGCTGCTGCTGGTGCTCAGGCCTTGCTCTGCACGACGAGGGAAACAGGAATGATGGAATTTGATCGATTCTGTCTCAACCAAAACACCATGAAGCCAAGGTCTCTTCTGGTGGCTGGAAGGAGGCAAGTTGTGAGGGAGGAGGAGGGCGAGAAGAAGAAGAAGAAGAGAACAAGGCAGGGTGGTGGAAGGATGGCCCTGCTGGCTTCCGTGTCTCGGGTGGGGACGGCGGGTCATGCTGAGGCGAATGAGATGTGTACGATTGCGTCTGCGGCAGAGAATTCTAGTTTACATCCGAATATTGATACTAATGCTCCTATGTGGAGGATCACGGCGGGGAATTTGGCAGCTGGTGCGACTGCTGGGTGTGCTGTCGAGGCTGCCCTGTATCCGATTGATACCATCAAGACAAGGCTGCAAGCCATGCGATCTGGAGGGGGAGTTGGGGCGTTGCTCAAGAGTGGAGGTGGAAGAAGTTTATATGCTGGTCTGTGGGGGAATTTGGCTGGGGTTGGGCCGGCGTCTGCTGTATTTATGGCGGTGTATGAGCCTGTGAAGAAGGCTGTGCTGTCCTCTGTGCCAGAGAACAAGTCATTCTTGGGGCCACTGATGGCTGGGGTTGCTGCTGGGTTGGCGTCATCGGTGATTCGTGTTCCTACTGAGGTGGTGAAGACGAGAATGCAGACTGGAGAGTTTACACATGCGACCAAGGCGTTGAAGTCAATTGTGACGCGAGAGGGTATGCGGGGGATGTTTGCTGGGTATGGTTCCTTCTTGTTGAGGGATTTGCCGTTTGATGCGATAGAATTTGTGACCTATGAGCAATTGAAGAAAGGATATAAGACGTTGGTGTTGAAAGATTCGAGAGATTTGAATCCAGGGGAGCATTCGGTGTTTGGGGCAGGGGCAGGGGCTGCAACCGGATTGGTGACCACTCCATTGGATGTGCTCAAGACGAGGTTGATGATTCAAGGGCAGAGTGGAAAGTACAAGAATGTATGGGATTGTGCTGTGAAGATTTGTCAGGAAGAGGGTCCACGGGCGTTGTTTAAAGGATGGCAGCCTCGTGTTATTTGGATTGGTGTTGGTGGAAGTGTGTTTTTCACAGTCTTGGAGGCATCAAAAACGTTTTATGCTCCCAAGAAGAAGGCTGTATCGGAATGAAAATTTTAATAATTACTCCATGTATGTAATAATTCATGAATCATCTGCGCTGTTGTCTGCCTCGTCGTCGTGAGTTGTTGGTAGAATTCATTCGTCCTCCTCTTCGCCTTGCTGTCGTGGTTGCATTGCCTCGTCCACCTGGTCCTCCACCTCTTCCCCTCCCTTGCCGACGAGATGATGATGATGATGACGGTCCAATGGTTCGTAAGAGGTTGGCAAACTCTCTATCACATCTGACGCAGCGTGAGCACTGTGCCATATGCCGGTATGAGGGTGGCAGGAGGCCAGAGTCAAAGGTGAAGGATAATTTGCGCACGTCATCGCCGCATTGAGCACAGGAATCCTGTGAGATTTGAACGTCTCGTGTCACTCGACGAGGAAACGTCTTCTTACTTGCATGACCAGCATGCATGATGGCACATTGAACTGCGAATATGCCATCCTGTCTCGACAAGATGAGCTGTGCACCACAGGAGCACGATGCAAATGGTTGACCTTGGGGTTGTTGTGGGGCAACCTGTGCCCTTCCTGCAAAGACAATAGTCCCGACTTCGTCCCGAAGAATTTGAGATTTCTCATTCGCAGCGTCAAAATCGCGCTTGAAGGACACTATCGCTTCTGATAAAACTGCATCTTTTGTTCGTCTGCCTCTGGCAACAGCATCAATGTTTCCCTCTATAATGCCTCGCAGACTTGGCCACCAGAGGTTCTCAAGACCCATTTTGCAGTAGGCAGATATAAGAGATTCGCCCAAGGATGTAGGTGCAAACGTCATGGACGCAGAATCTTTTGTGGCATACCCTCTGTCCAGCTGCTTTGCAATATGATCAGCCACTGTGGCATCAGTACCAATGCCGTACTCATCCATCTTTGCCAACAAATCTGTTTCTCTCATACGAGGAGGCGGCTGCGTCGTTCCTTCATGAAAATCAATCGCTTGAGGTGTGAATGTTTGATTGGGCTGAAGCCGAGGTAGAGATTCGGATCCACCCCAGTTGGTCCATGGAAATATTTCCAACCAGTTCTTCTCAACAACCATGAGCCCGGTACATGAAAAGTGTTCTCCTGCGACTGAGATGCTGATTTTCGTCTCCTGACCAATCGCATCTGGAGAACAGGATGCTAAGAAATGCCTCACTATGAATTCATATATTTTGCCCTTCTCTTGGGCATTCTGTCCCTGGTAATCGTATGGCTTTGTAGGATGTATTGGAGGATGTGCACCATCATCCTTCCCACCAGACAGAGGCCATCGAAAGCCACGATCGAGCAATTGTGAAGCATACCCTGACCATGCTTTGCCAGAGTCTGCTTGACTCTTGACGAGTCCTTTCAAGTCATACCCTTGCTTGTACAATGTTGTTTCAGTTCTGGGATAGGAAATGAATCCATTCTGATACAGTTCCTCTGCCAGTTTCATAATTCTTTCACCGGACATTCGCAGATACTGACTCCCCTTCTTTTGAAGCTCTAATGTACATAAGGGAACTGGTGCATTTCTTCTCCGCTGCGCACCCGCAATATCGATGACTGTTGCCTGAGGCTGTGCTGTACACATGTTGTGGTACATTGTTGCAACCGCTCTATCAAACACATTACCCCTGTCCCAATTGAAACGAGCCTTGCCTGCGCTCGGGCCATTCTCCTCGTTATATTGTACATATATAGTCCAGAAATTTTCGTGGACATGTGACTGAATTTCCCATTCCCTCTTGACAATCAGGCCAAGAGTTGGAAACTGGCACGGTCCATAACTGAGCAACATCCTCTCTCTGTCACTGGGCAAAAACTCTGTCCAATCAAATGCATCCTGAAGAAGAAGAGTCTGAAGCCTAGTAAATGATGAGCCTATCCGCAGATCAATTTCTTGCCGCGCATCGACAGCAGCTGACTGATTCTCATCTGGAGCAACCAAATTATGCACGGCTCTAAATATGTCCGATGAAATTAATGCTGAGAATCGAGCTCGTTTCACTTCCATCCGAGGATTCACCTCTCTACACACTGAAAGAACCTCGAAAGCAATATTTTCTCCCTCTCTATCGCAATCCAGCCATAAAATCAGCATCTTTGCTGACCGTGCCAGTCTCTGCAAGTTTCTCTTTATCTTCTCTCCCTCTCCTTTCGAGACCTGCTTTGCCACAGGAGCCTCATATAAATACCCTGGAGCACAACCCCTCCAGGTATTATACGGCGCCACAAAGTCCAGCTCCAACAAGTGTCCAGCAACCGAGGAAAAGACCATATTCACCTGCCTACCTTGAAGGGTGAAAGGAAACGAAAAGTTTCGGCAATACGTCGCACTGCATGCCAAATACATCAATCAAATACATCATTCAGATATATGCAGAAAAAAGCGCGCATCATACCATGATGGGATGTCTTGTGCAGCCTGTCCACGACACAACAAACGAGTCACTTCTCGGGCAACACTGTTCTTCTCAGCGACGTTCAATACCGTCTCCATGACCCATTAATTATATAAAATGCACTTTATAAATTCCAAATCGCGCATCATAGATACAAGCCTCCCAGTCAGCATACGTTGTTTTGAAATTCAGTTGAGCATCGCAGGCCGGAACGTGGACAATCTCTCTCTCTATACATACAATTGTGGTACTATAATTACTGTATTAGGCATATAAATATGTCTAGAAGTGGGTCAAGATTACACGTCAATCCTTGAAACAACAAGAAGTTTTTTATTTGATGATAATCATAAAGTCAGATGCAGCGTTTGTATGTTGAATCACCTGCGCTTATTTTTGCCCCCCTTGGCACTGGTCTTTCTCTTATTACCAGCAACAGAAGCACTTGCTGCTGCAGGAACTTTGTCGTCAATGTCTTTGATGGCAACATGAACAGGGGCATTCTTCACTTGCTCAGACTCAGAGTCCACCAGGAAGAGACTGTGGCCTTGCCCCATGGAGACCTGGTAGCAATCTGCGCCCTCCAAAGCAAGGCATTTATCTGGGTTTGCAGAGCTCTTCTTGCCGCCCTCTCCGTAGCCTAATTCGCCGAATCCACTCGTACCTCCCCATGTGATGGTTGAATTTTCCCCGTCTGCACTTGCAGAACACCCAAACGTCGTCGCTCCGCACGAAAAACTTTTGATGTCCCATCCAGCAAGTTCCATATACGGTACAGGATACATGAGATTGTCTCCAGATGTTTTCAGTTTTCCCCATGCAAACAGCTGTCCACCAACCATGGTGCAAAATGTTGATGTGGCACCTGCGGCCACAATGGCGTCCTCTGGAATCTTAATTCTACCAGTCAACGTCTCCACCAATCTTGGCTTGAATTCATCTTGCTGCACCTTGTGCCCAAGACGTCCATATCCTCCAAAACCCCATGTCCACACACCCCCATCAGAGCAGACTGCAATCGTGTGGTTATGCCCACAGTCAACCCTGGTAACTTTCTTCTCAGCAAGAGCTTCAATTTTTGTAGGCACAGGCTGAGGATCAAACACCATCTTCACGGACGAATCAGCCGCGTTATACTGGTTGTCAGTACCATGACCTAATTGTCCGTACTGAGGCAGTCCAGCAGAGAACAAGGCTCCATCACACAGCCACATAGTGAATTCACCCCCACAACACACCTTTGAACAATTCAAAATTTCACATCGCTGTGGTGTGAGGATGACATCCTCTCCTCCCTTGACCTTTTTGACACTCCCAGTCCCACACTGCCCATATGAATTCAGACCACACGCATAACTCTCACCCTTATCCGTCAAAAACACGGTGTGGTATCTACCGCATGCAGCCGACACAATCTTATGATCCTTCAGAGCTTCCAACTTTGTTGGAACATTGCGAGTCAACTGGTCTCCAAGTCCCAACTGACCCTTCTCATTTCTTCCCCACACATAGCACCCTCCATCCACATCAACAGCCACCGAGTGACACGCAGCACTTCCAGCAGCAATAAATGTAATCTTAACATCCTGTATAGTAGTATCAAAACGTGTCATGGATCGAGTTCAGTACGACCACTCCCACCGCCACAACAACCAAACACGTGTGTCACCCACCTCCAGTTCTTTCAGTTTATGAGGTACATTAAGACATGGATACTCGGGCCTTGTCTCTTTGGTTCTACCAATTGCCCAGTAATCTGTTGCCCCACACTGCAACACTGTACCTGCGACTAAATCCCCTGCCATTGAAAGTATCTTTTTAAACTCTTTCTGGCCGTGACGTTGTTTCAAACAGGCAATATGCAGTATATTTGTGATATGGATGTGAATCCATAAAAGTTCGATGGGGATGTATGGCGTTTTCAAGCATTGTGGATTTCAAATTGTAGCGAACAAGCACAGAGATTAGTCCTATCAAAGAGAGTACTGGATGGGAGGCAGTGTGATACCCATGGGTGGTGTGGATCTCATGGATATACTGGATCGATCGGCCATGAAGAGGCATTACACGTATTATTATAGCCTAAAAGTTGTATTGGAAGGGGTAAAAGATGGTGAGTCATGTGTTGCTGAGGCGCCAGGGGCAATGTTTTATTCTGCAAGACACATGCCTTACTTTTCGTAGAGCTCTTGGCCTGACGAATAAAGGGATGGGCCTTGGAGAGGATTTCAACGTAGATAGTTGGTCTCAAGAGGATTGCCGTAGGGTGGATGGGATGGGGTGGGGTTTGAGGCAGCCAAGTTGCAGCAGGGGTATGGCAAGCTCTTCTGATGGTGGTTTGAAAGAAGCCATGACGTACTGCCAACGCGTTGTGAAAGAGAAAGAGTACGAAAATTATCTGTGGTGTTCTCAGTTGAAGCCAGAGTATAGAGCGCCAATTATTGCGTTGAGGGCGCTGGGGATTGAGATACAAGCTGTGCAGGAGCATGCTCGGACTGAAATGTTGCTCATGATGCGGTATCAGTGGTGGAAGGATTCGGTGAGAAAGGCATTTGAAGCAACGCAGTCTTATGAAATGAGTCAGCCTGTGATGAAGGCTGTGAGTGAATTAGTGCGACAGGCTACCATATCAAAGTATAGGGTGATGAGGATGATTGATGCTCATGAGACGGATGCTCTGAGGACGTCTCCCATGGTATCGATGGGGGAGTTGGAGGACTATGCCGAGGGTACTTGCTCACAATTACTCTATATGCAATTAGAGGCGTGTGGACTCGCGACTGCCGCGACGGAGCATGCTGCATCACATTTGGGCAAGGCTATAGGTTTATCTCAGGTGCTCAGGAATGCTGTGGTGTACTTGAAAAAGGGAAAGACATACTTTCCGGAGGATATTTGCAAAAAATATGGTGTCACTCCAACAGAGTTTTTAGTGAACGATTCGCCGAGTGACGTGGCTTTTGAGGTGGCAAAGGTAGCAAAAGCCCACCTTGATGCAGCACGGACTCATGAGGTGATTGAACCAGAGGCTGCGCCATTGTTCAATCAAGCATTGTCTGTCGAATTATATTTGAATGCTTTGGAAAAGGCAAATTTTGATATATTTAGCGCAAGTATGCATAGAGGGGGATATTTGCCTGTTGAATATTTGATCAAGTTGAAATGGAGAATGATGCGAGGAGAATGGTGATCAATTACAGTGTTTTAATTTAATAATAAATACACTGTTTTAAAAACAATTGGCAATACTATTGGCTAGGGAAAGGTCCTTTGCCTTTCAAACCCTTTTCAAATTTGTCCAGTCGCTTGATTCGTCTCATGCCAAGGAGAACAAACACCCCTAGAACAGTCGACGTGAGCATGAGTGCTGTGGCTGGGAATATTCTCTCCTGTAGTCCAAACTGTATTGCTCCATTGAAGAGTCCCATACTTGCAATAGACTGAATTATTGCGACTTGGAAAATGCCTGATCTTCTGTCTGCTCTCTCTGATTCTAATACTTTGACTCGTGGCTTCCAATCTCCTAGTTCCAGGCCACGCAGGGAGCTTTCAATCTTTTGAACTCTCAAAGGCATGGCAGCTGTTGCGGCACCAACCTCGGTGGCTTGGGTTGTCAATTGATCAAATATAAATTGCTGCTGATTTTCTGCTCCTTTGAGATCTAATAGTTCCTGTGCATATGGAGCAGCCGTCTCTGCAAAGGAAAAGTCCTTATCCAGCGTCTTTCCAATACCCTCAAGTGTAGCAAAAGCTCTCAGCACAAATGTGAATGTTGCAGGGAAGCGGAAAGGCGAATCTATAGCAATAGAAAACAAGTCCTCACCAATCGCTGCGACAGTTTCTTGCTCCTGTGCTTGTCTGCCTATATTATCCACAAAGTATGCGAGAGCGCGACGAATACCAATCGTATCAGAGGACGTCGGAGTGATGATACCAAGAAGCGTCAGGTTCTCAAGGACTGCATCCACGTCCTTTTGCGCTATTCCATAAAACAAATCCAATAATCGCTCCCGAGTACCCGGTACAATTTGTCCCATCATTCCAAAATCATAAAATATCAGGTTGCCTGAGGAATCAATGGCAATATTTCCTGGGTGTGGATCAGCATGAAAAAAACCATGCTTCAAAATTTGAATCAGATAGGCCTCAGTCGCCCTCTTGGCAACCAGCTTTGCCTCCAGTCCAGCATTTGTAATGGCATTCAAGTCTGTAATTTTTGGCCCTGGCATGTACTCCATTGTCAGCACAGCGCTCGACGTTCTCTGCCAAAACACCCGTGGTGTCTTCACCCAGCTTTCATTCTTGAAATTTCTTCTAAACTTGTCTGCATTCTTTCCCTCATTAATATAGTCAATCTCTTCGTACAAAATACGCGCACATTCCTCATAAATACCTACAAAATCCCTAGATCCATCGCCTTCATCACCTTTATCGAGCTGTGTCGCGACCACCCGGAGGTTCTCCAAGTCGATATCAAACAAGCGCTTCAATCCAGGGCGCTGAACCTTGACAACAACCTTTTCTCCAGTCTTGAGACGCGCAACATGAACTTGACCTAGCGATGCTGCAGCAATCGGTTTGGGATCAAACTCGGCGAACAGTTCGTCGACGGTTCCGCCCAATTCTCTCTCAATAGTCTGAATAGACTTTTCTGCAGAGAATGCTGGCACCTTGTCCTGTAATTTCCCAAGCTCTTCAACAAATTCTGCTGGAAACAAATCGCTCCTTGTTGAGAACAACTGTCCAATTTTAATAAATGTAGGACCCAATTGTAAAATAGACTCTCGTATCCAAATGGCTAATTTTCTAGCACGTGCAGCCTTTTTCTCATCCGTCATGCCTCCTGGGTATGACCACTTCTGCTCCAACAACCATAATCTACTTCTCAAAGTCAACACAAACCTCCACGTATCGATCGTCCTTTTTGTTTCACTGTAATCATCTTGAGACCAAGTATATTTATAATCCTGCGCAAGCTCAGTTCCACTCACATCGTCATCAAAGCCAGCCACCATCATGGTCCTCTGAAACTGCATTGGCGCATTGTGTTCCTTCTGCTCCTTCACAGTCGTAGGCACCACAGGAGCCCCCTTGTACGTCATTGGAACAAGTTCTCGTCTTGTTTCATGCGTTGTCAACACCTTTGAGGAATCACGAGGAGATAAATCCCGCATTGCTGGTTTCTTTTGTGTGGCTTGTACAGACACTCCATATCGTGTTCGTGGTACACTAGTGCGTCCACCACCCACAGATCGATCCATGAAACATGAACCCATTGTGGAATGACTCATAGAATGTGCTGCGCAAGGCATTGCTGTCTATCCTCTGAGGACACGTTTGTGTGGTTACAGTTTCTTTGTCAAAATCTCGGCGACACAGGCTTTCAATCGAGTCGCACCACCCTCCAACCAAACAGCGCAAGCACCCAGAATGTATGTATGTAAATATTTGACTCATCAGTATTGGCTAGAATGGACTCTATGGTGAATCAGTCTGAGTTCATCAATTCATGACGTAAAGTGTTAATTTACGGAATTCGTTCATATTCACAATGCCCGTCGCATACAGCGTATTTTTCACTCAAATAATACCCATACGATACTTTACTATCGATCCAAATATGTATATGCAATCATCTGCCGGAAAGAGCCAAAGCATGGCATCGCAACATCCTTGCAGGGGACATGCCATGTCTACCCGTGTCCCAAATGCTCGCCCCCAAACGAGTATTTGCCATCGATTCGTACACAAATCGAACATTAGTAGACAAATATCGATACGTAGACATGTATCATCTGAAAAAGACGTGGGGGAGGACTCAGGATCCTCTTTCCACCAACAGAGAATGAGGACTACAGCAAAAAAAGAGGATGATGATGCCAACAAACCTCCCATTGCCCAGGATGTTTGCGTGCGGTACGGTATCTAGTCTTTACGTGATAGCATAAACTCACGGTGATATTAACAGTGGAATTGACGACGTATGCGATGCAGCATTGTAGAGACTGACGATGATATTGAATGTGTGAGTTGGTTACGAGCAACATCCTTTCATGCCTACCCAGAGGAACGGAAATTCGCTGGGAAGATACATCAGCTCATGATTGCTGAAGAAGAATCAAAATCGTTAAAAGCTCTCAGGCTGGACCGACGACTCCGATCAGAAGATCCTATATCCTCATCACCCAGGGATGGTGATACAGTCACATTGATGGCATCATGCCATGCTGACAGTATACCAGACATTGACGAGAAGCTATGTTATTTAGAATCTCAAGACGGATCAAAGATGGCTGTTCTTGGTAGTTTAGACATCCACGCAGCTCGTGCTCTGCCAGGAGAGGTATTGATTGGATCATCAGACAATGCTGCCTATTTAGCTAATGTCTGCACAGCATCTGCAGCACGACGTCGAGGCGTAGCCACAGCATTGCTGTCTCGAGCACGAGAGATCGCTCAGAAATGGAATGTAGATGCCTTATTTGTGCATACCATGGCTGTGAATGAGATTGCCATTGAGTTTTACACAAAGAATGGATTTGTGATTGACAAGGAAGAGACGAGCAATCAGGCACATTATAGGGGTAGATGCTTGGATGGGATAGAAGGGCGGGGCAGAACAGTATTGCTACGTGATGCAACCTTGCCTCCATCATGATGAATGAGATGTAGTGATTGGCGAAAAGGCCCCAACTTCTTTAACAAGACACGTCTACATTGTTTTTTTGCACGCTGTTGATATTCCGTGCATTCTCACCAATAATTCATATTTTTTCCACATTTTCTTGTATCAGATGCGACAATCATCAACTTGGATACCACAATTGGGTAGAAATTGTTGATCGGGTGGAGTATTGCTGGAGCCAGATTAGAATGTCAGCCGAGGCATTCTGAATGCAACTGGACAAGCGGATAGGTGAAATATTACAATAAAAATGCATGGTTGGTGGCGTCGAGCAAACATTGGCGGTGGGCGTTGTTGTTCCCTACTTTCAAACCGAGGGGCAGCCCTGGCAGGGCCTGGCTGCAAGTCTGGACAATCTCTGTCTCTCTATCGAATCCCTATCAGTAGAAAGACAAACACTCGTTTCGTGAGAGCCCGTGATGGGGCTCGGTCGACCCCAGGAGGGCGTTCTGTAGGGTTGGATGATGTGGATGCAAGTCCATCCAATAACATTCTCTTGGATGATGCAGCCAGGAATTTCCATCGAGAAGTCCAACGAGGTATCGATGAAGACATAGTTCTATCTAAAGAGCTTGGATTTGATAGCGTGGCAGCCATGAGGACAGCATTGTCAGAAGAGTATATAGAAAAGATTAGGGACAAGTTGGCACAGCGTGGAGAGGAGTTGGAGCAGGAAAAGAATATGAAGAACACAATGTTTCGTGCAGGAAAAGAATACTACGAAAGGGGCATGTATAATGACTCGCTGAAATCACTTGAGCAAGCATTGGAGGCAGAGGGGCCCTTGTCTCCTCTGGGAGGAGAAATCCAGTTGTGGTTGGCGTTGGCCTTACAGGCGTGTGGACGGGAAGAAGACTGTATCGCAGTGTATAAAAATGTGGAAAGTACGCATCCTTTACCGTCTATGCGCAAACAAGCTGCGAGTTTACGGTACATTATGGAAGCGCCAAAATTAGAGCTGAGTCCCGAGGAAAAGGTCAGCATCCCTGTTCTCGATGATATCGATAGAAACCAGACCAAATCGAACAGGCCTATTCGGCCCAAGATTAAAAAGATTGAGAAGAGGAAAAAGACTTGGGATGAAGAGTTCTGGGACAGCTACAGCCCGCCAAAATATCTGAGGAATAGATACGTTGTAGCAGCAAGTATCATCGTGTCCATCGGGCTGGCATGGTATTCGAGTGTGATGAAATAATACTCCATCCATCCAACAGGCAAGTGCAGAAAAGGTCAGGCCAGATGGGTACCCGAGGTTGTCGCCCAGGCTGCACCTGCATCATGTATCCTCAAGAGATTTGAGAATGGCGCCTTTTTTAATCCCAACGTGGGGCTGTCGTTGCTTCAGGTCTACCCGCGGTATTGAAACCCTCGAGCACGCCTCCCTCCGAATAGTCTAACAATTCTTTAATTTGTATATTTAATTCTTTCAATTATTTCATATTGTTTCGAGTGCAAGATGTTGAGAACACCAAACGCTGCTCGCTGCCTAGTGACAGCACCTCTGCTGAAATGCAGAGTACAGGGCCTCGCGTGCCGGGCCATGGAGGAGCCATCAGTGGCCACAATATCTCGCATGAAGCAGTACAATGAAGAAATGCAAGAACGTATGGGGTGGAAGCAGGTTGAGAACCCGTATTCATACGACCCTGATTTCGGGTTGTATTATCACCATGTCGAATCAGACTTGATTGTAGGCAGTCAACCTCAAAATGCTGAGGATATTCAACATCTTCATAAACACGAGGATGTAAAGGTTATTTATAACATGCAGCAGGATAAGGATATGGCGTATTGGAGTGTCGATGGGGAGGAACTGCAAAGAGCTGCTGCAGCCCTGGGCATTGAGTATGTTAGGGTTGAAGCGGTTGATTTTGATCCTCATTCGTTGAGACGGACACTACCCCAAGCAGTCGCTCGTTTGCAACAGGTGCGGGAAATGGGACGAGTATACCTCCATTGCACAGCTGGTTTGGGGAGAAGTCCTGCCGTTGCCATAGCCTCACTATTCTGGCATACGGACATGAATCTGGAGCAAGCCTATGAGTATTTGACCAGTATTCGTCCGTGTGGACCAAACAAGGATGCTATTCGTGCTGCAACATTTGATGTCTTGGATGATAGGCATTTCTCAGTATTTGATTCGCTTCCCTCTGAAGCCTTCTTGTACCTCAGTCAACAGGACAGAGAGTTTATTAGAAGTCGCCTCCTCGGCGTTGATGATTGGAATTGAGTGATTCTGAAGAACATGTAAGGTTATTCTTTTGTGACGTTGATCGTGTGGAGTAGAACAACTGCTGCCATCACTGGACTGATGATGTTCTGGAGGGTGGACAAACTATTCGGGAGAAGGACGATACATAGGATGTATCGTTCATCATGAAGCCATCGTACCACGTAAATCCAGTCTAATTTCGATTCTACATTTAACAATTGACCAAAAATGTCTGCCGCTCTCATTGCTACACCATTCACAGGCCGTGTGCAGGGATTCTCTGCTGCCAAGACCAACAGAGTGTCCCGTGCTGCACGTGTCCCAGTCCGTGCTGCTGCTGATAAGGATCAGGTATGTGTTTATATTTATAGATCAGCCACGTGGGTTGGTGGCTGCAGTGCTTGGGATAGGTCGAGGCGACGAATGATGAAATGTTGCCATCGGGACACCCTCGCTTTCTCGACGGAGTTGCTCCCTTTTGGGTACAGGGTTGCATTAGTATCACTTATGTAACATTAAATGAGTACAAGAGAGGTCGAGGCTGCGATGTGCCGCGAATGGAACGATGGATTTCGTCGCCGAGGTGATGCTGGACAATGGATTGGTCTCAGATTTTGCAATCAGTCATGCCTCGATCTATCCCTTTGTCCGGTCCAAGCGTACGTTTGATAGGAATGATACATTGCCTCACTCCCGTGTCTCCTGTCGTTGTGTAGGTTATCCAGCCAATCAATGGAGATCCATTCATTGGAATGCTCGAGACTCCAGTGACCTCTTCTCCACTCGTCGCAAGCTACTTGTCCAACCTCCCAGCATACCGCACCGGAGTGTCACCACTCCTCAGAGGTGTTGAGATTGGTCTTGCCCATGGATTCTTGGTCGTCGGACCATTCATCAAGCTCGGACCATTGCGTAACTTTGCTGGAGCTTCTGGAAACGCTGCAGAGATTGCTGGATGCTTGTCTGCTGCTGGTCTGGTGTTGATTTTGACCATGTGCCTCTCCATGTATGGACAGGTGACATTCCAAAATGAGGTGCCACAGGTTGGAGTCAAGACCTTGTCTGGACGTAACATCCAGCGTGATCCACTCCAGACCTCTGAGGGATGGTCCAAGTTCGCCGCTGGATGGACCGTTGGAGGTCTGGCTGGAGTTGCATGGGGATACGTGTGCACCCAGATCCTCCCATATTACCAGTAAATGGGTTCTATAGATATCTAGCTGATTTTCTTAAATCAAAACAAAATATACCTTCATATTGAATGTAAATGGAAGATTATTATTTTCGGGAAGAATACAAATCTTTGAGCCGCAGTTCTAATTCAGTTGACTGTCGCCGAACAACGTGTCCACCCTCCTCTGGTGTGGAGATTCCCGGACCTATATATTCTCTCACGTACGCATGCAGCGACTCTTTTATCGGCACAGCCCTATCCTTGAGTGCTGCTAAAAACGGCGTGCTTGTAGACTCTACCAACAATTTCAAGTCTGCCACTGAATAGACATCAAAATACTTCATCGCAGCTACACCCGACACGGCAACAAACGCACTCAACCCTAATGAACCGTATACCAACGAGCGCACCCCAACAGCGTATGCGCGTTGCGCAAGCTCCCGTGACTTTGCCTGATGGAGACTGAGTTTGGATGTCCCCTCCTCCGCCGTGGACACTTTCTCAATCGCCCTGAAAATCTCTTCATATCTCCCTCGAGCACTAATTTGTAGCTTACCCGGTGAAAATGCATGGTTGCGGGACATCCACGATCGTTTAAATTCGTCCAGTTCCTCTGGAGTCAAAGGCATTGGAAGGGCTTTGACCTTCCTCTCGATTGATGCCATATTGGGCACATGAACGCGTGCCTCAGCCTGCAAAATCTCTGCAAGAGTTTCATAGACATTCTCTGAGGCAACCATGCGCTCTGTCCCCGTCCCCAACCGTTTCACAGTACGGTTTGAAAGTTTCCCATCCTTTTCCAGCTGTTTCTTGTGCTCGTGAACCGATGATTCTTGTTCTAATTTAAAATATGCCTACATATATTGTCGAAAATGTTACGAGAATGCCATTTATGTATATCGAGATGGCAACGTACATTTTCTCTACAATTCCCCAGAATTGACGACATGTGTATCCTTGCTGGGATAAGAAACGCAATTCTCTACATAGAAACTCTAAAAATAAATATAGACAATCTTTGGGGGTCAAGATGGTTGGAATAATTTCAATAACTACTACTACTGGCTAGCAAACCCTCTTTGTGCACATGCTTCTTCCACAGAGGAGCAACATGACGCAGCCACCACTCAGAACAACGGGTTAGTACTTGATCCTTTCTTTCTTCTTTCCATACTCTGACGGTCACCATCATCACCTACTACTACACGAGCAGTCCGAGGAAGCATTGCTGGGAGATACATGCAATATGCCAGGATAAAACACACATCATAAATAGTTCTAAAACAAGCTGCCAACTATAGGATTTCTTTTTGCTCAGATCGTACAGTATCTGAACCTTTCCATTCTCCAATGCATATATTATCCTTGAGTTGAGTTCATACCTATATGTCAGGTACGCAGAGAGCCCTACGACAATGAAGAGCTGCACAGCAGGCAAGATACACTGTCAGAAGAGTGTCCACAATGCCAACAATGCACACACACAATCGTACCTTTAAAAATCCCATCACGACCCTGCAGTCAAAGGCTATTGATTGCACCTGCGGTGGAAACATGCATGGGAGGATGGAGGTGAAATTCATCACAACACGCATGTACACATTATACATTTCATCTGTTCGTGCACACACGTCTCCCATGTCACACTCTTTTGCAGAGGCTTCATCAAGACCAAAAAATGCTATTGTCTGTATAACTATTGAATATCGAAGAGGAATAGCTGCCATAACTGGATATGTCGCGGACCATAGCAAGTACACCACCAATGCCTCGAGGGCAGAGTAGTCTGGCACAAAGGGGCTGCAGGCTCCCATATTTGGCAGGGCGATATGGCGACAAAACAGACACATCGCCAGTACATATGTAAAAATATGCATCTTAATTCTCAGTTTGACTTGTAAAAAGTCCAGTAAGCCCCCAGGTTGGCCTCGTTTGGCATACAGTAGGGTACAGCATGCATAGACAATTCCAGCGAGAACCATATATGGCATTTCATTGGAATGCCCTGCACCGTACACTCGCCTCCATCCTGTCATCATGAATAATGTCAGTACAACGAATAATGCTGGATCCACCCGTCGGCTTGAACGTAATCGTGCGCTAGAGACAGCCAATTGGAACTCCTCCTCTTCGTCCTTTTCGAAACCGAGCAGGGGGCCCACGGTGGAGGCTCCCCTTCCGCTCCATGCTCGCCAGCTCCTCAGGAAATTACTCTGCAATCAAATTATAGTAGACATTGACACGATGCATGGCAAGTAAGACGTGTAAGAGAAATATGTGAGCTCTTTCAGCGGAATACGCGGCGTACCATGTCCAATTACGGGATAGTTGTCGAATCGTAGCATATCTCATGTCGTTGACCTTTTTCATCAGAGATATAATGGTATTGTTATGAACAGAGGGAGAGATTGTCGCTTACCGCTCCCCTTTCTGACTAGTCGTTTTGTCTGACTAACGTTGTACCCTAGCGACGCTCATAGACTGTCGAATACAACATTTTATAGCACAATTGAATATTATTTATGTTTTTCGGACACGTCGCTGGCTGCGCAATTCATCTTCATGGCCAAAGATACGCAGGTCCGCCGATAGACGGGAATCTTCTGCAGGACATGGCATGCAAGTACACCATCGATATCAATGTGTTGATGATGGCTCCGAAGAATCAATCTCAGGCATATATACTATGTTCACAGGATAAGATACTTTAGTATCGATTTACATGGAAATGGTATCAAAATACCACAGAGCAGAAAAAATATCTATGAATATGCAAACTATGTACATGGCATTTCTGAGTATCATGCGTGCTGATGATGGGCACAGTGGCCAGCATTTTGACGCAACATCACAGTCATTAAAGCGGCAAGCTTGTGGCGACATTCTTTGTCAGATGATGCATGAAATGAATATGATTCACGCATGGCCACAAATATACCTTGGCGTTGGTCTGGGGTGGCCAGGGCCAGCAAGGCCTGAAACTGTGTGGATGGGTGATCCGCCAAATCATTCTTTATATCTGAGGGCATATTACTATGTATAATTGCTTCTTGGATCTCTGTATTGAGTGCAAGAGCAATGTGGTGCATCCATTTTGCAGCAGCTCCATCGCTCTCTGCCAGATCTGTGTCAGTGGGAGGTGGCTCGATTTTTTCGACCACAACATGCGAAGCTTCAGCGTCTATATACGTTTCTGTAATGCGCTGCAGCAAGGCTTCTGGTGGAGAGAGCGTTCTCTTTGGTGGAGGAGATTTGGGCATGCACGACTCATCTTGCATTTGTGCTCTGGCCCTCACCAATCCTGCCAGGGCTGTTGGCCCAGCTGGGTTTGGACACTGGAGTTCTTCCATCGACATGTTCATAGACACGTCAGAGTTCTGATTCCACACAGGGTTGGGTACAACAACGCGATTCGTCGGGGATACAACGGTAGAATCCACATGAGGCTCCAATGGACCAAAATCAATCTGTTCCATTGGCAGATGCAACTCTTCTGTAACACCAGCGCTGTACTTGATTGCATGCTTGCCTGTGGAAGGGTTATATCCAACCACGGTGCCATGATAGAATCGAGCATCCGAACACCAGCATACCCACACATGCTTGCCTACAACATCAGACCCATACTTGACCCTGGTCTGCTCCTTCAACCACTTCAGCACAGTCATCCTTGAGCCTCCACTCTCCTCCACAACATGGATGCTTTCTTTCCACTTTTTACTTAATTCTCTTCCAGCCAAGCGCTCGAAATGGCTGCAAGACATCATACAACCTCCATAGGACACATCAGTCAATGGCAATCCAGCATATGGTGCACTCGTGCATTGGATATACACATCCCTATCGTGACCTCCCCAAAACACGCCATCTAAGCCATTGCATGTGACCGAACACAAAGGTTTCCAACCCATACGAATTATAGGATGCAGTGACTCATCGCATTTGCTCGCAAGCACGGCTCTCATGGCCTTGGATTTTGAAACACTCTGTGGTACGTGCAAAGGCACCTTCGACCCCGCCGCAGCCCCCTTTACGGACCGACGGTGTTTCATCTTGGCATTCTTTGGCTTGGCGTTTGTATCCAGATCGCTACTGTCGCTACTGTCGCGCTCAGTCGATGCACACTCCTTGGGGGTGTGGAACAGGTCACTCACCATGACTTGCGCAATGGCCTGTTCCCCCTCACTCAAAACACCTCCTTCGTCGTTCATCAAAATATATATAGATAATGTTCGGATCAAACGTCACAACACTGCACCAGAAGATTCGAACGGCATAACGTCATTATCCGGGAACACCAACAACACAAACCGCGTATATCCCACTCCAACCCACCCCCAATACAAATATTATCATCGAAAGACTGCAACTTTATACATAAAAAGTTCGCTCTAGTACCCTTAATGGTGCGTACACGTACACAGCAACAACGCGTTTAGATAGACGTCAGGCTCGACACTGTGTCTGCAATACGAAAACCAATGCGTACAACAAATACAACTCGGTCAATCACCCACGTAGTATCACATGGGTTTATATATAATGTATTGTAATGAATTAATGTCGGTTGCAGGGACGGCATGCGTGGGTTTCTGAGCACGTAGGAAACCGCCTTTTCGTACGATGTCGGACGATTTGAAATTTCCTAATTAGGATTTTAGATATTCGAGTTTCCAACGGCATTGGAATCCAATATCCTCAGAAATGAAGTGACTACAAGTATGTTGAATACTCCAATACTTGACATTGGCCATAGAAGACCGAGTTTGGAGGTTGCAGATATCTGATCTCCGCTGAGATCCACACGGCCCTTGTATTGTCGTTTGCGGCGATTACCTTCGCAACGACTGCTGTTACACTTTTTTGTTTTTCCTAGAATACTCTTACGAGTGCGTACCGGCTGTAGTAATCGTTGCAGTGAGCGGTTCCTGAGCAGACACCATGGTGCAACCAAGGACAAATATCCATGGCATACAGGACAGGTAGGGGCCAGGCATTGCATCGCATCTGTATCTGAATATACACTTGAAATAACCATATACTCGTTCATGCAGCTCTATAAAAGATTGGTTCCAGGATTTACCTCTAGTCTGTAGGACCCTCCTCACGTGTTACCTGGTGACAGGGGGGCTGCTCTTGTTTGGCGTATTGCCAGTGACACGTCTCTACCACGCGTGGAGTCTTGAATTATCCTTACCTATACCCGAATTGTGGCGTCTTCTGACAAACTTTCTCATTATTGGGCGACCGAGCTTAAACTACCTGTTCAACCTGGTCTGGTTGGTGCAGTATGGAGTCTCATATGAAAAGTCCAAATTCTTGGGGAATGCAGCTGATGCAATCACCATGGCTGGATGGGGTATGATTTTTATTTTAGCCTTGGATGCTCTTGTGCCAATGTTTTTTAGGTCAGCATTTCACGGAGAAGCCCTCATCTTTATGCTGCTGTACCTATGGAGCAAGCAAAACCCGGCAACGCAGGTGTCATTTTTTGGCGTGGTGAAATTACAATCAATGTATTTACCATTTGCCATGCTCGCAATTGATATTGCTCAAGGGGCGAGTCCGTTCACAGGAATCCGAGGAATCCTCGCGGGGCATCTGTACCTCTTCTTCACAGAGGTGTATCCTCGCATGTATGGATACACACCAATCAGGACACCGTTGTGGCTGTACGTTGTTTTTTTTTTACAAACAAACATGCAGGTTTCACATGTATATTGTGTATGATCATGTGCAGGAGCCGACTGGTATACAGATATGGGTTGGGCAAGGTCCCAGTGCAGCAGGTCAAGCCTGTGCATCCAAGCAATGCAGGATTCAGAGCCTTCTCCGGACGAGGACAACGCCTGTCATGACGTACACATATGACATCGTATTGAATTCTTTCTACTACTCGTGTTACACACAAAATGAATTGAATCGCATCATTCAGAAAAGAGAGCATCGAGTGCCTTTTTCAGCTCCCCACTCTGGTGCATATCCAACAAAATATCAGACCCTCCAACAAACTCCCCACCAATAAACACTTGGGGAATCGTTGGCCAACTTGTATACTTCTTAATCCCTTCTCTCAGCTCTGGATCAGATAATACATCCCGGGACCCATATTGTATGTTGTGCGCATCCAAAATTCGACATGCCATGTTGCTAAAACCACACATTGGTGCCTCTGGGACACCCTTCATATACAAAAACACCTTGTGACTCGTCACATCCGCGTCAATCACATCGTCTACACTCCCAGATACGTTATCCGTCTTTATCTTTGGTTTAAAGTCGTCGTGCGTATCGGTACTAAACGCATGCTGACGAGCGAGAAGAACAGAAGCACAAGGCTCCACTGCCCCTGTGGCTGTCCCCGAGAAGGCACCATGCCTCAAGACCACCTGCGAAGACCTTCGTAAAACTGATTGCAACATTATCATGTACGATTTTCGTATGAATGCTCGCCCGTTCGAACGACTGTATGGCCGAATTCACGAGTGGAGATTGGCTCTGCCTCTAAATAAAGAGTTTAAAAACTCCAGCATTTCCCATTTCTTCACAAAGGCGTGTGTGCTACCACTCGAGCTGTAGGAGAATATATAGTACATTGTCACAGCAGTGGAATCCCTGCAGAGGGAGTAGAAAATACAACCAGTGTTGCTTAATATAAGTGTTCTAGACTAGAAAAATGGACTCTCTCGGGATTGCGACGACGAGCCTCTCGTTACAGGCTTCAAAAGTACGTTCAAATATCCTCAAGTAAATATATATATATATCCATATGTGTCTGATATAGTACTCACTGTGCGACAGGCACTGGACAGACTTGCTGAAAGTTTGACCCAAGGGAATACATATGAAGGGCACGAAATGCTCAAAACCGCCTATTATAGGTTTCGATCGAAGAAGAAGATGGACGATGGATACGATCTGTGTCTCTATGGGTCCCTCCTGCACTTCAAAAAGGGAGATTTCCAGTGTGGAGTAGAGCTTGCCACAATGCTTCTGGATGCCTACGTGGATGATGCTGTACCAGTCTCTACAGAGAGCAGGAGGCGTTTGAAAGTATTATTAGGTCAATTTCCTCATGTTGACGAGAATATCGATGTTGTGAATGCGATGCAGCAGATCAAGCATCGATCTTTAAAATGGCTCAGTCGGTACGCACAGTCTACCCTTTCTATGTCATTGATTGATTCCTTGTCACCATGCATCAATTCTATACTCATGGATAACTATGATACTTGTCTGTAGGATGAAAGGGTCTGAGGAAGACAAAGAGATGGTGTATCTGAAATCTGGTCTCTTCACATCCGAGGTGCTTGGCTGGAAAGGCATGGGGGTTGCACTTCCTGACATCATCCGCTCAGGTGATACAGATCGCCTCTATTCCGTAATTGAAAAGAGTCTTCAAATCGCATCCCCTCTGGATAAAGATTTAATCATAGCCCGCTCAATGCTCCATGTATTAGAATACACGCCCCAAAGCAAAAAGACACGGGCATTCTCCATTTCATATGGTCTGTACAGCACATATGGAAAAGAGCAACATTCTCTTTCGGACTCGATCGCTCAATGCGCGTATTATGTCGTCAAGGTATGCGGTTGGTTCTGATGGTCTATATACCATACATGTGTTCAATATCACTCACACGTTGATATCCATGCAGGCATTGGAACGAGGGAGCAGAGATCTCACAGGTATAGCCATAGAGGCGCTCAGAAAACGAGTTGAAGGGTTAGATCCGTCGATATGTGACGTGGCAGAAGAGTTGATACATATATACTGCAAACCAGATCCCAGACAGATGGGCCAAGACCCATTCGGATCCATCTTTCAGACATTGCTCCGAGGTGGAGGATAGGATATTGGGGATTCTCATACGTTGTGCCAATCTGCCATCTCTAGTAGTGTGAAGAAACACTATATATGTAATAATAATAATTGAGCAACAAACGCATCACACTACTACTGTTGCTCGTCTTTTTTCCTTGGTGTTTTTCTGCGCTTTCAGAAAAGGTTTCAGATTGTGGTAGATTCGCTCATAGTCGATAGAAAGGAGCAAATTCCTATTCATATCTGTCGATATTG
Organism: Picochlorum sp. BPE23; assembly: GCA_025209345.1. Taxonomy (NCBI): domain Eukaryota; kingdom Viridiplantae; phylum Chlorophyta; class Trebouxiophyceae; genus Picochlorum; species Picochlorum sp. BPE23. The sequence continues at coordinate 831,638 of JANSVD010000009.1, forward strand.
AAATATCTGTGGATTTCAGCGTCGAGTATGGCCTGGACTGTGCTATTCAGCAAACAGCAGGTTGGTCTCGGGCATGTCCCTCTTCATAGAAAAATACACCTAGGATCGCAGTCAAAGCGAGTGCAGTGTCGCACAAGTACACATGGTGGTACCTGGAGACGAGAGGAGAATGCGATGATGCCAATTCACAGGGTTGGTGGTGGACTGGCAAGCGGTCCTGTGTTTCCTTGCTTGATACCGAGGCAATGCCCTTGTCGGAGAGATATGCGTACCTCTGATGTTCAGTTGTATGCGACAAATGATAAAGCGGAGAGGAGTGGGGCGACGGAGACGTTCAAACAGCTTCGACAGGCGGTGCTGTCTTCTCTGGATATTGTATCCGATTCGCAGATATCAGGGGAATGGAGTGATGCTGCCGAGCATGGGTCATCGTGGGAACATACTATCCCAGAGAACCCTGGATCGTCGTTGGCGGTGGGCAAGGCGATGTTTGAGGTGGGTGTAGGACACGCTTGTCTCTTGTAGTAGGAAGTGTGTGACTGATAGTGGATTGTGTGTGTAGGTTCTGCGTATAGATGATGCAGGTCGATCTAGGATTTCTCATGTTCGTAGAAGAGATTTGATTCGTCGGTATCAGTTGCCTCCTCGCGACTTGAGAACGGTGGATGGGTCGATTTCAAGCTCAACAAAAACATCCCCTGGGATCAACTGCAAAGATGATTGCATTTTGATCAATATTGGAGGTGTGCGGGCGTTTTTGACGGCTGAGAAGTGTTTATTGTTTGAGCCATATTCAAAGTCGAGTAAAAAGTTTGTGGAGATTTTGTGTACAAAGTTGCGTACTGATGCTGAGACAAAGGAGCGACGAGCAAACTTGGCTGGGTCGGTTGATGAGGAGAGAGATACCCTGTTGAATACTGGTCAAGGAACTGGGGATTATAGTAACGGAGGTGGGTCTGTGTTTGCGTTCGAGTTGGAAGTTGTGGAGGCTGCGTTGAATGTTGCGACGCTGAAATTGGAAGCAGAGCTGGTGGCAGCGACTCAAAGAGTGAGTATGGTGTTGCAAAAGTTGCCAAGAGATATAACACCTGCTAATTTAGAAGAGCTTCGTCGGGTGAAGGATGTGCTTGTGGCGCTAGAGGCAAAGGCAGAGTCTTTTGAGGAGCTCTTGGAAGGTTTATTGGAGGATGATGAGAAAATTGCAGAGCTCAACTTGTCAACGCGACCAATTCGTGAGGAAAAACGTAAACAGAGGGAACTTAATAAAAGGCAAAGAGAGGCTAGACTGGATCAGGATCCTGTGAAATTTGAGGGATCTGATTATTATGCTGCACCAAATTCAATTGGTGATTCGGCACTTGCTGGTGCTGCCTCGGATTCATCTTTTGCCAGTCAGGAACAAGCGATTCAGGAAGAAATGCAAGAAAATGAGGATGAGGAAAGAGAGTTAGAGGAGACAGAAGATGTGCTTGAGTACTATGCACAGAGAGCTCAGATGACGAGGTCAGAGGCAGACAGATTACTGCAGGGAGCAAGAGATTTGGAAGAGTCTATCAATGTATCGCTGTCGTTGAGACGCTATGATGTGAATCGAATTGAACTTATGCTTTCTATTGCATCTTTTGCGGCTGCAGTTGGCGCTTGTGTTTCTGGAATATTTGGAATGAATCTGAGATCGACGCTCGAGTCAAGTGTCGTTGGCTTTTGGGGAACAACTGCAGCAATCATTACCGGGTGTCTGTGGATCTTTTGGGTCATTTATCGGTACACAAAGCGAAAGCGTATTCTGTGATTGTATTTTCATTGTCTGTTGTGTTACAATGTGTAAGACATGTATGATTCAGAGATCAGCAAAGATGCTGTTGTCAATTCAAACATTATGAACAGTATGCGTACACGGTACGCAATATAAATACAATTTTCTGAATAACTTTAATGTATATGTTGCTCTATTTGCTTGAGGAGCAATGCAGGGGTTTGTCTCTTTGGATCAGATCGCCTCTTTAAGAGGATGGAGTTGACAAATTCAGAAATTATGGTACTCTGTGGCCCCGTGAATTCGTCAGGTAACTGACCCACGATTTCTTTGATGATGTCGCTGCTATTGTCGGGATTTTTCTTTGCTGCCTCAAAAGATGCTTTGGGCAGCACAAGGTATGCTGGATCTGCTCGCCCATGGAGTGAAATACACAGCAGAGAGTACCCATTGAAAAGTGAATTTGGCTCACCATGGATTGCTCGAAGCTGGCCATTTCCTATAGTGTCATCGGGTGGATATGCTGGATCGTTGAATGCCATGTGGAGCCTTGCATTCTTCAATGATGCTTCTTCTTCTGGTGTCATTTTTTGGGTATAGACATTCCTCTTCTGTCGCTTGGAGGCATGGAGGTGTAGCTCATCCATGGTTGCTAGAGGTTTTCGGCTTCTTGCCCGCTCTGAGAAGATAGCGTCGATGTTTGCTGCCGTCCATAGACCAGTGTAAAATGCACCATGCATTGTGGCTGGGAATTTCCGATTGGTAGCCTCTCCAGCAAAGAAGACCCTTCCTCCAATAGACTCGCCCAAGATATCATAGTCATCACCACCAATACTTCCTACGGGCATTGAAGAATACGCTCCATGAACCAACGGGTCAGTTCCCCATTTTGTGCAAATCACATGGTATGGAGGAGGAACTGTGACCCCCTGTGGTTCAAATATTTTTCGTAGCAAATCCAACATTTTCGTAGCATTTTCTGCAACTGATCTCTTTTCGTGTTCCTCAGCAGCATTTCCTGAGCACAGTGCAGTCAATTGAGCTCCTCCAGAAATGCCTGCATAGGAGTAAAGCATAAAGTTTTCTCCACGCACTGCTTGGTGGTCATTGATATGCCCAAATATGTCATAACGTGTATCCCAGAACGGTGTATCGAAGAACATGATTGTTTTATTCAAATTACCGAACCCAATCCGCTGAATTGCACCTTTCTTTCTAGCAGATAATGGAGGATCAAATGCAATCTTATCCCTCTTCAACACTCCCAAGGGCACTGTAAGGATGACTGCATCCGCACAAAATACCTTTTTATTCTTCGTGTATATCCTAACACCGTCCGAAAACCGCTTCACTTTCTCCACAATAGTGTCATAGAAAATTGGAAGATCCTGGCACAGCTTTCCAATCCACTGTCCATTGCAACCTGGTGCAAAGCAATGGGCTCCAGGGAGTTCATGAGGATCATCCTGATCCCAATGCATCAGTGAGCAGTCTTTCAATAACGATGCATTCGCGAATTCTAAATTCGCCAGGTGCCAATCAAAAAGCTGTCGCGCTAATCTGTGCTCTTCATCTGTTTTGAGCCGTAATGTCCGCTTCTCCGACTCCCAGAACGTCTCCAGTGCATCATTCAAAGACATGTGGCTGGTCCAGTCAACATAACTTCGCAACTTATCACACTGTGTCAACAATTTGTTGTACACACCCTCAACTCGTGCATCAAGATCAGGGTCTGCCACCTGTCCACTGGACAGGTAGATGGGTACATCAGCAGATTTGATTTCATGGAGAGGAAGCTTCATCTGCTTGCACACGACAGCGAGGGGATTTCCATCTATTCCAGTAAGAATTGAACCACCCAGATCAGTCATCGCTTCCTTCTTCGAACCAGGAGGCCCCGACATACGCTCCGTGTGCACCCTACCTCCAGGCCGATTTCTACCCTCAAGAACAATGACCTTGTACCCCTTCTTCCTCAGCTGACGTGCCGCTGATAAACCAGCGCACCCCGCACCGATAACAATTACAGAACCTTTATCCTCTTTTGCAGTCTTCACCATATCCTGAATCGCATCAGACACTCCAAAGTTGATATATCCCAGGCTATCCAAGAACGTCCAAGCAGCAACAGCATAGGCCTTCATTTCCTTCGTTCCAAACATCGACACCGCATCTTCTTTCCATAAGTACGAACTAACATCTTTCCTCCACTCATTCAGTACGAGATTGCGCACATATGCATACAGACCATGATTGGACCCCGGTGGCAAAAGACCATCTTCTTCCGGACTGAGCCCGTCAATCGTCAAATCACAAGCAAACGCGGTATGCGCTTGTCTTTTAGCATCTTCTTCATCCAAGGTTTTATATATTCTTTCCATCCGGCTCCAAGGCTTTCTCCGTTTGACGGATACGTCCTCAACTGCTTGCGGTTCAGAATCCACATGATCCTTCCTGTAGCTGCTGTCATTCCCATACAACCTTGGAATAGAAAAAGGTTTTGCTTGCTGGCGAAGCATGTGTGACTGATAACTAGTTCCCATAGTATACGGATTCGATACATGAGCACCTGGAGCCCCATGAACCCCACTGTATCCTCTTGGTGCATACAGGTTTCCAAAATGTTCCACCGGCTGATGATAATGCTGATCATACAACGGATACGGGGAGTGCCCTACCATATGAAACCTATCCATATGCTTCATGATACCACTGGCATATGGCATGTATTGAGCAGGAGCGTCACGTCCAAATCCACCAGCTCCCTGCCCCACGTGCTGTTCAACGTGAGACGGTCCGCTCCCGGCCATGGTGGCAAAAAACCGACGACCAGCTTTACCTTCTTCCAGTGCTGAAAAAATAAATTTATTTTTTTTTTTTTGACACCACAGACACACGTGGTCACTTGTATTCACGCCTGATTGTTGTTTTGGAAGAAAACGGATCAGGCCTTGCAAACGCTGCCTCGGAGCTCGATCAAATACCACGTGAGAATACGTGTCCCAAATCCCAACACAGATGATTATATTTGTATTACTATAATGTATCTGCAAACAAAAACGATGGACATTGTGATCAGACAAGAACACACATTGTTACTCAGTGGTGGCGCCTCATCCGTCGACGGTTGATATCTACACAATTTCAAAAAATATCCCGCGGGCATCCCTCGCATCGATACTACTGCTGCAAAACCGGGCTTGAAAAGAACATCGAAGATACTCGTGGTCCACATGGTTGCTTGTCCAATGGAAAAGTATGCCACGCATGCTCTCTTCCCGCCTTGTTACCAGCCCCCCCTTTCCCGCCCCCAGAAACCCCCTCCTCGCGTGTACGCGTAGACCACCACTCGGAAGGGGTCCACGAAAACAAGATTGTAGCACAGTATTCTGGATTTCTATAATATAAAAATGAGAAATAGTACCTGTGGAGGATATTCGAGAGAGAAATAAACAATTGTTTTGTTACCACGGGCGGACGTCGGCCAGTCTTCATCCCAGACGATGCGTGCGCTGAATCCACATCATCATCGATGCTCCACCATCCCCTCATTCCTCAAGCGAGTGTGATGCCCGGATGAGACGAGTCGATGTTTCATCAGCATGTCTTATGTGTGGAGGGATTGATGGATAGAGTTGTATTGGCACTGGTTTTGATTCTGGAAAACTGGTTGGTGCCACGTGACTCATGAGACGACAGAACCGTGCAGCGACCGCGTTGATGGATGACGCAGTATTTAAAAACAGAGGAATTATTCATTGTTGTTTGCAACCGAATGTGTGATAGATTTTTTCCGGCTTCTCGGAAGGGTCGACGTCAGCCAAAGCTGCGATGTCGTTCCTGGGTCAAATAGATGGGACGAGCGAAGACGTGTCTGCCACCTTCCCCTTGAGCCCCCTCCCCTTTTGGATGCCAGGAGCCCTCCCCAGAAGCATCTGTGCATGATTCTCACGCATCATAAAGTCTTTCAATGAATACACGGTGCGTAATGCACCCAAGATTTCCTCAAGAGTGGGATATGGATCTGTACAGGTGTGTCAGTCATGACATGAGTGTCGGCAAAACGGCCCACATAGAACAGCCTCCGCTGCAGAATATATTAATAGTACATGTATACCCGCCAGATGCGACGGATCAGTAGATGTTTTGATACGCTCGTGTTCAGCACGCGATACGACTCTCCCTGCCTTTAGGCACCAAGCGGCTTGGTACCTTGGATTTAATAAAAAACAAAAGGTACCCTCATATGAGGGCTCGCACGTGTCACAGAGTGTTTGTAAAATTCCTATAGACGCCGTCACTGTGATGTAATTATACTAGATAATCCACCATAAGAGACTGCTGCATCGAATAACATCGCGGCATTCTGAGAAAAAAAAACTGCACAGCCCTCTGGGAGGCATGGTGTCCCCCTGATCCAGAAAGGGTCAGTCCTGTCTCAGGATATTCGCACCACTCTTCCTGCGCACAATGCCTTTCATATATATATTATTATGAAATATTTGTCTCCTGTATACCAATAAGGAAGCCCTATATGGACCAGAGGTTGCACATGACATGACATGCATTGGTGTCTGAAAAAGGCTTTCTTGAACCAAAACTGAATATGAAGGTGAAACTTATTAATAGATCTGAAGAGAAATACACCCGTGAAAGGGCTCAAGATGTTCAGAAAGTCCATCGCAATTTGGACCCACAGTTGCATCCGTTTGAGAAGGCGGTTGAATACACACGAGCATTGACGGCAGCAAAGATGGATAGAATGTTTGCTAAACCATTTGTTGCATCGTTTATGCACGATGATGGTGTGAATTGTTTGGCGAGAAACCCAAAGAGGTTGAACTCCCTGTTGTCTGGGTCTGCTGACGGGGATATTCGGATATGGGATGTGGCAGCAAAGCGTTGTTTACGAAAGCTTGTTGGGCATAAAGGGGCTGTGAGGGGTATATCGGTCACTCCGGATGGGAGCCATGCGATATCTGCTGCAACGGATTGTACAGTGAAGATGTGGAATGTGCCTTTTGCACCATTTGTATCTGGGCAGGTGCAGACGGATGATGCACCAGTGGTGGAATTTGTGGGGACACATGCATTTTTAGGTATTGATCATCATAGTACAAAGAATCAGTTTGCGACTGCTGGGGCTGATGTTCAGTTGTGGGATCATGGGCACATTGAGCCATTGTCAACCTTCTCTTGGGGATCTGACACTGTGACATCCCTTCGATTTAATCCAGCCGAGCCAGATTTATTTGCTGCTACGAGCAGTGATAGAGGAATAGTCTTGTATGATATACGGTCGTCGACTCCGGTGAGAAAGGTGGTGATGCAGATGAAATCCAATGCAGTGAGCTGGAATCCCATGGAGCCGTTGAATTTTACAGTGGCTAACGACGATTCGTGTTTGTACTCGTACGATATGAGAAATCTTTCCATGTCTACATGTGTACACAAAGATTTTGTGTCGGCTGCGATGGATGTAGATTATTCTCCGACAGGGAAGGAATTTGTTGCAGGATCCTATGATCGGACACTGCGGATATTCAAGACTGGTGGTGGACATAGCAGAGAGGTATACCATACAAAGCGAATGCAGAGGGTTTTTGCTTCATTATTTAGTGGTGATGGAACGTTTGTGTTTTCGGGGTCTGATGATATGAATGTCCGTGTCTGGAAGGCAGAAGCAAGTGAGCATCTTGGAACACTGCTGCCTCGTGAGAAGCAAAAGGATGTGTACAACAAAGCTTTGATTGAAAAGCATAAGCACCTTCCCGAGGTGAAGAGAATTATTCGACATAGACATCTTCCAGGCTCGATATATAAGGCGAAGAAGTTACGCCGAGACATGGAGGATAGCGAGGCCAAGAAGCTTCGAAACAGGATTGCACATTCTGCCCCTGGGGCAGTGCAGGTAAAACCAGCTAGAAAGAAGAAGATCATGAAAGAACTTGAATAAATAAATAGAATCATCTATATATATGTTAAAAGCAAGATAAATGTATGATATGGTGTCACGAGTATTTTTTTCCCACCCTGATGCTATCAAAGTCTTCAAATGCTCTAGCAAACTGGCCATAGTTTACAGGTGATTGGCTCTCTTCGAATGGGCTGCTGTCCGAGTCAGATTGCTGTATCTCAGAGTTTGTATGCGCTGCTGCTGGCGGAATATATGGGGGTGTAAGATCTCTGTTTGATAAGGCGTCCCAGTCAAATCCGCTGAACCAGGGGTGAGATTTGATGGCTGCAGCCCCAAAATATCCCAAACGTTTACTAGGCGTCTTGACTAACAAGCTCGAGATGAGATTTTGTAGTTCCTGCAATATACATACATTGGATGGTGTTACTAGTGCTACCGCATACTATTTTGTGGTTAATACATACCCATGAAAAGTGGCTTGGCATTCTGTATGATATGTTGGTGATGGATTTGAACATGGTCACTCTGTCCTCGTCACAGAATGGAGGCTTGCCTGCCACCATCTCGAATATTAGTATTCCTAGCGACCACCAGTCTACTGCGTGATTATGTCCAGATTGAAGTATCATTTCTGGAGCAAGGTATTCAGGAGTGCCGCACATGGTGAATGACTTTGATCCTGTTGGTATCATCTTTGCAAAACCGAAATCAGTAAGCACCGCATATCCAGAAATATCTAAAAGGATATTCTCAGGCTTCAAGTCCCTACAGCAGACAATATGGTGTAGTGTTAGAACGTACAAGGAGCCATCTCTCTTGAACAAATGTGTCAGTCAATGTACCTCCAGGAGACCCCGCGTTCGTGAAGGTAATCGAGTCCCATGACAACACAGCCGGCATAAAACTTTGCTTCGTTCTCTGATAATGAACTACTTCTGTTGGACAAGTAATTAAAGAGCTCTCCTCCCTCAGCAAGGCGCATGAGCATGTACAAATGCCGCCGGTCCTGGAAACTTGCAGCCAAAGATACCAGAAAGGGTGATTGCAGGTGCTCCATGACCTGTTTTTCCCGCACGACATGCTCTGTTAGCTTACTAGCGATTACCTTTTCCTTCTTAATGCACTTGAGTGCATATTTCATATTATTGTGCCTGCATCGAACGAGGTACACTTTTCCAAATGCACCATGTCCTAGCGTTTTTAAAATCTTCAAGTCTCCTGTGCACAATTTGGACGGCAAGTGACTGTGTCCTGAATCCTGAGCATCAATTTTCCCAATCTTCATTGTTAACGCTTGATAAAAGTCTTTCACAACATCAAAAAAGTCTTCTCTTTTCAAGACAAGGAGTTTTACTGGAGATGTGGCCTTGATTGTTGCTGTCCTAGGATCATCACGTAGCAGTGCTATTTCCCCAAAGTACTGTCCTGGTTCCAAACGTGCGATTGCTTTGTGCCCGGTACCGTGCGCTTTAATTACAACGCACGTTCCAGATTGAATGATATAGAAAGAGTCGCCAACATCCCCTTCTTTACAGATGAGATCACCGTCCTCAAAGGTCTCCTCCTGCAGCTTCTCACACATGTCTTCCAAGCCATTCTGTCCAACGTGCTGTAGTAAGGGGACCTTTGACAAGGCCTTCACTTTCCAGATCGTCATCAACGTTTTCAAATTACCCAGGTGTTCTTCAAATGTCTCTCGACCACACCGTAGCAGAGAAACATCTGTCCAAGCCACAGCAGATGCTGCCCTTGGGGCGTCCGTCAGCAAGGCCTTCTCACCAAAACAATGGCCTTCCGAACATTCTGCGAGTACCTGGCCATTGCATGCTATTATCTTACATACACCCTTTTCGATGATGTAAAATGCATCTCCGGCGTCTCCGACGTTGAAAATCGTCAGGCCTTCTGCCATATGCACAGGCTCCATGGCTTTGGATACCTGCAGCATCTGCTCATCTGTCAGAGCAGACAGTACAGAGACATTCCGGAGAACCGAGTACACCCAAGCATGCTCGAGAGAGCTAAATAAACTATTGAAAACCTCTCGTGTTATGGTAAAGCAAGCAACTGTCGCCGTCGAACACCTGACATCAGCGCTTCGAACATCATCACGAATCAGAGCTCTTTCCCCAAAATACGAGCCCTTGGAGAGGCTTGTCACAACCGCTCCATCCACAAGGACCTCAACAGTCCCCTCATCAATCATGTAAAACATACTCCCAACATCTCCTTGCGTAACAATGAAGTCACCCTCCATGAATTCCTCCAAGACCATGGCCTCACATAGCAAGCTCTTTTGCTCCTGCATGCACATTGTGGTTTTTAAGTTTTTTGACGAGGCCAAAACATCCACAATATACTATCGCACCAGCGGCAAGCTCCTCAGTAATGGAATCGATTGGATCGCATCAGATTTCCTAACCTCAATTTGCTTTGAATGCGCATGCTTGATTGCCTGATACACATGCCGTTCCATTTTCCATAATTTCCCAGAACTGGTTGCCGTGACTGTCGCCGAACGCGGGGCATCGTACAGAAGCGCCAAATCACCAAATGCACTGCATCCACCATGATAACAAATGATACTCGACAGTCCCGGCAAAAAAAATAAAATAAAAAATTACTGGGACAGACACCTATTCATGACGTACAAGGATGTTCCAAAATCATTGCCAAGTACCACAATATCCTCCTTTCCCTCCTTCTCTACTCGTTTGGTCACGCAAAACGTTCCTTTCTCTACAACATAAAATTCCTGGCCGTCCAGATCTCGTTGGCGTATCACATCGCACCCACTCTCGACATACTGAGGGGACATGCTCTCCACAATTGCCTGTTTCGCAGCCAGAGAAAGCCCCTGAAACAACATATTATCATCCATCACCCCCAACAGCATTTGAACAACTTTAGTAGTCTTTGGATACTTGGCGATCGCTTCATCCGTGAGAGAATGAATCCCCTGGGCTGCCACAGCAACCCTTCGCTTTTGCCTGCCTATGCCATTGCTCTGTGTCTCCTTTGCTCGAGCAGTTACATTCTTGACGCTAGGACGCCGTACATCAACTTTACAATCCCCTTCAAAAGTAGGCGCATCCATTGCCATGGGACCGAAAGACAACAACCCCTGGTCTCCCATGGAATCCTCCTTGGTCCCCTGACTGAAGCATTGACCCATTGCCAAGGGTATACAAACAACACACTACTACGAATAGTTTGCCTACCTCTTTGTACTAAGAAAACATTCATCAACCCGCTACTGTCGGACTCTTCTGCCTACCAATGACCAGTCAAGCCAATGGCCATGGATGACATGACCAGTGGTGTCTAGAGATGGACAGTGGCATTCATCTCACTCAGATGATGCCAGGCAATGCCACACTCTTCAACCAACCAAATACCACCTACCCATTTAGTATTCTAACATGTATTTTCATTTCATTTGAATTCATATATTCAGTAGCAAGAGACAATTGGGAAGACAAACATTTCCTTTGGAGTTCGGGTTTGCTTTGTTGTTCAGATCAGTATTACACCCGCAGGCCTCATATTGATTTCCGATCATTTATTCACATATATTCTTTTTAAAAATCACTGTTCCATGGCGCTCAGAAGGATTTCATCCAGTGGCTGCGGTGTGTTGGAAAGATGGTTGGTAGGGAAAAGGTGCCCACTTGATCAGTCCTGTAGCATGTATTACAGCGCCATTCGGGCCATGGCATCGTCTTCAGGAGGGTCATATACAATAGTAGACAGAATATCAAACCAAGGAAGTGGCCGCAGCCTGCCACTATGGGGCTCCGGTGCAGTTTTGGGTCTGGCCTCAGTTGCAGCCATGACAACATCCACCATGGAGGCGGATGCCGAGAATACCACCCCAGAGAAGAATCCGTATTCCTTAAAAGATTTGAAACCATCAGGAAAGCTTCCCGACTCCATCACATTGTACCAGTATGAAGTGTGTCCATTTTGCTGCAAAGTCAAGGCATTCTTGGACCTGCACAAGCTTCCTTACAGGGTTGTGGAAGTAGATCCATTGGGCAAGTCGGAATTGAAATGGAGCGAGTATAAAAAGGTTCCAGTCGTGCTCCTTGATGGTTCAACGCAGCTGAATAACAGTTCTTCCATCATAAGTCAATTGTACTTGGAACTGAAAGCATCAGAAGGCCCATCCTCACACACAAAGACATGGTCTGTCTTCTCCTCCAAGAATACCAACGGCTCTCGAGGAAAGTTTCCTGATGAATCCATGATTCGGGAAGAATGGAGGCGATGGGTTGATGAAAAATTTGTGAGAGCAATCACAGTAAACATTTACAGGACTGCCAATGAGTCCTTCCAAACATTTGACTACATCACAACACATGGGAATTTCGGATGGGCACAGCGGCAAGCAGCCCGCATCGTTGGCGCCACAATGATGTGGAGCCTTAGCAACCGCTTAAAGAAAAAGTATGGCATTGAGGGTGATGTGCGACAAGCTCTGTACGCTCTTGCTGAAGAATGGGCACAAGGCCTCAATGGCCAACCATTCATGGGCGGAGAGGCACCATCCCTCGCAGATATTGAAGCCTTTGGCGTGATCAGAAGTATTACAGGCACAGATACATTCCATGACTTGCAGCATAACACAAATATTAGTCCTTGGTATGAGAGAATGATGAAGGAAGTTGGAGTTTCCTCCCGTCTTTCAGATCCAAAGGAAGTTTGATTGATTGAATTGAATTGCACATCAACCGTATGATGAATATTCTAGAGAGTACATGTATGTATGTAAGTATGTCATCTGTCTGACGATGCTACGCTATAGCGTATATATATATAGAGAGAGAGAGAGCATCTCGGCATCCTTTCATGAAAGGCACATGAAGAGTATTCATCCAATTGCCATCGATGAGCAATCACCACCATGGTGGTGGTCATCATGAAACAAACCCTGCTATCCAAACAGCAACAATCACCCATATACATGTATATAAATAATAATTGATATGATTAAATCACCCTAGTAACCATCCGAGAGCGTTATACCCATGTCCTCGTGTACAAGTGACGAATTTGGGAATTTGACGTGTATTAACACGACAGTCACTGGAGAAAATGTTCTCACAGCCATCATATTGGATGCTATTTTAGGTGTCTTGTGTTATATTGGCTTTGTGTTATGGAGAGGGTTTTTCCCCGTGTATAGGGGGAGGGAGATTCTTCCGGGAGTTCGTTACAGACCCCCCAAATTGTCGCTGAAAACCCATCGGAGATTTTGGACATGGATGATTCCGACATTTAAAGTAACTGATTCAGAATTTCTGAAATCTGCTGGGTTGGACGCCCTTGTTGCTGTGAGAATTTTATCATACGGCATTGCGTTGTTTATTCCAGTGGGTCTGTTTGGTGTTGCCATTTTACTTCCGGTCAATTACACAGGGAATGGACTGATTGAATCGGGTGACACGCCTTCAAACGTGACAAACAGCAATTTGACGTATCTGTTTCTTAGGATGACGATATCAAATATGCCAAACGGGTCTAGTTTGATGTGGATTCATTTTGTCTTTTTGGTGGTGATGATTGGGTATGGATGCCTGCTCGTTGTGCGGTATTATGAAGAGAATATCTCGATGCGGCATACGTTGTTTGCGAATTATGTGGAGGATATGAAGAAGGGTATCGCATTTGATGCGGACTCTTCAGCGGTTGTTCCAGAAGGACAAGACAAGAGTCATCATGACTTGGAGAGGATTATGGAGGGGGCACAATCGGGTTTGTCGATTGGGGAGAGAGAGGCGGCTGAATTGCAGCGATTGGCGAGTCATCTGGAAGCTGGTACTGTGAATGAAAGAGTTGTGTCGATGATGCAGGCAGAGAATCAGACTCTTCTTGCCCAAGCATTTCGCCAGACGATTGAGAGGCCAGAGGCTGGGAAGTTGTGGCCTGTTATGCGCCCAAGACCAATATCTGATTCTAGACCTCAATTTGCTGGGCGCTACGCTGTTTTGGTGATTGACGAGCCTCGGTCGCAGTATAAGAAATCGGCGACAGTCTCCATCATGAGAAAAGGAGAAACAAGGAGGACAAGGGAATCATTGGTTGGGAGGCTATGGAATGCGACAAAATCATTCGTCAAGGGTTCTGCTGTCGCTACTGAAGCATCTGTATCTGAACGTTCTGATATCACGTTGAATGAGGAGAAACAAGAGGCCGCAGAGATGGATGTTGCTTCCCGAGCATCAGGCATTAATCTGCATGTGGATGGTCATGTTGCCATGGAAAGAAAGGTCAAGTCTAGTTGCTGCGGGCTTGTGAAACAAAGTGAAAAAGCTTGGAAAAAGGAAGTTCAAGACAGATATGAACGGTTTACATTCATTGAGAAGACGTTTAAGAGATTGTTTGGCGAAGACTTTGACTGTGTCATCCCAGTGTACAATACTGAAGAAATTGATTCTGTTTTGATGAAACGATACAATACTCAGGCTGCCATGGTGAGAATAAAACTTCAGATTTCAAATTTACAATCAAAGGAACAAAAGAATAAAGAAAAGGCTGAGAAGAAGATTCAGAAGCTTCAAGCAAAACTTGATTCACTGGAAGAGAAGGATGTGGCATTTGGCAAGCTGGTCGAGGAAGTGAAGCGTGAAATCTTCAGCAATCCTGCGCGTCCATCATTTATTGCTCTATTCCACACGGCAATGGCAGCAAATACAGCTGCAAATGTGAATGCCAACCCAATCAGTTGGAGAGGGTTTCATACAATGCCAGCACCAGATCCTGAAAATATCAATTTCCCAGCTTTGACGCGAAGTTATGGGTCTCGTAGCATTAGATCCATTGTTACACTTGTCTGCATAATCTTTGTGATGTTGTTCCCGCTTGGTATCTTCACAGGAGCCTTTTCTCAGCTTGAATCTGCAATTTGCCCAGCCTCAGAGGATGCTTCGGTTTCTGCTTCTGGAAGTTGGATTTGCTCGGATGATTTCTGGGCGAAACTCATTATGAGTGTGATCACGGGAATGCTGCCCCAGATTTTGATGACTGTGTATCAGTCTGTCTTTTTACCCATCTACATCATGTTTTGTTCACAAGCTGAAGGGAAGCATTATTCGCTCTCTAGCCTGGATCTGAGGTGCGCTCAGCTCTTCTTCCATTGGAATATCTGGAACTTTTTCTTCGGCACGTTACTCGGAGGGACCATTTTCAATGGTCTTCGTCAGGCAATATCGAATCCTGGGGAAATTATTGACATTTTGGGGACTGCCGTACCTTCAGCAGCAAACTTCTTCATCAATTATGTCATTTTGCGAGCATTGACAATGACAATGTTCAGGTTGTTCTATCCACATGCATGCGTTGGTATGAACATTGCTCAATGGTTTTATGTGATGCCTCGTACGTGTATTCATCCATGTTGTGTATATCCCTTGGAAATATGTGCTGTATGTATCTCTATTATTAGTAACCACATTGTCGCTCTGCAGGACCAAAGACACCAATGGATTTTGCTCGCTCTAATCCTCTTAGAAACTGCCGTTTCTCTAGAGATTTATCAATCTCTGTGCTCACAATCTTTGTTGCCAGTTGCACATACACCGTGATTGCTCCATTCATTCTTCCATTCACCATGTTTTATTTCTGCGTGATGTACATGGTCTGGAGGTATCAGCAGTTGTATGTATACCAGTCGACATACAGATCATTTGGACAGATGTGGACATTTTATGCCCATCGCCTTGTTGCAGTCTTTGCCCTTACAATTTTGTTCACAGGTGTGATGTTCTTAATCAAGAGAGCCTTTGTCCAGGGCGGTATAGCTATTATAGGAGGAGAGCTTCTCATGTTGATGTTCAATAAATATATCACGTCGAAATACGACAGCATTGTGCACGAAGTCCCTGTGGCACTGCTGGAAGCCATTCCGAGGGCCAACCTTGACAAGCAGCAGTTCTTACCACCATCCTTGCGAAAAGACGAAGAGGGATGGTTCCTTGAACATGGAAAGGTATGTTGATGGTATATGTATTGATATATTTTTGGTAGATGCTGACTCATGCAATGTCTCCATGCAGGCTTGGATATTCTGGGGAGCGCCTCGTTATGGCTACTGAGTCGAATAAATTGCTTGCATGTTCTTCTTCTGACAATGAGCATGTTGATTACATGAACTTGGGTGACATGTATATACGAGCACATCATGTGGCAAGGTAAAATCGTATGATGAGCACCTTGTCGATTGGTTAGACAAGGAGATGTCTTTTTTTTTTTCTTTGGCTCTGGGGATTCATTCATTCTGCATGAAGCACAGAATGGCCATCCCTCATGTGTGAGCATTTTGGATATTTGAAAGTACACGTTCTTTTAATGCATTCTAGAATACAGAATAAAAAACAATTTACAATATCAGTACTGACAATCTCATTTAGATTGTGCATGCAAACGTAGGGCCTCCTCCTCGTCCAAAGTGTCCCTTTCTAGTGCGATACTTCAAACCGAATACAGTGCCCCACAATTCGCGTCATGAATGAAAATCAGCCAAATAATACAAAGGAAAACCGCCCCAGAAAGCCTCACGGGAGATCAGAGGGTTCAAAGCGGAAGCGAGTCAAGCCTTCTATTGGACCGTATGAGGAATCCACGCCACGCGTCGATCCAATACTCCAAACAGCGTATAATTTATTAAATCAATTGAAAGGTTTGATGAAGAATATGTTTGGCAGGGAAAATTCGAGTGGGTACATCGACGAACAGGTTTTCACAACAAGTTTGGCCATTATTGGATGGTTGAATCAGCAAGTGACACTTCGATACGCTCTCGAGGTTCAGAATTATAGAGGGGTACGGCGAAAGATGTATTCGAATGATAATGTGATATGCGCGATTGACCGCCATGGTACCATGCTGCAGGATGCCATGGCCTCTCAACTGCTTTCAATGCAGGAACAGGTAGTTCGAGAGACCATGGCGCGAAAGGAAACTGTTCTTCAGCCAACTGTAGCAGCTGGTGAGAAGCGCCGAGAGGTTGCCCAGACGACCGTTCAGGAACATGAGGAGGGCAAGAAGGGAACTAAAGTGTCACAACCACCAGCTCTCTCGGATGAGGAGATTGCCATGATGCTGCACAGGGAGATGAATGTTCAACCATTCCTGAGACCTACATCACAGGAGAAGAAAGATAAAGCTGCAGATCCTGTGACGTCTGGGCTAAATGAGCAACTTGCAATGCTTGTGGAAAAGATTACTGGTTTTAAATGTGATCAAAATCTTTGATTGAATGGGACTCTATTGGTCATGATGATGCTGTGTCTGCCTTCTACATTATAAAGATGGTGTAAAATATTTCAAGCGAAAAAAGCAAGTTTTTCAAGTACATCTACTTGTTTGGAGAGACAATGTCAGAGTCTGTGGCCTGTACATCATCAGATACTGTTTCTCTATAATTTGGTGATTTTGACGTGCTAGCCCTACGTGATCTTCTCTGACCTGTAGACTGGACTTGAACATGTGCTTCATAGTCGTCATTGTCGACAAAACTAATCTTTCTATTCGGTTTTGGTGTTGTTGAAGCAGGTGCTGATTTTTTCAACACACCTTGAACCTTTTGTTTCTGACTTTGCGATCGAAGCACGTCACAATACTCATAAAACAGCTCCCAATCTCCCATCTCTTCACCAGTGTCCTCTGGTGCATTGGCAGCCCGTCCCATATCCTCGAGTGTGCTGAGAATGGAGGAGGCTTCATCACCCTTTACTTTCACAACAAAGAATGATGCACCCTGAAGGAACTCCAGGCTCGAGGGGATGTCTTCTAAAGCATACAAAGCTCCTTTTTCTGCTATGTATGATAATGTTGACACTGGAGCATTCATACCGGCCTGGCTGTTGGCAATCTTATGGGATAGGAGGAGGAATGGCTCGATAGCCTTCTCAGCCAACTCATCTCGCTCTTCCTCAGGGAAGGATTGGACTTCCTTGCAATATCTAGAGTAGCAGATGCGCATTGCATTCAGGTACACATCAGGCAGACATGTGCTATCAAGAGATCTCAGTTTTTTCACAAGCTCCTTGAATGTATTGGAAACATCAGGAGACAGTGCAGGGTGTTCCCAGTATGAGAGAAGTTTGGCCCCGAGTTGCTTGTATTGCCTGATTCCAACAAAACAGCAGATTCTATACGCCAAATCTATAGCTGAGATTGCGGCCTGACCCCCAGTCTGGAGGGCATCAAAGATTGACTGCAGAGACAATGAGTGTGCGAGTTCAGTCAGTACACAGTATAGATGAGATTGCGAAGCAATTGCACGTACTGGGCGCGTGATTCCATGCTCAATAGCATTCCAAAAAATGTCGATGTCTTCATCGAGAGGCGTGTATCCCACTTCTTTCAAATAGTCTGGAAGTGTGTTTGAACTGAAGACGGTAAACACATCAGCCATGATTGCGGCAGACTGCATACATATAAATGGGCATTAGCAAACGCATCTTGATACACAGAAGGCAACATTGAAAACATTGGACATACGGCTGCAGCAGTACTAATCCATTTTTCTGACAATGCAGTTTGAGCGACGAGGTGAATTGCTGAAATCAACTCTGACACATCATCTTTGATAGACAGCAGCATGCTTCTATCAATGGCATCTTCTTCCAAGCTTGCAAGTTTGAAAAGAAGCATCGTAAAAAGAGATCTTTCTGCATCAAAAATAATTGATGTCGGTAGGTCCCACCCTTCAGAGACAAATCTCAACAGCGTGCGAAGGTTGTTCTGCACCTCCCCATCATCCACAAAGGCTGCGGGGTGGGCTGTTAACAGGCCAGCCACATGACTGATCGCTCTTCTAATGGTATAGAATTCTTCCGGCTCCTCAGATCCATTTGAAAGGCGAAACGTTTCAGCAAGTGACTGCATCCTGTCGAAACCCATCTTGTTCATTAGAGTCATAGCCTTCTCAAGATCTGCAGAGCACTCCTGCTCAATCTCAAGCAGAGTAGCCTTGGCAATATCTCTAGTATTACTCTTTCCTTCATTGGTGCACCACACGATTGACTTGGCACATGAAAGAACACATTCTGGATCGCAGTGCCTGGAAAACCCTTCCTTCATCTTATTCAAAAGTTTAGAGAAATTAGCTTCTTGTCGCTTCAAGGAAAAGAGCTCGATATTAGTATACGGAATCATTCTCGCAAATATTGCAATCATCGATGCATCGGTTTGATATTTCTCAATCAAAGGGTCCAAGTCCTTTTGCATTGCCAGGGACACCTCCTGTCTTGCTGCAGTCTGAGCCTTTCTTCTCTCTTTTGTTGAGTGGCCCTTGACATCGGAACCCTCTATCGCTGATTGAGCTGCGCATAAGAGGCACAATCCCAGGTGACGGGTCGACTCTTCCCCAAATATGAGCGATGGCATATCATGAAGCAGCCATTCGCACATCAAATTCCACCGTTTAAGAGAATCAAGATTGTGGGAAAGAGAGGAAACCACAAAATACACAATCTGCTCCGACAACAAGCCATTCTCCGTGTCGTTCGATTCACCCAAAGACTGCAAAATAGAGAGCACGCCTGCTAATTCATGCTCTTGCCCAGTTGGTGGTTTGCTCTGACCCTTTCTCTCACCCTTTTTGTTCACAGCCACAGAAGCCACTTTAGATTTTGTCATGGCTTCTTTGCCCATCTTCTTGATCATTCCTGACGCAAGTTCAGCCGCTGCTGTGCGCAACTTTTCGCATGGATCACTTAGCAAATTAAAGACATGATTTGCAGATTCAGGTCCAAGGTGATTTCCACGGACAAGAATGGTCACCAGCTCAGTTCCAGCAACTGCAACAGTATCATCCTTATCCTCCATCAGCTCTTGAATTCTCTCAGAAAACCTATTCGTGAAATCTTTCAGCTGAATAGCGTTACTTCCATCCTCATAGACACCACGAATGGCAACAATAGATGCATGCCTGACTGCTGCATCCTTATCTGACAATGCCCATGCAAGATATTTCAGATACGTTGAACTCAAAAAGGACGACGGATACAAAATCATCCATCTTCCTAGACTCTGAACAATCGTGGCACGAATCTCAGTATCCACATCGCGAAACCGTGTGGCAAACACAGACTGAAAGATGGAGTCTACAAAACTCAACAATTCTTTCAAAAGACCTGAAGCCTTTTCTGCCTGAGCCTTGAACGCCTCTGATGCATTACCTCTCCTACCACCTGTAGCCCCCGTCGCTTGCGCCAAGGCCGCTTCTCTCGAGTCATGCAACTGTGCCACCAGAAACAACAGCGATGTTGAAATCTGTGCCACAGTAATGGTTGCGATTCTCCTCACCTCTCTAATCACAGATGTGCTAAGAGATATTGCTAGATTAATAATCTTCTCCAGTACAAATGTATGGAAATCTCCAGACTTGCCAAGCTCACGAAGTGTCGTATCCCAGAGCTCTCTATAATTCTCCTTCAAATGCTTTCCACCACGACCGCCCAATATATTTTCTAAACCATGTTCTTTCACTGATTCCTCAATCTTGATTTTTAATTCATCAGCTCCACATTGCTCAATATCTTCCTCAGAAATAGGCATGGCCACCAACCCACAGGCCTGCAACAAAAGAGTTGCCGCCTCTGCTGTTGCTCCAGCCTTGTCATTCCTATATGCAGCCACCCAATCCATGCTTGCCGCTTCAATAGCAGCACGACCCCGTCTTACAGACAATAAAAGCTTCGCATCACCAACGATATCGGTGCTCGTCTGAATCGGAGGCAGCACCTGGGCCGCTTTCTTCCCTTTCCCTCCACCCTTTTTCTTTCTCCGTCCTCCCTTTCCTCCTTGGGCATTCATTTGATTATCCTTACCATTCTCCTGTTCCTCTTCGTCACTCTCACTTGATGCATCGTCGTCATCGTGATGAGAACCGTCTTGGTCTTCCTGAGCTACGTCTTCCTCTTGTGCCTGAGCGTCTTCAACAGGCGCCTCTTCGTGAGAAACCTGACGCTCTCCTTCTTCAACACTTTGTAATCTGTAGAACATACAAACACACTCAAAGTCATCGCCTGACCCAGAAAAACAAGACACATCCCAACCACCACGGCGCCAAAATCCCATCACCCCCAACGTACTCTTTTACGTCTTCCTCTACAGCCTCCTCCTTCTTCCCTCGGGTCCTTCTTCTTTTTCGAACCCCTACCATGATATATGAATGAATTGATTACGCAAACAGTGCCTCACACGTGATTCCAAAATAGTCCACGATTCAAATTTCTAAACCGACTGGAATTCCGACGACCATGTCCGGAATCCTCGAATAGTGATAGATTGACGTTGGTATTTACTATATGGACGAATTTAATTGACTTTGATACCGCTGTGGACGAGTGCTGGTGTCCGAATCATCTGATTCGAAAATTCAAAATCCCGAAAATTGCTTTAATCTATTTAACTAAGAAACTTGCGACGCTGCATGACCATGAGATAGCATGGACGCAGGGGTTTCAATGGTGTATTGATATGAGAAAAGGATGGTTGGATTCGGAATGTGCTGAGATAGCAGCATTGAATAGCTGACGCTCCTTCTAAATGCGTCAGACAAGAACGACATGCCATGCGGTCTCCTATGATTGAATAAGTGAGGAAACAGTTGGATATTATGTTGTATATGGGTCCATATTCTGTGATTATGAGGGTACCTTCCTCTCTGCAACGACGCGTTCACCAATCGGGTTGGGTGAAGGGCCTTGTTGGGTCTAGAAGACGTCAGTATGCTCATAGAGCCTCATCCATTGCAGAGGATACCTCAATCTTTGCTGAGAATGAGTCATATGATGAGGAAAAAGAGGCAATATCGTCGGCATATGTGCATCTTCCCTTTTGCAAGAAGAAATGTCTGTACTGTGATTTTCCAGTTGTGGCAGTTGGTCATGGGAGGAAAATTGCCGACTACGATGCCCAATACAAGGATTATAAGGATTCTATGATGACATCCTATGTCGATTCTTTGTGCAAGGAGATGGAATTGACTCCTGTGGGGAGTCACGCGAGTGGTTTGCATACAAGAGAGGAGTCTGAGGATGTTGCATTGAAGACACTGTACTTTGGTGGTGGTACGCCGTCGCTGTTGCCTTTGAAGGAATTAGAACGGATTTTAGAGGTACTTCGTCGGAGATTTGGCATAGAACCAGCGGCGGAAATCACAATAGAGGCGGACCCAGGCACCTTTGATTCAAACAGATTGAAGAGTTACATGAATCTAGGAATTACAAGAGTTAGTGTTGGAGTTCAGGCGTTTGATGATCGACTGCTAGAACTTTGTGGTAGATCACACGCACTCTACGACGTGTACAAAGCTATTGAAGATGTTCATGCGGCTGATGTGCCATCATGGAGCCTTGATTTGATTAGTGGGCTGCCAGAATTGGATATGGATGCATGGGAAAGGAATATTATGTGCGCAATCGATGCGCAGTCTCACCACATCTCATCATATGATTTGCAAGTTGAGCCTGGAACGCCCTTCCATTCGTTGTACAGGCCGGGGGTGAGGCCACTACCTAGTGATGATGAGACTGCATCCATGTATGCACGGGCAGTTGATCTATTCACGGCGCATGGATTTGATCATTATGAACTTTCAAGTTATGCAAAGCGCGGTCACCAGTGTGTTCATAATGCAGTGTATTGGGATGGTAAGGGGTACCATGCATTCGGCATGGGGGCTTCATCATATGTTCACCGCAGCAGAGTGACTCGACCCAGAAAATTCAATGCATATCTTGCATGGGTGAAGCAGTTTGAAGAATCTGTTGAAAACAGCCATCATCCTTTACCTCATGTTGCAACTCCAAGAGCAACCAGTGAAGATGTGTTGACCGATATGATTATGCTGCAGCTTCGAAAGGCAAGTGGTTTGGACTTGGGCATGATGGAGAGGAGATTTCGGCATGGAGCACTGATCAAAGATGCCATACTCGATGCGATATCAACGAGTGTTGAACGTGGACTTGTGGAGTATGATGAAGAAAATAATATAGTCAAGTTTATAGACCCAGACGGATTTCTTCTGTCAAATGATGTTATTTCTGATATTTTTGTCGCATTGGACAGATTGAAAACATGAATATTTCTTACATCATCAATCCTTCTTATTTCTATTCCCATACTTTTTAAAATCTCCTGTAAATCGAGCAGTAACTGCAATAATAAAGGCAAAAAGATTGTAATCCAAAACTTTCATCAACACTCTGAATCCAATTGCAGTGGGTCCAATATCTCTCCATATCAACCTTCCAATAGAGGAGAAGATGATATCAGGCAGATCATCTGGAGCCACGGCAAGCTTTTTGAAAAACTCCAAAGCACCCAACTTGTGAGCCTTGTCATAAAATCGCGTTGCCACTGGGGATGGATGGATGACCAGAACATCAATTCCTTCACTTCGAACCTCTGCAGCCAGAGATGCCCCAAATGATGAAATGAATGATTTTGTGGACGCATACAACACAGAAAAAGGATTTGGAATCGCTGCAGCAGCGGAGGATGTGTATACAAAACAGCCTTTCAGTTTCTTGGAAATCATCCTCTCAAGCAACATGTGTGTTATTTGCACAGCACTCGTTGCATTGCATTCCAGATTGGCCATGTGCTTCTCCACGTTGTGCGAGTCGAAAAATCCAGTGAGGACGTATCCAGCATTTAAGAAGACACATTGAATATCGATATCACTCGTCTTCTCGGCAATCACAGGCATATAGCCAGGAGCACCCAGATTGACTCCAATCTTTCGGAATGTCACATCAGGGTATGACTCTTTCAATTCCTGGTACGTCTGCTCGAAGACATCGTCATCCAATGCAACCAAAACAACGTTCAATCCCTGACTAGCCAAACGCTTGGCTATAGACTTTCCAATACCTATAGAATTGGGAGGAGGAGATCAGGGACAGTTGCAGCAGTCAGTTCAGTCAAAAAGGCAACGCACCACTGCTTCCACCGGTCACAAGACCCCAGGTCGCATTGTATGCTTTCTTAAGATTCTTAGTCTTGTAAAACAGAGCCACGAACACGTGGGGAATGAAATATCCGAGAAAGTAGAACGCAACGATCCACGTGCAGACCGTTCCGACGATCGAGGCCAATATCGACATTTCTCAATCCACTGAGACAATCTGGAAAGGATTTTGTCCAAATAAACTCCAATTGAGGCGGTAGTATCCGAAATAAAGCAAAAACAACTGCTCATTTTGCCGCCAAGACTTCCGTAAATAGACAATTAATGGTCTCATCCACTGGCTGATACAGCACGGCATTCACCCACTGCATGAGCGTATTATATTGTATATATACGTATGTGTGTGCATTAGAGTACAGGCAACAGGGCAAAGGGTGACTGCAGTTGACTATTCGAGGTACCCAATTGGGCCTACAGGCGTTGAGACTTTTGGTTGTTGCAGCCTTTCGAGACATGATTTGTGATTTTGCTTTATCACAGTTGTAATAATACAGTGAGAACAAGAAGCACTCTAAAGGGTGCTAGTTGAGAGAAGAAATTGAAAGGACAGAGAAGGAGTGTATGGCTTTTGCAGAAGCAGAGGTTCATTCGGCGCAGGTATGCGCTATTTTTGTGTAATCTGGGAAGTACATTATGCAAATTGTTGATGCCCAATTCATGTATTACAAATGCGAATGTGCAGGTGTTGCGGTTGACGAATAAATTAAGGTCTGACCATGTTTGTGGTGCATGGTACAAGACACCTGATGAATTGTACATCAAGGCAGACAGGCTGTTGGGCAAGAGCGATACTGTAGATACAGATGAATCATCAAGATATTTGCGAGATGTTATTTTCGGGCAAGGCGCGGCTCTTAGTAGAGAGGACAAAGCTTGCTTGGACTCTTTTGTCCGATATGTTGTCTTGTTGCTGGGGAATGATGCTTCTGCGCAGGCAATGTCGCAAGATGCCGCTGAGCGCTGCTGGGATGCCTTGTTGAGATTATATGAGAGTGAATATAATATTCAGGGGGAGACGATTGATGGGAGAAAATTACAGCAAAAAGTTGTACAGACAGTTGAGGGAGTTTTAGGGGCATATATGACGGATGTATCGATTGTACAGCCATTGTTTCAAAGTTTCAAGAAATTGTATGCCTTGAGTGACTCAAATAGGCGTTCAAATGGTGCCGATCAGGTTTCTGTTGCCACACAGGAGACGGGGAGAGCAACACATCATGATGACAAGGATGTTGTTTCTCTCATCTGCGGAGCCCCAGTGACACCATGGACTTTTATAAATGTTTCCAAAAGTGTTAGTACCGCTAGTGATAGGGAGGTGGAGAAAACGTCGGGTAGCCGACAGACCATCACAGATCAGGACATGCAGAAGGCATCCTCGGAGGCCTTGGGTGGGCACAAGGCGGTAGTATCAAATGACGATATTGGCGCTGTATGGCTCCTTGAATGGGTGATGAAGGTGACAAAAGCTCCGAATATATCTGAATGCGAGGATCTCGGGACACGGGTTGCTTTGTTGGTTATGGATCAAAGGATGCATGATGAGAGTTTGGCAGCAGATTTGTTTGACCTTGTTGGTGAACAGGTATTTGAATATGCAGAAGAATTACTCCTGCAGCGAAGTAACTTGAAAAGGAATTTATCTGCAATCATTAAGACAGTCAGGAAAGAAGAGCAAGAGGATGTAGAGCAGGAGAAATCCGTGCCTGTCTATGGGAAGAGGTTCTCTGTCTTGTCAGAATCTGAGAAGCAAATGATGAAAGCAGCAAGAAAGGCAGATAGAAAAAAAACAAAACAAACTGCCATGCAAGAAAAACTATTTGATGAGGATGAGATGAACTTTTTATCAACAAGAGGCATTGGCATTTTAGCAGATTATGAATCTGCCAGAAAAGACGAGCAGAACAAGATCATTTTGGCAGATGGTCTGGAATTCCGTCTAGGGGAAGGAAGGGGAGCGCATGGCACCTTACCTAAAGGTACAGTGAGAAAGGCATACAAGGGATACGAGGAAGTTACTGTTCCGCCAGCAAAGAGTGGCAAACTACAGGCAGGCGAAACTTTGGTGGCCATTGAAGAAATTCCTCCTTGGGCACAGCTAGCGTTTGAAGGCTATACAAGTTTGAATAGGATTCAGTCTCGTATCTTTCCAGCAGCGTTTCACAGCAACGAAAATCTTTTGGTCTGCGCTCCAACAGGAGCTGGTAAAACGAATATTGCAATGACATGTGTACTCCGGGAAGTAGGGCAAAACATGGACGATCATGAAGAGATCGATTTGGCGGAATTCAAAATCGTATACGTCGCCCCTATGAAGGCATTAGCAGCTGAGATGACGTATAGCTTCTCTAAACGACTGGAACCGCTGGGCCTTACAGTTAGAGAACTCACTGGCGATATGCAACTTTCCAAGTCTGAAATGGAAGCCTGTCAAATGATTGTGACTACTCCTGAGAAGTGGGATGTAATTACACGAAAAGGAGGAGAAGTGTCGATGGCCTCAAAAGTTAGATTGCTTATAATCGATGAGGTACACTTGCTGAATGACGACAGGGGATCTGTGATCGAAACAATAGTGGCTCGAACTACGAGACAGGTGGAGACATCACAATCAATGATACGAATTGTTGGTCTTTCTGCAACGTTGCCAAATTATCAGGATGTTGCAGAATTCTTAGGTGTCAACCTTGCGACAGGATTATTCTATTTTGATGCATCTTATAGGCCAGTGCCCCTTGAAACGTCGTTTGTTGGGGTCTCAGAAAAGAATTATTTTGCCCGTCAAAGTATCATGGATGAAGTCTGCTATCAAAAGGTACTAGATTCACTCCAACGTGGTCATCAAGCAATGGTATTTGTCCATTCGAGGAAAGATACGGGCAAAAGTGCTAGAATGATTGCCACTAAAGCACAAACAAATGGGGATACAGCAGTGTTTGATTGCAGTGATGCCCCCAAGTACGATTTGGCAGCCAAAGATGCAAAGAAATCCAGAAATAAAGAGCTTTTAGAAGTATTTGCAAGTGGTATTGGGATTCACCATGCTGGGATGCTTCGTTCAGATAGAACTCTAGTTGAAAGAATGTTTTCACAAGGATTTATAAAGGTTTTATGCTGCACAGCAACACTAGCTTGGGGAGTCAATCTTCCCGCACATACTGTTATCATCAAAGGCACCCAGTTATATATACCTCAGAAAGGTGGATTTACAGATTTAGGTATGTTGGATGTGCAGCAGATTTTTGGTAGAGCTGGCAGGCCCCAGTTTGAAGATATGGGCGAGGCATCAATCCTCACATCACACGACAAGTTGGCCCACTATCTTGGAATGATCACCCATTCCATTCCCATAGAATCAAAGTTTACAGAAGGTTTATCTGATCATTTGAACGCTGAAGTAGCTCTGGGTACTGTCACAAATCTGAAGGAAGGTATTGCTTGGATAGGATACACATATTTGTTCGTCAGGATGAGGAAAAACCCTCTGGCATACGGAATTTCCTGGGACGAAATCTCGATGGACCCTGAGCTTGTAGAATGGCGCCGTAAACTGATTTCTGAAGCCGCTAGAGCACTTGATAGAGCCCGAATGGTTCGTTTTGATGAGCGCAGTGGTAACATTTACACGGCAGAGATGGGACGAGTTGCTTCTCATTTTTACATTTCAAGAAGCTCCATCGAAGTATATAACAGTATGCTCAAACCATATATGAACGAGGGAGATGTCATTAATATGATTGCACTGTCCTCTGAATTTGAGAATTTGAATGTCAGAGATGATGAGCTGCCAGAGTTGGATGAGCTTTCACGAGGATGCAAATTTCCTATTAAAGGTGGTTCAGAATCAAAGCACGGGAAAACAAGCATACTTTTGCAGACATATGTATCTAGAGAAAAGATTGAGTCGTTTAGCTTGATCGCTGACCTGAACTATGTGTCCCAAAATGCCCCAAGGTTAGCAAGGGCATTGTTTGAGATCTGCATGAACAAGGGTTGGCCCTCTGCAGCAGCTGTCTGCCTTTCCGTGAGCAAGTCTCTTGAGTGGAGACTGTGGCCATTCCAACATCCATTGTGGCAGTTTGAGTCCTTCCTAAAGCCAAATATCATTGAGAAAGTTGAATCTCTAGGCTTTGACATGCTGCAGTTGAAAGAAATGAAAGCAGATGAACTCGGAGCAGCCTTGAGGCATCCAAGTGCAGGGCCAAAGATTTTGTCAGCATTATCAAATATTCCCGCCATTGATCTGGATGCGACTTTAGTCCCTATAACACGAACAGTCGTCAGGATACAGTTATCAATAACGCCAGCATTCAGGTGGCGAGATAGTATTCATGGGAATTCCTTGAGATGGTTTATTTGGGTAGAGGACTCTGAGACTGAGAGAATATACCACTCCGAAATTTTCAATCTTACAAAGTTTATGTGTCGGGAGGGTAAACAAGTTGTCATGTTCCCGGTACCAGTCAGAGAACCGCTTCCATCCCAGTACTATGTGAAGGCCGTCTCAGAAAGTTGGATAGGGTGCGAGTCCACAGCGACTATTTCATTCAAAGGCCTCATGCTTCCTGAGCGATTCAGTACCCACACAGAACTTCTTGATTTAGATCCTCTGCCAAAGACAGCTTTGCAGAATAAGCTGTATGAGTCTATGTATAGATTTTCCCACTTCAATCCTATACAGACTCAGGCCTTCCACACACTGTATCATACAGATGAGAACGTTCTTCTTGGGGCACCAACTGGGAGTGGCAAAACTATCACATCAGAACTAACGCTTCTAAGACTTTTTAATGCCCATAAAGGCATGAAAGCAGTATTTATAGCTCCTTTAAAGGCTCTTGTCAAAGAAAGGATAAAGGATTGGGGCCAAGGGTTGGCAAAGAAGTTGAACTTGAGCATTGTGGAAATGACTGGAGATATCACCCCAGATTTGCGGGCACTCTTAGCATCTGACATTATTGTGACCACTCCTGAAAAATGGGATGGCATCTCCAGGAATTGGCAGAGTAGAGCTTACGTGAAGACTGTTGGCCTTGTGATTATGGACGAGATTCATCTTCTTGGCGCAGACAGAGGTCCAATACTGGAAGTTATTGTCAGCAGAATGAGATATATCTCTGCTATCACTGGATCTACTATACGATTTGTTGGTTTATCCACGGCTCTAGCAAATGCATCAGATTTAGCTGGATGGCTAGGTGTGAAGAAGCAAGGCCTTTTCAATTTCAAACCCAGCGTTCGTCCTGTGCCACTGGAGTGCCATATTCAGGGATATCCAGGAAAGTTTTATTGTCCTCGTATGGCTACCATGAACAAACCAGCGTACGCGGCCATAGGGACGCACAGTCCATACAAGCCAGTTCTCATTTTTGTGGCCTCTCGGAGGCAGACAAGGCTCACAGCCCTTGACCTCATCACATATGCAGCAGCAGATGGGAAACCCAGAGCATTCCTTAGAATGGAGGAAGAAGAGATGGATGCTATTCTAGAAACTGTGGAGGTATGTATTTGATAATTTCTGCAAAGTTGGATGCAAGACTCATATATTAAACCTTTGCAGGATTCAAGTTTGCGGCATACACTGCAGTTCGGGGTTGGACTGCATCATGCTGGTCTTTCTTCGAAAGACAGGAGCATAGTAGAGCGTCTGTACGTGGATGGGAAAATTCAGGTTCTTGTGGCAACATCAACCTTGGCCTGGGGCGTCAACACGCCTGCACATCTCGTGATTGTGAAGGGGACCGAGTACTTCGATGCAGCCTCAAGGCGATACGTAGATTATCCGATAACAGATGTGCTTCAGATGATGGGACGGGCGGGGAGGCCTCAGTATGATAAGCAAGGCGTTGCTGTCATCATGGTACATGATCCCAAGAAGTCATTCTACAAGAAATTCCTGTATGAGCCATTCCCTGTCGAAAGTTCGCTTCATTTACAACTTGAGGACCATTTGAACGCTGAAATCGCTACGGGTACAATTGAAAGTAAACAAGAATGCATTGATTACTTAACATGGACGTTTTTCCTGAGGAGATTGATGCAAAACCCATCCTATTATGGATTGGAGGCGACAGATTCGGATTCTGTGTCATTGTTCCTATGCTCTCTCATCGACAAGTCCTTGGAAAAACTTCAAGATTGTGAGTGTATTGAGATTGATGACGAGACTGGCGCTGTATCAGCTCTCCACCTTGGTCGGATAGCGTCTTTCTATTACTTGAGCCATAAGACAATGAAGATATTTTCAACCACCCTTCACGGGAGTATGGATCAGTGCGATATAATTAGAGCATTGTGCAATGCTGCAGAATACGAGGAACTACCAGTCAGACACAATGAAGATAATTTAAATGCGGAAATGCTCCCTCTGCTTAGATTCCCGCCACCAACACATCTGGTTGACAAACCAAGTTGTAAGGCAGAGATTCTGATACAGGCCCATCTAGGGAGGACAAGTTTGCCAGTATCAGACTATGTTACTGATACCAGATCTGTTTTGGATAATTCCATGCGAATCCTACAGGCTTTGATCGATATTGCATCGGAAAGGTCATGGTGGAAGACAAGCTACTCAGCAATGAAAACAGTTCAAAGCATTCTTCAGGGGAGATGGGAGGATGACAATACCTTGATGCAGCTGCCACATATCAGTAGTAACAAAGACGCGTTGAATATAGAGAAAAAGATGCGAGTGAAAGGATTGAAAGCGTTGGTGGAAAAGTATAATAGGGACAAGGGACAATGTATCAGGGTGCTCGAGAGAGAATTTGGCACACACAGGAGCAAGGACATTGCTCGTGCCTTGTCCCACATGCCGGATATAACGGTAGAATCAAAGTTTTGTGATGCAAAGAAGACATATATTGACGTGAATATTATTCGCAACGGGCCCGTGAGCAGCAGGCCTGGTGCTCCCAGGGCTTTCACACCGTGTTTTCCAAAAGTGAAGGAAGAGAGCTGGTGGTGCGCAGTTGTCAACGGTGAGGACATCATTTCCCTGAAACGCCTGTCATTTGGAGGAAGAACAAGCTTCAAGGTTTATCTAGATGACTCAGCAGAGCTCATGAGGCTACTTTCAGACGGAAAACTGCCTGAGATTTACATGATTTGTGACTCCTATTTGGGCTTAGACCTTCTGATCAAACCAAAGAGAGCATAACCTACTTTTTCAATTTGTTGACAATTTTTATGTAAGAAGATGGGATACCATCCTCTTTGAAAACGCCAGGGAGGAAAAATTTGCCCTGCCTTTTGTTAATCCAGTCACCAGACATGACCACCTCTTGTTCATTGTTCACCTTGTTCTTCCCTGGAATATCTGTAACAAAGCAGGCAGTCTTCATTCTCTTTTGCAAGAAGTCAGATAAATGTTTTGGATCATAACCAAAACTTTCCATCCCAGTAATCGATGTAATCTCCCTTCCTTTCCTCTTCAATGGCATGAGCTGGATCGGTTGCAATTTTCCTCGCCGCAGAATTGTGTTCCTGTTCCCACCAGAATCAACCCGTTCAATAGAATGCCATTCTTGCAATTTCGAGTATAAACGTTTTCTTATATCATCATAAGGCACGGCTTGCCCTGGAGATGGCGCTTCTTTCTTGCCAAACAAGTATGAAGCTAAAAACTCATCCACGAGCATCTCCCTGTTGTCTCTATGCGCAAGACCGTGCGATTCAATGTAGCATAGCAGCGCCTGATCAACTTCTTTCGGACCAAAAAGCTGTGATCTATCATCGACATTGAAAATTGTGGCAGAAAAAGACGGTGGTGATTTGTACAAAGTCTGGATTGAGGAGATTCCTGCCTTCCTCTCCATGCTGCCCGAGTCATTGCCCAAGTCAATAGCCTTCCATTCCGCCAAGGCAGCGTGGTCTTTATGTATATCAAAAACGCATAGCTCTTTTCTGACGGTCTTAAGTGCAACTATATCCTCCGCCTCTAGTTCTTCTAGTAATCGCTTGATTTTTTTGTACTTTGAGTTCTTGAGATCAAGCGAGACAATTTGCTCAGGTTTTAAGGGAATCATCTTTAAGGTATAAAAAGACGTTAGTGTTATTGGTAACTCGGACCGCTTGACATCTTTCAGGCCTCCAAGGGCACAAGAAC
Source organism: Picochlorum sp. BPE23 (assembly GCA_025209345.1). Taxonomy (NCBI): domain Eukaryota; kingdom Viridiplantae; phylum Chlorophyta; class Trebouxiophyceae; genus Picochlorum; species Picochlorum sp. BPE23. The sequence goes on from JANSVD010000009.1 coordinate 863,406, forward strand.
GTATTATCTCATCCAACATAGGATGCACGTGATGCTCAACTTCTTCTTTCTCCTCTACATGTTCTCCTGGACACGTTACTTGCATCGCTTCGAACGCTTGTTCTGCTGAATCCACGTCCTCATCCATCTGTATTGGGCGAATTTCGCTATCAAGGAATCCTTGGTTGGGTCTTGCTCTGCTACCAGTGTGCCACAAATGATCACCAAAGTAGTGCAACGTGAGGAGCCCCTTGCCTGCCATTTGATTCTCGACGGCTTGGGCAAAACTAAGCGCCATTTTACCCACAGCAAAAGGAATCGGATTCCCTTCTATCTTTATAGCCCAAATCTGATCTTTCAAGAACCCACCACGTGCCTGAACTGACTGAATACTTGCTTCTGAAATCCCTTGTAAGAACAAATCTGCTCCTTTCAAAATGTTCTTCGACACCAATGGATTCGTCTCCAGAAATGGAATCATCGCTGGAATCTTACTCAAAGCATATACTGTAGGAATAAGAGAATCCCCATGCCCACTTGGGTCAAAAACGATTGGATCCCCATCTACATTGCTGTACACATAGCACTTGTTGTTCAGTTTCGTCAGTGTTACACTCTTTTGGGGAAATAGAAGCGACCATTCCTCATCCTGAAGCTGCTGATACTTTTTCAGGAAATCATTTTTGAACTTTTTTACATCTTTACCGCCTAAAGAATGCGTTTTGGATACACCGACGTCGTGTGCCTTTTTGAACATCAACCAAACTACCTTTCTCCGTTCGAATACCGCAAAAACTGTATCATGTGTACCTCTGGATCAATTATACCATTTATTCTCAACTCCACAACAGTGTATCATGGGCTTTTATTGGCGCCAGACAGATGAATTCCGTAAATAGAGACTAAAGTGAATATGCACGGCTGAAGGATGCCTCACTGACCTGACTGCCTGTCGTTGACTTGGATCGAGAAGCGACATCGATGATTCCTGCCATATAGAGGACACACCTTCGCTCAAAAATCAATCTTGAGAAACATTGTAAAGGGTTTCCTTCACTCATGTTCTACATCAGCAGAGACATCTTTTGGCAGTAGAATAGATATAGTGAGACCCTGTCAGCCACCCCTTTGGCACCCCTCAGTTGTCAACAACTCGTTGATATAGAAAAGACGATCCACAAATAGATTTTATTACTGGATATCATGTGTGACAATGGAGCCAAGGATGAAGATATTAGCATAGAGCAGGTGGAAGGCAGGCTGTGGGATTTCCAGAATCGACTGACAGAGTACGGCAAAGACATGTTTGGCGATGATTTCGTCCTCATGGCCCTCACCGATGGGATGGAGTCCCAAAACAAGGAGATAGTACCTCCAAAGTCTTTGGATGAAATGATACCCGCTGTCCCAGGGAGGAATGCCGTGATGGGTAAGAAGAAGGCGCTTACACAGCGGAGTAAAAAGGCACAGGAAAGTGCCAAATCAGTGCTGCTCCGGTTTTTGGAGGACAGAGAAGAGCTGGTGCGGCTTCGAGTCATCAATAAAGCTGCTCAAGATAAAATCCAAGATAGGATTTCGTGCTTGGAAGGAAACGTCAAGAGGATTCATTCCATCATGAGAGATTTTGAAAAAAGGAAAAAGACTGAAATGATGAATGCACAGGCATTTCTGTCAGAGTTGCGACGAAAGCTTACGTCTATCGAACGGAGACAATCCCGTCTATTTGCTATGATGACGATGTCGGATGATGAGAAGAGAGATGCAGTGTTGCAGAGGCATACTGTTGTTGAGCAGAAGGAAACCAACACCAGACGATCAGATCGATTGAAGCATGTCGCCAAGACAGAGCCTGATACCGTACAGACTGCTTCACAGACCTCATCTGGATTTGGGGACACTTTAAATCAGTTGTCCCATGAATTGCAGGAGATTGAAAAATGCATGCAGTACTTTGGGGGCACTCATCAGCAGTAACATGAACAAAATACATTTATACCAATGATTTCTTGTCATCTACAATCATACCAAGAGCACCATGAATTTTATCAGAAGACTCTGGATGTTTTTCTAGGTGGTCTAATAGAATTTGTTCCACACGAGCGACTGTTGCAACATTTCTCCCGGCACCCCTGCCCATGGCTGTAGCTGCCCCAACAGCCCCTGCAAGAGCCAACATCGATCTAATATCAGTTCCCTTTGCAAACCCTAGAGCTATGGCAGCCGCAAAACTATCACCACATCCGACTGTGTCTTCTACTGGCACAGAATAGCCCTCCTGATGATACAAGTCTCCAGTTTCTGCATCACCCAACAAGGCACCTCGCTCCCCCTGTTTAATAATAACCCATTTCGTATTCTTCCTCGTTGGTCGAGACATCAACCTTTTTACAGCTTCTTCCGCATCTTCTGTACCAATAACCGCCCCTGCCTCTTCTTCAGTCATCAAAACTATGTCCGCAATATCAAGCATGGTATCCAGAGCATGCCTTCGGACTCCCTCCTTGAACGTCCATGATCGAGGTCCTGGGTCAAAAATGACCGCCGCACCTCGACCATGAGCTACATGGACGGCCTGAACTACCAACTCTTCTGGGATCTCATCAAACACAAACCCATTCACAAACACTGTCCGCGCTCGAGACAAAACATCCACCGCCTGATCACTCAGAGAATGAACATTCCAAAACAACGGCCACGGCCCAAAATCATACTTGCTACAAAATGAGTGTTCATTCGTTCTCGTATTCACGAGTACAAAGCAGGCCAACGTCTCAAACGCATGGTCCCTTCCAGGTAGCAAGTTTCTATCTACAATACCCGACACAATACCAGTACCCTCTGCCTCCAACACCTCGGTCAGAAAGCTCCCAAAACTGTCCTCACCAATCAGACCCAAAGCTCCCACACGCATCCCCAATCTAGCCGCAGCAATCAACGTGTTCGTATTGCCACCAACCTCCCATGACTCTTGTGATGGAGGATTTCCAGACAGCTCCTCCAACAAGGACATCCTCTCTGTGTCGTCCTCATCATCAGGCAACTCATCAAGACTCACCAGCACATCCACGCATAGATTACTCAGAGTCACCAGATCATACTCACCATCATCACTGGAGCTGCATGCCTGGTTGTTTATAGCAGAAGAACACAGACCAAACTGACTCTGCGGCACGAGCAGCCGACGATGGGCGTGTATCGATCTATCACATATATAATGGCTTGATGAAAATAGATATTGTGATCCCTTCAACCCATGAGAGCGTGCGCAGGTGGCGTTCCGTAGAACTGCATGATTTTTGGGACAGTTGTCAAAATACCACCCATACCCCGACCGAGATACAGCAAGCTCCTGATAGGCTATTGATATCATATCTACATACTATATACAGAACTATAATAATGGATGGAGGACCTGAGGCCTTGTAATGGGGTTGGTACACATTTGTATCTTATATTCTGTATTAAGAAACTTTTCCAGGTTGGATTTCCAAACAAAACAGTCTCATCGGCCTTTGATGGGATGAAACCCGAATTCAATCGCTTCACATAATAATCTTATATGGTGGTCTGCTTCGTATGTCCACTCGTTTGAGGAAATATTCAAACGTTTTCCAACGGACCTACATCCTCACAGGTCATTTCCTGGACTCTTGAACGCTTTGGTGAATCATATATACGCTGTAATTCAACTAAGATGGATTCAAAGACAGAAGAAAAGGTTTCGGAGGATGGGCAGGAGAAAAAGGGCTTTGGTCGTTCCTTCTCTGAGGTTATGCGAAAGACTGGAGAGTCCTTCAAGAATGTGGAATATACCGTGGAGGATATATCCGATTTAATGGATATGGCCAAGAATTTGGAAGATGCCCTGCAGCATGAGGAAGAGGTGCCTGCAGAAGGGAAAAAGAAAGAAGAAGGCAAGGAAGAGAAACCAGAAGCAATAGTTGATTTTGACCTGAGAAAGGTGGAAAAGTCTGTGATGAAGCGCGACACGATTGCATTCTTTCTTGGAGTGGTGAATGTTGCTCTTATTGGGTTTTGGATGGGAAAGAGTCCAGAAACGTACTATCATTACTGGGCATTCAAGAGCTTGGTGTTGTTTTCCTGGAGGTGGTATACATACAGACAGAAAGGGTGGCAGTATTTGATGTTTGAATTGTGCTATTTTGGCAATTTCTTGGGTATGATTCATGTGTATTTCTTTCCTCGTGTCATGCTGATGAGGAAATTGTCCTTTGCTGTGTGTGCTGGACCTTTGATGTGGAGCATCATGGCAATGAGGAATAGTTTGGTCTTCCATGATGTCGACAAGATTACGACATTGATGATGCATGCGTCTCCTGCATTGACTGCATGGAGTTTACGATGGTATCCTGACGAGCGATGGTACGAAGGGTATAAAGGGGATGATGCCATGTACAGTCAGTCCACATGGAAAGAATTTGTTGGATACCCAGTAGCATTTTATATATCATGGGTTGTTCTGTATTACTGCTTATGTTTTGTGTTGTTGAAACAAAGGATTGAAAGAAAGGGAGGGGTGACCATGTTTGATCTCATGGTACCCAAGGATACAGAAAAGGCGCGGAAGAATATGTTTTTGAGACTCATCACGAGCGCTCCAGAGGCTTGGCAGCCGATTGTGTACCTGTGCTGTCACGGCGTCGCTGCAACCGTTTCATTTCTTCCAACCTACATCTTTTGGAAGTCATTTATATTGCATACTGCGACGCTGCTGTTCTGCTTGTCTCTGAGCATTTGGAATGGGGGGACATTCTACTTCAAAGTGTTTGCAAAGAAGTATTCAAAGGATTTGCAGGAAAGATCTATTCATCAACGTCAGAAAAAGGTCCAATAATTACAGGAATAATTCTATGCGAGGGCCAGTGCTCGATCTCCTAAAATCTGATCGATGGCAGTATTCATTCGTTCTTCCCACGCTGATGGCAACATATCTCCAAGACTTTCAAGAATTCGGATATCTGGATTGAGTTTACTTGACCATCCTTCGAGCACCATTGTTGTGATGACAACTGTAGAGACGACCCCAGGGATTTGGACACCGTGCTCTCGGACAGCGTCCATCATATTGCTCACAACCTCTTGAGTGTTTTTTCTCAACTGTTCAGGTTCAAGGGCAGCAAACAAGGATGCCATATCACTCTTAAAACCGGTGGTGTCTTCCACTGAATCAGCAAACTTGAGTATCGACTCTGCAATACTGTTTCCGTCCAAGCTTAGCAAGCTTTCAAAGAAAGATACCAGGTTTGTCTGCTCAACTTCTGACAAGCGAGCAGTCATGCCAACATCAAGCAGCACAATGCGAGGAATTTCTATATTCCATCCAGTTTTTCTACTCAAGAAATCCAAAACAGACCCATCCGATGGCTTATCCAAGTGGACAAGAATATTTCCTGGATGCAAATCTGCGTGAATAAAATTATCATTCAACAACATTTTCAGGTAACATGTCATTCCTAAATTTGCGAGAGTGTTATTATGTGGACACTCCTTCCCAAGATATGAGCTGATATGATCTCCTACTTCAAACGTTTCTACCAAAACATCTTCTGTAACCATCCCCGTCGCAGGCAAGGGGAATCTAACCTGCTTCCACCACTTGAAATTTTCAGCAAAATTGTCCAAATGAGCAGCCTCTGAACGTAAATCCAACTGCTCCTTCATCGGTGCGCCGAATTGCATCAGGCTCTCTTTCAACTGAGCAGTCAAAAGATTGCTTTTGTTTTTCTGAAACAACCCAGTGACGCGCTCTGTCAACCACACCAGCCTATGCATCAGCTCAAAATCAATCTCTATCAGTTCATCCACCTGCGGGTGTCGAACCTTCACAGCAACATATGATCCGTGTGAAAAGGCTCTCTTCTCTTTCTTCCTTCTATCTGATGTCACTATACTATCCAAAAAGCTATTACTAGGCGATGCTTTTCCACTCAGTGCTCTGCGTGCCCCTTCTTCAGAGAGGACAGCCCTGTGCACTTGAGCTATGCTTCCACTTGCAACAGGCGCCTCCTCGAATTCGTCAAATAATACATGCAACGGCATACCGAGAGATTTCTCTACAATTGCTTTCGTGTATCCAAAATCATGCTTTGGGGCATCCGTCTGCAACAACTCAAATGTCCGACATACATCTGGAGAGAACAAGTCAGGCCGAGTCGCTGCCCATTGACCCCACTTCAAAAACGCTGGACCCGCCCGCTCCAATGTATTCTTCAATAAGATAAACCACCAGTCTTTCCACGCATCTCCCATCAACATGTACATGGGAGATGTCACAATCACAGGAAAGAAGAGAACACTCAACACCACAAACCTCTTCGCCAACATGACCTGGTGCTTGGCTTGGTGCCACAGTACTTGTCCTAATCCAATGTCTGAGTCACTTTGAGTTCCATCCCGCGAGTCCTTGGCCTCCACCACATAAACCTCATCACTTCTGCCACCCTGAGCAGGAAGGCGAGAAACATACCAAGCCCCAGCAGACCCTGCAACAGCACCCATCATAGCAAAAGAGTAGTATGGATACTTTGCAGACCGCTCCACGCCCATAATCTGCGCCATACGACTCCCAGCCGACGAAGACGAGGCTGCGCTACTTCTCGTCGCCTGCCTCACGACGAACAGCCTCCCCCTGGCACCCACCCATGCACTCCTCTGGCGGCTCCCATGCGACAAAATCCTTCCAAACATATCTAAATTTGAAATGGGTAAAAATAATCCAGAAGCACCACCAAGACGTATCCGAATGCACAAATCTCCCTTGTTTTGAACAGCCTGCTGAGAGAAATGCGACCAAACGAGCTCGTACTATGCGATATGAAATATTAGTATTAATACTATACTCTAGAAGAATGAAAATAGCGAGCGTAGAGACAGAGAAACTACAATATGGGTAAAAAGCCCTGCCTTTGCTCACAAAAGACCAAAACCACCCATCATGAATTCCGAGATTCTACCACCCCTGCTGCCATAGAAATGTTCAAATATGAATTATTTCAACCATGCTTGGTGGATTACTCGAGACAAGAAGAATGATGGAGTGGCGCGCTGATCGAATACCTCCGTAATAAAAATTTAAAATGACCGGTCATTCCTGGGTACCCCTGGGATATCAGACAATGAACGGTCCAAGGAGATTACTACGAAAGTACTCGTTGTTGTAGTACTAGAAAAGTATTATTTATACGATGGTGAAGGCAATCAGTAAGAAATCCAAGGGGGATTGTCACCCTGTGGATGACGCATCTCTCGGTCGAGGGAAAAGTCACCAACCCCAGTGTATGGATGGGATGGTAACGACTCCCGATGCTCAGAGTGGAAGTAAAGTGGTGCTAGGGTCGTCAATGAACAGGTATCGTCAGTGTGTGCGGGGTGAGATTGTCCAATCGCGAATTTTGATGCCTCATTCGGGGCAGGGTGGGCAGTTTGAGGTTGGTGCCGAATGCGATTGTTCGAACAAGGATGATACTAAGACTGTTGGGGAGAGAGCGCGACTATCTGGTCCAGTGTGCGTGGAGTCCATGTCGAAGGAAGGGTCTAGAAAGAAGGAAGACAAGTGGCTCCTCAAGCCCAGTAACAGTTGGTCTTGCGTGGGCGGAGACGGTGAAGAAGGGTCTATTCGGACAAATGTTGGAGCATGGGGGGTGTTTGATGGGCATGGAGGTCGACAGGTGGCGACGTATGCGTCTCATGCCCTGATAAAGTATGTTGCAGAGCACTGTGCATCTCCAAGCGAAGCAGAGGCTGTCTCTCAGGAAGATGAAGTGAGTGACGGCGATTCATATGACTCGTATGTGTCTCCTAGGGTGCTTGGTGGTGGCGAGCATGGTGGTGTTGAGGAGGGGGAGATTGAAGAGGTGTTCAAGCAGGAGGGGTGTATGGAGGAGTGGAGCGTCCAGTACGAGTTGATGAAACGGCTTCCTCGTGCTGTTCAGAAGGCATTTTTGAAGTGTGATGAGATGGCGTGTAAGCAGTTTTCGCACGGGGGTACGACGGCAACGGTTGCTCTTGTGTGTGGGTGGCAGTTGCTGGTTGCGAATGTAGGGGACTCATGTGCATATTTTGATACTGGGTCTGAGGTGTTGGCTGTCAGTGGAAATCATAGGTTGGAGGATAATGCGGATGAAGTAAAGAGAATTGAAGAAAGTGGTGGTGAAGTGGAGCCTTCGAGTATAGATGGCAAGCCTGCTGGACCTATTCGGGTGTGGCCAGGAGGGCTTGCTATGAGCAGGACTATTGGTGATGTAGATGCTGGTGATCTATGTGCTGCTCGTGCGGAAGTGGCTCAGATGACGATACCAAAGGATGGTGGGCGTCTTTTCATTGCCAGTGATGGCCTGTGGGATGCAGTTCATTACAAGACAGCTGCACATCATACGAGGGATATGACGGCATCGGAGGCATCTCATAAACTGCTTTCGATGGCGATAAAAAAGGACCATCTCAAGGATGATGTTACTATTCTTGTGATCGACTTCATGCCATCAGAAGAATGCAGAATTCCACTAGGTTTGCATCTGCATCGACCTGCACCAGGGAAGAAGGGAAAAGGAAAACCTGTCTGTATTGAGAAACTCGCTTCTGTGTGGCATCCTTTAGATGACACAAGGAATACAAAATGGATCGAAGAAGAATTGCAGCGACGTGTTGAGACAATTCGAGAGATGCGGATACATGAAGAGGAAGAAAAATACATCAAGGAGAGACAAATGGAAATGGAGGAGGAGGAGAGGAAGCGGATAGAGGAGCAGCATTCCGAGGGCTCTTCGTCTCTCCTGGATGAACTTGCGGGTCTGACGTTGTCCCCAGATGATTTCAGAGAGAATGACGAGTGGGAAACTGTAAAGCCAACGTCTCCAACTGCGCAAAAGCAGCAACAGAAGAAGAAGAATTATGCTAGAAAGAACTCGAGGCAGAGAAAGAAGAGCAAAGAGAAGACGGAGGAGATGCAGCTTCAAAACAATGATGACCAAGCATCTAAGACGCAAAATATGGGAAAGGAGAAGAAGCAGAAGAAGACTGTAAAGCCTCAGCAGCAGAGGAGGATGCAAAAGGTAAAGGGTGAGCAGCAGCAAGAGGCTCTTGCTCGAGGAGGAATTGCCCCTCCTCCACCTCCTCCTCCGCAAACTGCTGGGCTGAATACTCATATCAAGAATGAAAATTCATCCAAGAAGCAAGATTTCAAGAAGAGGAACACAAAAAAGACTATCAGAAACACTGCAACATTGAAGCACCAAGAGAGTGATACTGTTTTGGAGGGACAGAGTACTGCAGAGGGTGGGGTACCCCAGAAAAAGCCTTTCAAGAGACCTTTCTATAGGAAAAAGAACAGCAAGAACGTGAATGGCCACTCCAGTGCCCCACATGCAGCTGTAGGTGGGAAGTAAGCATGCACCCCATGCATATTTTTCCTGTACAATATACATATGAAACCGCAGGTACTGCGACACCTATATATCTGAATACGAATGCTTGTATATTCTTGTAGAACCGTTACATGTAAGAATATTACAATTCAATCCAAGGCCCTTGAATGCTTTCAGTGGCAGGCCTTGTCAAGAAAGAGGTTGCATTAATATACTCGAACAGTGTGTCTTTATCGCACTGCTCCAGTAAAATTCCAGTGGAGTCGTAATACCTTGGACAAAATAGAAGTATTAACTCGACACAGAGCCTCGATCCTCCGATAATGAGCACAGGAAGAATGTACCCTAAGAATGCTAGCACTGATTTTGGATATACCTTTTCCCATGCAAAGCTGTGGAACTTCTTGCCAATGACAAATTCTAAAGCAAAGAAGATTGTGGAAGTTCCTAGCTGCGCAAATGCATTGAACCAAATTGAGCGGTGGTTCGGAGCAACCCCCAATACTGGGGCAATGGCTCCAAAACTCAGCAGGGCTGATGCTGAAAGGATGCTTGCGAGCTCCATGGAGGCAATGGAAAAATTCATCGCAAGTGCTTGCTCATCAACATCCATGGATGTTTCCATGGCGTCTCTTGCTTTCCTTCCATAGAGCAAGCCCAGCCAAAATGAGTCTGGCCCTCGTGCATGAAGCTGACTAGAGATGGAGATGCAAGCAAACAAAAAGTTCATCACAATCACAGATCCGACGTCCTCCAGTTGCAAAAGTAAAAATCTTCCGTACAGAGCCGAGTATAGGATAGGCCATACCAGAAAGCACACTTGTTTCAAATTGTCAACGTGTCCAATATGCCTCTGCACAGACCTGAAAAAGAAGAGCACAGTTGCCCAAATACCAGGGTGTATGACAATACGAATAAGCGTCAGTGCCATCCCTCCAAGTGCATCTGATGACTTTAGAGTCAGTAATCGTGGCATGACAAATAAATATACGGTGTTGACTTGACCTGCCAGGAGGAACAACGAAATCCATCGCCATTTCATAATCCTGTCCTTTGTATATCTCACCGAAGCCGATGCGCATATCACATTCACCAAAAAAGATCCAATAGCTGCACATTGGTACTTTCGATACGATTACCATCTTCAGAAAATAAAGAGGAAGAAGAAAGAGTGACAGTACCTGACACAGCCAAAACAATGTAATTATTCAACGCCATGCCATACGCTAACGCTGTCACCAAAGGAGTGCTAAAACAACCCAAACCAATCACTACTGATAGTATAATTTGCATCCATGACACGCATTCGCCTGCATCAGCCAAACATGATGCATTTCTCCAACCATGTGATCATGCAATACCATGCACCAACATACCAAAAAGTGCGTACGCAATATACCCTGGAAACATAGCGACCCAACTCGTCTGTATTGACCAAAATATGAGCCAAAATATTTTCGTAGGATTGAGACTGCTGTAATCGCCATGCGAGTTGTACACACATTCATATATCCCAACTGTAGAACCCTGCATGCAAGACACCAAACACATCAGGGATACCTCACAAGCATCTCTGCTGTTCTGTGACATGAAAACGTACAGATAATTCTTTCGAGTATGTTTCACAGAGCACATGAGGAATCGACCAGCTCAGCAGCGAAAACATGCCAAACATGACCAATGAGATGATGACAACTGGCCCCACCATTCTTCCCAAGAACATGGCTTGCTTTCGCATAGATCGCCAACCATCTTCTTTTGCCCTACGATGTACGAGTTCTGTATCCCTGTCAATGGAAACATCATGGGCACGACCATCGTCGGACTCCACATATCCTTGAGACTGGCACATGCTTGTGCCTCTCTGAGGCTCCTCCTCCCTCAGTGAAAATCTGACGCCCACAGAAGGGCTCTTCGATTCAATCCCACTCTCATTCTCTTGTATAGGACCAGAGTGTATACTCATCATCACCGGAGACGTAGCAGGCGACAGACCACCAGTCTGTGGCGTGCTTGATACCTGATCACCAACCATGTTGCCTTGAGACATACTGTATGTATGTCTTTTCCACTCACATATAATACATGTATTTTGTACTCCAGTAGACTCGCATAGAAAACCACAGATCAAAAACCATTGATCCTGTGGAAGACCCTATCCGACAATATCCATGACCAGGCATTGTCTGTCTGGGTATTCCCAGTACAACTACTGCTTCTGCCTTGAAACATTGTAGGCAAAGCAGGCACAAGAAACACCCATACAGCCAGACTGCATGTCAAATCCTTTTCTCTCCCTGATGAGATATGCTAGGACAAGAAATGTACTCGGATGCACTTGTCGTTATCATTGCCTCATGACCCAAGCATATCCCTTGCTCATTGGGCATGCAATTTCCATAGTATCGTCAATCAGTGCTTCAGTATCATGAAAAACTCCTTATAAAATATGCTCAAGGATGAAAGGTGTCTTGAGCACATTGCCAAGACTGTTGTAAGAGACAAAGTCACCTTGTCAGAGTCTGAGCACCTCAAGCATGTTATTTCGAATCAGGTCCGTGGATGAGATCATCTATAGATACTGTAATTTCGATTGAGTTTATGTGTGTGATTGCAACAGGTTTCGTTGTACATTCGAGATTCTCAATCGAAGAAAAATAATGGCCCCGTCGTACGGCAGGAATTTGGTCAAGGCGTTTTAACGACGAGCAGGTTTATATGGATACCAGTCGAGGACAAATACCCGATCGTTATCATATCGTTGAGCAGTATTCTGTCCGTAGGGAAGGAGAAGCGACAGGCGTGGTTGGTGAGACGAAAGTCCTGTGAAGTATCTATGAAAATTCGGGTGGATCAGAATGATACACCGACTGGCAATGTACTAGAGTTCTGCAGGGTCTTGGAGGTGGTGGTATGTGCGATGAAACACCGGGAAGCGTGCGCTGAGGTGGGTGGATTGCATGATGCCTTGTCTGGGTTGTTGGGGAGAGGTTTGCCATCTGTTCCATCGACACGTCTGCTGGTGGACGCGAGCGAGGATTTCTGTTGTAACGCAGAAGATCAGAATACAAATGACATCATTTCCGTGATAGTTGGTATGGGGTATGATGAGAGGATGGCGAGGGCAGCTGTGCACGGGTGTGGACAGCTGGAGCAGGATTCAATTTCAGCAGAGTCGGTTATTGCGTGGATGTTGGATCATGAGGCGGACTTGCAGCGCCAAATAGACCATGAGACGGGATTTTTTGATGTTGGAGAGGGTGGGTTTGGAGGCGTGTTTGCGAGAGAGCAGGAGAAGCTGGAGAAGGATTTGGGGGTGATCACAGATGGTTTGGAAAGCTTGGAAAAGCTTGAATCATTGGCAGATACCATGGAGCGTCTTGCTCATGAAATTTTTGATAGAAAAAGGATGGAGAAAGAAACTCAAGATGACATTGTAGATGATAGCTTGTATGCAGCCATGGTAAATCATGCATTGGTGATGAGTCTGTCCAAAGAACATGTGCAAAATGTTAATGTGTATTATGAAGAATTGGCGCGACATATTGGTAAGGTTATTCTGGAATTTACAAGGTCTTCATATGGAGTTATTTCGTTGCCAGAAGCGTATCGATTGTATAACAGAAGCAGATTCAAGGAGGCTGTGCCTCCACAGGATTTTGTACATGCATGTGTGATATTCGACAGGGTTGGTATGCCTCTCAGAGTCGGATGCACGCATCCTCATAGCAACAATCGAGTCATATTTTCCGTAGATGAGAGCACAAAAGCTATACGTGATAGAATTGTGTCATGTATTCCCGATGCTTGTGAGGGAATATCACGAGTGGCTGTTGCCCTTCGTGCACATGTTCCAGTTGCTGTTGCGCGGTATTACTTAGAGGAAGCTGAATTCCAAGGTCTCCTGGCACGCGACGATGGCCCACGAGGACTTTATTATTACAAAAATGTATTTCATCAATATGTGATATGATATCAGAGTGCATGGCCATCATCACTTTTTGTGTGTTCACTCAGAGTCTCCAGAACAGATCCATCATGATGATCTGGCGCCGATCCTTGGGAACCACTCTCATACTCATCCACCCGTAGGTTTTGAAACGCATCTTTTAGCACGTAATCAGAGAGTCCAGAGAGTGCTCCAGTACCTAGTGTTGTCGATGTCACAGATGTTGCTGGACTTGGCCCAGACAGATCAAATGTACTCTTGTCTCCTTGAATCTTGCGGAGAATCGCTCTACTGCTCCACGAAGATTTAATAGCAGCATTAAAAATATCGAGGACTGGCATGCACGTATCTCCGTTCGTAAGCGCCTTTCCATGAGACACGCGCACCCTCAATGCTCCGAGAACAGTGCTGTGAATCACTGCAAGGGATCTATCCACATTGGTATTATCTACTTGCGGTATCAAGTATTTGCTGGCCTCACCACGTAGTGCCTCTTGAATGCTCCGAATAGATTCTAAATGCTTCACATACCGATTGCTATCAGGCCTCAGGGTCATAGATTTTGCCCTCACTGCAAATCGTTCCATGTGCTTGTCCCTGTTTGATATATGCACTAAAAAGGGAACCACAGACGCATGCCTCTTCATCATAGTAATCGCAAATTCACCGCTTAAATGCACTCCTTCTATCACAATAGATTCATTCCGAGCTACAAATGAATCGACAAGTTTCTCTGCATGCTCTAGTATTGCACCACGCTGTTCCCTATACCCATCCAACACCCTGCTACTACCTGCACCCTTTCCACCATCATATGTTGAGGACCATAGACAATCACGCTTTTTCTCAGGATCAAACCCACGGAGCATATGCCGAATCACATCCGTCGACACGACACTCGTGATGCCCAACCTTGACGCCACCAAGGATGCCAAGGTGCTCTTCCCCGTTCCAGTTGTCCCACACAACAACACGACTAGCCCCAACCTCCGCTCGTGCAGCTGCATGGCAAGCTGAATATTCGATAACTTTATATCATCCGTCAAATTCCTAGGATGCTCCCCCAAACATGACAAGATCACATGCTCAAAGTCGTGCCGATGAACAATGGCCCCTGTGGCCGACCCTTGCTCATCACTCGGGACACATTGCGTCATCAACCGCTGCTCAAAAATCCAAAACACTTTCCGACACACTTTTTGAGACCTCTTTGGCTTACATCCCATGCACTGAAGACACTGCAATATGGTACTCTCGGTATAGAGATGCTGACCTTGTGAGCTGCAACAGTCAAAAGGAGCTTGCTCCAAACTCTCCCCACCAAACGAGACAGTACCGCCTCGACACCCCACCCCATCCGTCACGAGTATATATGAACATCGTTTCATCTATTCCAACCCTCGCTTGAGTCGTATCTATGACGAAAAACGGTCGTCTTGGCATTCCATGACGAACTCTTGTGCTTGCATCCCTCCAGACTATGGACTATGGATTCCACCAGGCACCCACACCGACCAATACTGCATTATAAGATTATTTATCTATGAAAAAAGCCCATCGAGGCATCCTATAGTCAAATATCGCGAGGGGAGCGCTCCGTACATAAAACATTAAAACGATTTTGAATTCAAATTGTTCCAACAATGATGGGCCCAGACTCGACAGATCCAATGGTTGTCGAGTACTAATAAACTTCTATATAGATATAGAACATAAGATACAACATCCCAATTGCCAATACAATAGGACGTATCGCCAAGACACTTGACAAATTCGGCAAGATCAATTGATTCGTCATGGCGTCGACGGAACCACAACTTACTCCTCCAACATTGACAGAGTTGAAAAAACTCAAGGTGACAGAGCTTCGGGAGAAGCTATCTGCTGCTGGGCTGGAGACGAAAGGAGTCAAGGACGAATTGGTCAAGAGATTGGTGGAACATCTTTCACAGGACAAGGCAGATGTGGCTACAACCGCAGATGAAAAAGATGGAACAACAGCCATCGATCATAGCGCTGCAGCACCGGTTGAAGGAGGCATAAAGCAAGCTTCGACCGCCAAGCTGACCGAGGCTGAAAAGGCAAAACTGCGTGCCGAGCGCTTTGGGGTGACAACGCAAAAGCAAAGTAAGCAATCAGGTGCGATTGCTGGATTAGGAATGTTTGACCCACAAGAAGAGTACGAACGGCGTAAGAAGAGGGCTGAGAGGTTTGGACTCCCTGTTCCTGTGAATGAACATGAAGAGAAGGAGAAGAAGAAGGCCAGGGCGGAGAGATTTGGACTCCCTGTGCCAATAACAAAGGATGAGTTGGAAGAGAAGAAGAGGCAAAGGGCTGAACGATTCATGTCGGAGGAGGAAAAGAAGAAGAAGGAGCGTGCTGCTCGGTTTGGATCTGGTACATCCTCATAGCATACACACGGCTCGTTGACACGATATCAAAATGTATCATAATTGACATGACAAGATCAGGATTCCTTTGTAGTAGTGTTGAACTGTAACAGAGATTGTATAGCATCCCCTCCAGCAGCTGATACAATTGTCTGGGTATCATCAGACATAGCAGACACTTTCTTCTCGAGCGTCGAGAGCTTGCGCCTGATATCTTCCATTTGCTGCATCACCGGAACGTCATCAGTCCTCTCATGCGAACCCTGCTCAAGGGTTGCCTTTAATCTCTCCAGAGCTTGTCTACCTCCCTCGTGAACCCCACCCTGAGACTCAATCTGCTGCAAAATAGACTCTAAATTACTAACTACTGCATCGTATTGGGCCTTTTCTTCGCTAGGATCCATATACAATGCGATCGGAGATGATATTTCAAGCCGAATTGAAAATCAAATGCCCCTTCTTCTACCGTTTCTTTTCTGACGCTCGTATCCAGATATGTGCCGTTTTCGATGGAAATTATAAAACCAGGACATCTCTTTTTCTTCCTTGTGCGAGTTCCGTAGCATCCCTTGAAAGGAAATTCTCCAACTTTACATAAATACCTTAATGAAGGAATTCGAGGCTCGTTTGTTGACGACACCTCTGGTACATGCATCGCTCATGAGACAGTTTCATCCCCAGAGCCTGAACACATATGTCTAATAATAATCCCAACAACCATCGGTGCATTCCGATTCGTGTATAATTCCTTTGCTTTGGTTTACTAGGCTCTTTGGATCACTTTGACACACACGTCAAGGCAATTTTCTGGCGCTAGGTTTGATACAGCATGTTAGGATCCATCTTATGGATGGATCAGATTGAGACCTCGTCCTATCGGAAGGATGTGCTACTGCGTGATGTGCAACTCCCATGGCATCCATGTTCTCGAGGGATTCATTCGTCATCCTCCGCTTGCGATTCATCTTCTTCCAGTGGATCTGATCGAGGATCCATGTCGGATGAGGGTGCAGAGTATGTTGCCAAGTTGGTGAAGGAGAGTTTCCACAGGTGTGTTTGTGTAATAATAATGATACTAACACACGCAGGATTGTCAGTGATGGATTGAGTGCATGTATGTAGAAAGCCAAAAGAGACTGCCGCGTCAATATTGGATACAATCTCGGAAATCGATAGGATTCACTTGCTTTTGGCATTGCAATGCAAGGCAAGCAAGGCAAACATGGAGATTCGGGATAGGGACTATGTGGATGATTTGGTAAAATCAATACGGAATTCTGGGAATGCGGAGCATCATTTATCCAGAGGAGAGATTGCAAATGCGCTTGCGTATCAAAGGATGCTTCAGCGGTATAGCAGCCATTCTCACAATCCTCCATCATGGAAGCAGCTCTCTGGGGTAATGCTTGCATCAGGCCTCCCTTTTGTCGGGTATGAATGAGTCTTCGTAGTATATATGCATTACATGATCATGATAATAATAAAATGCATGTATACAGGTTTGGATTTTTTGATAATGCCATCATGCTCTTGTCGGGTGATGTCATTGACACCATGATTGGACATCACCTTGGTATAACAACATTGGCATCAGCAGGTCTTGGCAATATCGCTGCTGATGTGGTAGGAGTTAGTGTGACACAGCAAATTAAGGAGAAGTCGCGAAAGATACCATGGGCTCAACCACCCCGCCTGTCTACTATCCAGCAGGCCATGAAGTCGGTAAGGGCAGCCAAGATTGCTGGAGCTGCATGTGGTGTCACTGTAGGCTGTCTTCTTGGCATGTTTCCTTTGTGCTTCACGAGTCCTGGATTTTTCGTTCAAGAAAATATGTAGCGCAATCATGTAATAATGATAGATATTAATCCTGATGAAATTTCAATGCACATGTGGTGTGACCACTGACTGCAGTATTTGGCTTTTTTTGTATGACTAGCCTGGCCATTCCTTTGTTCGATAAGGAGCACTTTAAAAACTTGATCCGTCTCATCCACTTGGATTTTTGGGGCTTTGTTGCTGGCAGGTTGTCTGGAGCATTGCGCTTGACAATACAAGAGTGGAGGCTAGTAGCATGGTTGGCAGTTTGATTGTTCTTCTTCTTGCCTCCCTTGCAAAGCACGCCCCCCTCCCGTAATGTATCAGTATTTTTCTGTCGTATCACTGATATATATGGTACTCTAGACATGAGCGTGCCCTGTGTGCTACCCAACCGAATACCCGAGCACACATGGACATGCCCTTGGACGTTCAAAAAGTTGGAGTTCCCCAGGTACATGGCCAACTCGCTACTGTCGTCCCGAATAAGAATTCCACTTGAACCTAATGATCCAATGAAAATCTGAATATTCTTTTTCGCATTGTACAATGCTTTTGTTCCGTCTACGGGCCGAATAGGTGCCGACCCGCGTGTGGTCCCATGTGTCCCATGAGCATGCCCAGGTGCGCACCTAGGGTCCTCCAGGACGTGGGACCCCCTCGAAAAGGATGACAATCCGTTCACAGGGATGACATGACGAAGAAGAAAATCGATCAAAACAACAAGAGGCGTGGTTACATGAAAAAAAATCATGTGTACATCCTGTTTTTACTCGCTACTGGGGCTGCAGTTTTGTGCTGCACACTTGTGTTCCATGAAACAGCAGGCACACATCACAAACGCTGACGCCATGTGTTGATATCTAATTAGGAAGTTTGTTGACAACACCATAGCCTTTGTACACTGATTTTACCACAGTTCCTTCTGGAATTGTGGAATATCTAAAGAACGGCTCCAACAATGCCCCAAGGTCAATATCTCCTTGCACATTGAACGTTGTCCTCAATCTCTTCTCCAACTTTTTCTCAAAATAGTCCTTCTCCTCCTTACTCAAAAGCTCAATGGGCTCATCCATGGGTGTAATCAGGTTCAAAGTGAAGTTCTTTGCCCCTTGACTGTCACCTTGCAAAAGCTTTCTTCCAGTTACTGACTCATTACAAATGGCAAATGGGTCTTCTCCTTCTGGAGCTTCAGGTGAAGTTTCGCCAATTTGATAGGGATTATCGTCTACTGAAGTGCCGAAATAATTTCCAGAATCCTCGAATGTCCAAGCACCTCCGGTTTTGAAGGTGACTGTCGTTGTTATACTTGCATCTACTGGATTACTATCCAAGATTGTACCCTTTCCTTGGTACCACCCCCAGCTACAATCATAATATGGAGGACAACAGAATGTCTTTGTTGCTTCCAAAGATTTCAAAGAATCTTGAGTCTTTTCTGCTGATGTTGCAGTCGAAAGACCGTACTCAAAGGTAATTTCACCAGAGATTTCTGATTCGGAGGTTTCCGTCACAGTTGACCATTTGTAGCTTGCCGCAACAGCAACCCCTGCCAATACCTCCCACGATTGACTGTAAGAATAAGAATAGGATTTACCTTCCTCCTTTGTCATTGTTGTTTTTTCAACCGCAACATTTCCAGAATCGCGATTGTATATTGTGTATCCACTAATCAGGCTTAGAGACGGGTCTGATTGATACCCTGTAATGTCATTGGTATCCCGCACAATGGACTGAATGTCCTGCAAGAAGAGGAGTCCAAGCTGAGTAATTACAGGAGGGTCCCCACTTGGGCTCGAAATCTTGCCAAAAAATCCACCAATCAGGCCTGAGGCGACATCAGAAGTGCCACTTTGATCGCCTCCACATTTCTGACCTCCGAGCTCCACAGACCTTTTTTCGCCACCCTGTGTGCCTTGAAATGTTTGCAATTCAAGATAAAAACGGCACAACCTGTCATCATCTCCTTGCTCAAGAAGATAGACGATCCTTTCCTGGCTAGCCAGTTTCAAGGTGACACCTTTTGCTTCTCCTAGAGATGAGTCGTCAAAGTTTCCACCCAGGTTGTACTGCCTGCCATAATTATCTGTGAATCGAATACTTCTCACTCTCTTCCCGTCAACACGTGTCTGTATAGACGATATCAAAGCTCCATTATACTGGAAATCCGTATAATATTGATATGCCCAGCCATCTCGAGTCTCAGCCCTCACTTGCTTTCCACCATCTGGGAGATAGTAGTAGAGGCCATCGTACGAAAACTCCTCATAATATTGAGTAGCAGCCGCGCACCCGTTCCTCCTCACGTCGGCAAAAAGTACAAGAATCAAGACGATATTCACCGAAAGTGAGTGTCTTTGGCATGGATGTCTCCTCATCCGTCGTGATTGTTGTCTAGAGTATTGGTTTCGGTCTGAAAGTACTGCGGTACCTTTCCCCTTGTAAGGAACTCCAGTCCTCGGGGAACTGTAATCACTGATCGACAGTGTTGAGATGGAAGTAAAAAAAATTCGAATTGTGGTATGTGGCATGTATATATGTAGTATTTGCTAGAGTATGGATTATGTAGGCAAAATCTTTACGGTGTGCGTAGCGTAACCCACCGGATGGTACCTCGTTTGATTATAGGACCCTAGATTAGGGTTTTGTCATGCCATGTGCTTGTGAGCTAAAACGGAACCTTTTAAAAAGTGTGGACACCCATCCAAAGCCGACAACAATAATTGTTCCACGTGAATACAATCGAATCCATCATGGATAAAGTAAGACATTCATCCAGCAACATGGCAAGAAGATGAATTTGGACTGATGTGCAGTAGTAGCAATCAAGTAATCATCATCCTAGATATCCATGCATCAAGAACATTCACATTGCACAGTATACAATCAACCATGCATAATCGTTGAACAACTCTGAGTCCCGTAACAGGAGTAGTAGCAATGTAGTCAGTGATCCTCGTCATTATTATCAAATCCAACCAGCTGGTTGGACTGCAGTCAATTGAATGCTCTCAATTGACTACGCATGGACAGTCGTGAGACTGGGCAATCATTGGGTTTGGGAACACCCGATCCTGGGTTACAAATTAATTGATGTATTAGTAGTGTAGTGAAATGGAAAACCCGATATTTTCAGCGTTAGGAACACGGTCGTGTTGAATAGTTGCCAATGTGAAAACTCGTTTTCAGAGTTCACCATTCTTTGGGACCTGCGATGCCTCAATTCCTTTCGAATACGCAGGAATATATATATTATAGATATATAGATACCCTGGGAGGGCTACGGAGATCGGTCGGACATGTATCGTGGGCAGAGCTTAGTGGCTGTTTGGGTGACCTGGGAACCTTTTTGCCCCTGGTGGTTGCTTTGACGCAGGAGGTGGGGCTCGATCTGGGGACGACTTTGCTCTTTACAGGAGTGTACAACATTGTGACTGGACTGATGTTTGATATTCCCATGCCAGTGCAACCCATGAAGACAATTGCAGCAGTTGCCTTGTCTGGGGATGGGTTGACGATTCCTCAAATCATGGCTGCGGGTATTTTTGTGTCGGCTTGCGTCCTTGTGCTAGGCGCGGCGGGGTTGATGGGTATTGCAACACGATTGACTCCTCCACCTGTGATCAGGGGAATGCAGTTGGGAGTAGGGCTTGCACTGAGCCAGAAGGGTTTCAAATATGTTTGGTACAGGGATGGGGCATCATCAGAGGGCATGAACAGTGTGTGGGGACTGAGTGGTATTTTCGTTGGTATGTTCTTCATTATATTTATTCTACTATCCGTGTATAATACCAGGGATGCGAACAGCGACGAGGTCAGTAGGCCTACTGAAGGTGGTGCATCACAGCAGCAGAGAGTTGTTGATCAGGAGAATGGAGGAGAAGAGAGAGGAGAGGGCAGTGTCCCAGTGTCAGTGACCGTAAAAGAGGATACAAAGGTGTCGGTAGTTACTGAAACTGATTTTCCTTCATCATCCATGGCATCGCAATCTCCTGGAGACATTACATTAGTGTCCTCCTCCAACTGGATGGGTAATGGCACAGCATATGGAGCCCTATCGAAGATACGTGAACTCTCTGAAAAGTATCTCCTACATCCACTGTATGTTTGCGGTGATAAAGCTGGGCAGGCATGCGGAGAAGCCAAGTATGATGTCCAGCTACAAAAGACGGGTTGCTGTGGCATCCCTCCATCCTCTGGGCGCCACATCCCAGCAGCCCTCATCATCTTGGTGGTTGGTATCATACTGTCGATATGCTTCAACCCATCCATTGTCAACGGACTATCCATGGGTCCTTCAAAACCTGACGTGATTGTCCCTAATGGAGAGGAATGGAAAAGTGGTATCCTTCGAGCAGGACTACCTCAACTGCCTTTGACAACTCTCAACTCTGTCATCTCAGTCACTCAGTTGGCAAATGAGTGGTTCCCAGACAGATACTCTAAACCAGGATCCGTGGCAACTTCGGTTGGACTGATGAATTTGGTGGGATGCTGGTTTGGAGCAATGCCAAGTTGCCACGGAGCAGGAGGTCTTGCAGCGCAAGTACGATTCGGAGCTCGATGGGGCACCGCACCCGTCATCCTCGGTGTCATCAAAATATTCTTGGGATTGCTTTTTGGATCCTCGTTACTGACTCTCCTGCAAGAATTCCCACTTTCTATGCTTGGCGCAATGCTTGTCTTCTCAGGTATTGAGCTTGCCTCTGTAGCCAAGGGCCAAAAAGGGGAACGAGGAATGGCCATTATGCTTTTGACGGCAGCTATTGGTCTCGCAACAGGCAATATTTCCATCGGTGTCGCCGTTGGTTTAGCGTGTGCCTACATCGTAGCTCTGTGGGATCATCTATTGATGCTTGCAAGCGCCCAACGGTGGCCTATATTTACTAGGTGACGGAAATCTCCTCCTTGACTTGTATTTATACATTGTTGTACACATGATCATTGTAATATTATTCAAATACTATTTTTTGAATATCGAAAGTAACAGAAAGAGATTGAGGGTCGCATGTCTCAGAACAATAAGGATTTCAAACCATTCACAACCCCTCCAGGGTATAGACCTCCGACCCTGGCAGAGTGCTGGAAATATTTCTATAGACAACACCCATATTACAGATATGGATATTCGGCAGTCATTGTTCTAGGTATCGTGGGCTATCTTGCATCAGATCAACGGAAGGAAACCTACCCACCAGTGGCCAAAAATACGCGAGATGAGGATGTCGACAATCATATAACTTCAGATAATAGTTAAAGACGCTCGGACAAGGCCTGAAACCCTTGTATTGATGCCGTTGAGAGCCAAATAGCCGGTAAATATGCCGTAAAAAGACACAATAAAAAAGTGTGGCCACGTACCAGTCGACGCGAGTGTCGAGAGGGTGTGGAACTATGCTAGCGTGGTGTGTGTACTCGCCCAATCACGATGAGCCACTTCCTGCTCAGCTCTCTGGACACTGCCGAGGATTGGGATTGTGATTAGAATGCATGCAGTTTCATGCCTCGACCTGGTCGTCCCAGGCAGGGCGCGTTGCCCAGGCACATGGGACGGATCCATATCCTTGGACGACTCCGGGATTACATCAACAGATGTGTGCAACTCTTGTGTACGAGGCATTCTGTGCTCTCATATACTTGTATTTCTTGTACATTTCCTCTTAAGATTTGTTGTATACAGCTTGAGAAGGAGCGTGGGGGTACTCGGTAGCCTGGGAATAGCCGCGTGGGACTTTTACTTCCTTGCTTCACACAGTGACTTGTGCAGAGTAAGCATCCGCAATACACAATTTTCCATCAATGCTTGGTGGGTATTCGAAAACAGAACAGCACATGCATCCAGGGAATGCTGCAGTCGATATCTCTGTGAGGGCTGGCACAGCGGACGCCCAGAATGCTGCTGCCGGGATGATGTCGCAGAAGCAGCAGATAGAATTTATCCTTCGATCGTGCATGGAGCCGATGGAAATTAATGTTGCGTGTGAGAACCCGGAATGCGCCTCTTTACTGCGTGTGATGGTGCCTGAGAGTGTTCACAGGCTTGCACCTCCAAGTCTTGTTATTCGATGTGCTGGGTGTGGGAAATTGTTGTCAGTGTCTCTGCCAGCAGAGACGTATATTCAACATCGCACGAAACAGCTGCAAATGATGCAAGAGAAGCAGGATCAATTGAAACAGTTGCAGCTTCTTGAGCAAGAGATTCAACAAAAGAGGAAATTCTTGGAGGAGCAGATGAAATCTTTCCAGGCGAATACTGTAGAAGAAAAGGATACGAATAGGCAAAGTGGATCACATCGTGCGGAGGATATGCAAGATCAAGAAGAGGCCTTGGTGACCCCAGTTTTGCAACGAGGACTCAAACCTTCTGAATCCCCAGAGTCTGCCTGAGAGTACAATCTTTTCTTGTCATTACGCAGGAATCTACACCATCATCTGATACGTATAATAACACCAATAATCTTTAGTACTAGTACTGACGATAAAAGTAGCGGTAGGACTGTTCATATTCATCCATTGCATGATACAAATCAAAATATACACTGTAAAACACGTCACATCCTGATTCAACCCGCATGCTTTGCTTGCGATTGAAGAGCTTGTCGAGCCCACTCAGGCAAATAATCAATCATGTACAATACAATATCTGGATATGATTCAATATACTGTCGCGACACGTGAATCAGTATGGCCATCATTGTGACAAAGCATACCACTAGTATCAGTGCTGAGATGCTTCCAAATGCCCTCTCCTGTGACACATTTGTCAGCGTTGCACTCGCATCGGCAGACACAGAAACAATCGCAGAGTCATCAGGAGTAAATGCTACGGCTGTCGCAAAGGTCATATGAGCCCCTTTGACATGCTTTTCTGTTTTTAAGGATTCTGTTGATACCAGGCACTGGTCTGCATCAGGGGTGACAACAGCAATCTTCGCCCCATTATGACTCAGTTCAAAGCCACTTATAGGACAAGCTACAACCTTTCGCGCGCAATCTAATGTCAGGGCACCATCGTCAGTCTGCCTCCATCGCACAATGTATCCATTGCCCTTTGAATTTCCAGCAGCATAGAGCGCAATACCTTTATGGTCTATGGTAGAGACGCATCTAAAAAGCGATAATCGAGGTATATCCGAGGGTTTTTCTAACAAACAAAGCATCTGCATATCTTCCACATTCCAAAGAGAACAACTCCCACTCTCATCAACAGCCAACACAATGCCATCACTATGAGCACTACTGAAATCAACATTCCTCACAGCCTTGCGTCTATCTTTACTCACATCCAGCTCTCCTTCTCGTTTCAACGTCGGCCATGATATAATATGAACTTTTCCATCCTCTGTACCAAGCGCTAATGATGTCCCATCTGAGCTGAATGACATGCACTTGATCACACCTAAAAAGGAGGAGCACTTCTCTGCCGCACTCATCACACTTTGAGACGGCCAAGAAAGCACTGGCAGAGCCTCATTGTCCTTCGTCGTAATCTGAATCGCCTTGATCCCTCCTGTAGCCAGTGAGATCACCATTGAGTTGCCAGACGGGTGCATTTTCATTCGGTACGGGGCATCCTGCCCAACGTTGAACTTGGCAACTTCCTCTGTCAATTTTGAATCTCCAGCACGCTGAACCATGACAATTCTGCAACGAAGAATTTAAAAAAAGTCGACATCAGTATCGTAAAAGCAGATCCATTCGCAGTTGAAAATACAGTGTCAGTTCGAGAAGATTTATAAACAGGACATGATCGTCCAACGAAGACGCACTTATTCTCAATTCCCATATTCCCACCGCCACACATGTATCCAATGGAATTAAACCATTCTATTGCGTACAGCGGTGCCCCGTATTTTTGCAATGTATCTGATTTTGGCATGATCTCCACTTTTCAAAACCACAGCAACGGTATCATTCAAAGGGGCGATTATAGGGTCTACTATATCTATATTATTATTATATTCATTCAAAATAAATAAACTGGCTCCAGTGGAGCCTTCTAGATCGGGTTGACAATCCCCATCTTGGCTGCGCATCTGGCTATTTCCTTCTGGCTCGTGTCCTTTGTTTTGTTGCATTTTCCACGACTTTCTTCTCGACTGGGAGACCTTTTCTAGTACGCACAGCATCTATAAGCCTTCGGGCAAGATTTTGAGTTCCAACTCCTTGGCCTTCTTCTCCAAACTCTTCTCTTTCTTCCTCTGTAAGTGGCTGGAAGAAAGGATCAATGTCCAGTCTTTCCCAATGAGAGAGCATGAGAGACGCTGATGCGCTTCCAGAGGACTTTCTCCGAAGCTCGTCAACAAATCCAAAGGATGCTTCAACTGGTAAATGGGCTAGAATGACAAAGAGACCGGAGCCCTCTCTTAGTTCTTCTCGCAAGACCTTGGCCCGTCTTCTTCCAAGGACAGCATATACAGCTGCCAAACCTTCTGAGGAGGTTGAAATCTCGCAAAGGAAATGGGCTTCTACGATGCGGGGACTATTTTCTAAAATACATCGCCGAATGCCTTGTTTGACGACGGCACTGACCTGGCCATTAAATGGGCCAAACACATCCTCTTGCAAGGGGAGGGTTGCAGTTCCAGTGCTACTTTGTGAGAAGCATAGCTTGGCCTGAATATTAACGAGTATACCCCTTAGAGGTTCATCACATAAAGGTCCGGATGCACTTGCCATTTGGAATCCAGCAGAAATACCCGATATGATTGCATGGATGGCTGATTGAGTAGATGTGATCAAGGACTCTTTTTCCTCTGCCAATGAGTCTGCATGCACGGCGCCATATTCTTCCAGAAGCTGGAGAATTGCGTCTCCTTTATATGATTCGTTGCTTGAGGAATGCTTATCGAGTCCCAGGAGATGAGAAATATGGGGAGATCCCGTCGGTATTGGGACATCAATGGTAGCTGGTGAGATTTCCTTTGGGCTTTGCTCATCCTCTTCAGTATGACGCTCTACCTTTGTCTTGCCAGCGTGTACTACATTGTCGTCAGGCTCCATCCATAGGTTTATCTCGGAGTTTTTGGTCGACATAAGGAGGATATTGGGACCAACACGCTTTGGTCCAAATTGCCAGATTCCATGACATACGTTCTGAAGGTTGCTAGCCTGTAATATGGACTGCTTTAAATCAACCAATTTTTCCTGTATTTCTTCCAAATTCCTTTCTTTGGTATCTGCGCTCATTAAAGCTACCAATACATCCTCAAGAGTTTCAATATCTGAAGAAACTTTGTTGGTAAGTGGCTTTATTTGTATTCGTAGTTCACATGCCTTGCCTGCCGTGAGGACACTTACTGTCTTGGTTGCAACTGTGTCCTCTGCGATTGATTCTTTAAATCTGACGAGAGGAGGTGATACAACGAGCTCAACCCTAGCAAACCTCTCTCTCAAGTCTTTAATGCATGTCTCAAGATGGACTTCTCCTGCTGCACACAGGACATGCTCTCCACTATCTTGGAAAATGACCTTCACCAGAGGATCTGCTCGATGCAGTAATTTCATTCCATTTTCAAATTTCTCCATATCTCCAGGGTGCGCTGGTTCGACTGCAACTTGCACGATTGGTGCTGCTTGGAACATGAGAGGTGCGATGGGCTTGCACATGGGTGTGGATGATAATGTTGCCGATTTCAGAATTGCCATTTCCAAGCCACTCATTGCTAGTATATTTCCAGCTGGAACTTTGTCAAGAAATTCTAATCCTCTGCCCATCATGAGATATAGCTCATTAATCTTTGCTTTGGAGACGGAAGGGTTGGTCTCATCATGAGCCATTGTAATAGGATCATAATCTGCCTGAAGTACGTACACATCCTGTCCTTCTTTGATTACTCCTGCAAAGACTCGACCAAAGGCTAAAAATGTTTCTTCTTTTGCATCGAGTGATCGTGATGGCTGCCCAATCTTCCTAGGGAGGCTTGTCAGTGGGACCGACACCATTTTGGACACATAAATGACAAGGGGAGCAGTCTCTCGTGTGTCACAGGACGTGATTGCCTCTTTTACTTCTCTCAACAGATCATTTTGGTTTCCATCTTGTTGAGGCAGAAAGCGATCAATCCTGTTAGGTGCAGCAACTCTAGGGTTTGGCAGAAACTGCACCCCCATGGTTAATATTGCATCAGACAAGGGCAACCAAGATCGCATGAAACCTCTCAGCGCGACTCGAGCATCTGCATGCTGTGTCAACTGCTTTGATTTTTCGTCTATATTCAACTTATCAGCGAGCTGCTGCAGTATCCCTTTGTGGTCTGCATGAGGCATACATGCCCCATACGCCTTGAAAATTGGTTCCAATATCCAACTGACAAATAACGGCGTGCCGCCACTTCCCGGCTTGATTGGAACGATTCTCTTTGATTTTGCACTAAATGAATAATTTCCCCAGAGAGCCTTATGTAGCGGTTCAGCTTTGCACTGTAATTTTTTGGAGTATATTTTGGCAAACTGCTGCACATTGAATGCCCAACCATCAAATGCACTCCCAAAAGCCACATTCCCTTTCTCCGGCGAGAAATAATCCTCTTCGTCTTCATCATCACTTTTGTCGTCTTCCCTGTTGATGGATACTGCATGCAAGTCCTCTTGATAGTCCAAAAATGCATCTGCCTCAGAAATGAATTTTTCAGACTCAAACGATGAAAGCACCATATTAACATTACTCACGATCGATACAATTCTTGTATATGCTTCTAATGGATCGAGTTCTAATTCAAGTATCATTCTATCAATCTTATTGATCACCAGACACATCTCTAACCTCTCTTCCCATGCCTGCCTCAACACAGCATGTGTTTGAATACAAACCCCTTCCACCGCATCAACTAGAACAAAAGCACCATCACTAAGACGCGCAGCAGTCGAAACCTCGCTACAAAAGTCAATATGGCCAGGAGAATCGATCAAATTAAACAAGTACCCAGAGTCAAGCACTTCTCGAGGCTCTTCCTTTGGGATATGAAGCAGTGATATAGAGGAACTCTTCATCGTGATACCCCTCGCTTGCTCATCCTCATTACTATCCATATATCGAAGCTCTCCAGCTAGACGAGGGTGAATAAGCCCATTAGATGCGATCAGATGATCAGACAGTGTCGTTTTCCCATGGTCCACGTGAGCCAATATACAAACATTCCGAATTTTCGCCTATAAACCCATTAATATGCGACTTAAAGTGACATAAAGTAAACATAATTATGATTTAATGGCACATTGCGTCATTGTACGTCCATGCACAATACCTGCATGTCACATGTCAGGTGAAAATCCGTACCGTCTGTTGCTGGAGAGCCACAATTGTCTGTGTATCCACCTCCATATCTTTATATTTACTTTTTTAGAATTCAAACATGTATGGATCGCGAACATGAGGCATTCAAGTCGTGACGAGTGATCTCCATATTTAGAGATTTGGACAATTTCAGCAATCGCTCCCTCAATACTCATCACATATCACCCAGACCATCACATCGTGTATACTTATATTGAATTAAGAACACAGAATGCCTCGCCATGGTGTCAAAAGCCAGCAGAACGAGGCATCCGTCGCCGACTGGCCATCGGTTAAAGCCACGTCCACGGTGACAGGGAATGTCCTGGGAGTATCACCTGGTGCATCAACATCAGAAATTGTTGTTACAGTACCAAGTGATGGGGTTTCAGTGATGAAGCTGGTAGGTTTGGAACTCAAACGTTTTGCATGCAAATTGTTCACAGAGGTTACCCTTCGGATTCGGTCTTCCTACTGCTCAAATACTATATGCAATGTTTTTTTATTCCATCAATGCAGGATAAAACGTTTGTGCACTCTTGGATATTCAATGCTGAAGGGGACGAGGAGTGTAGCCCAACAGGACCAGCTTGTTTTCAGAAAAATGGGGGATTCTTCTGTGTACCAATGCGGCAATCACGAGGGAGAGGGCGTAAATCGGTTAACTTCTTGTATGTATGGAACGTAGAAGATGTGGAGTCGAAGAGTATTCGGCATGTGTCCAAGAAGGTTGAGGTGGCTGCAGAGGTTGCATTTGTTGTGCCTGTTGCATGCCCTCGGAAAAGATCTCAAAGTAGAGGATTTTATATTGTACTCGATAATGGAAATGTACTCCTTATGGACAGTGATACTGGGCGGGTAGAAGATGTGTGTCGTGATTCCCCGGTTGTTGGGAAGACTATTCTTTTTGCTTCGTGTGTGCCAGATGGGCTGGTTATTGTCCACGAGGAGAAGACGTCGAAACAGAAACCCCAGAGTACATGCCGTGTTTCGAAGATTTTATTCACTTCATATCCCAAGATGGAAGTAGAGGGGACATGCCGTCTTTCATTGAATGAAAACTCTGTTGGGGGCATTGCGTGTGACAGTGGAAAAAGAGTGAGCATTGTCAGCCCCTCTGGAGAGTTCATGGTGTATAATTTGCCCATCAGTCTGAACGGAATTTCAGAAGACCTAGTCATTGAACCAAGCGTGACTAGAACGCTGGTTAATGCATCTGCTGGAGAGACCTCATTAAAGAAGAAACGGCAACAGGAAGGCAAAGTCAATTCAGAATTCAGGGTATTTATGGATGGCGTGTCAAGGATTTATGTCCTACAGAACGTGAATGTGGATACCATGCGGCTTCATATTATTGATGCTCAGTATGGAAGTGTCCTTTGGTCTGGTACTGTGGACAAGGAGATTAGGTCAGGAGAGCCAGTGACACAGGTATGTCTGATGGTCTTTTGTGTAACTTGCATGTATGCACAGTTTCTTAAGATCTGCCTCCGAGTTCTATCTCGACGTATCATGGAGGACATATTGAGTCATTGCTGTGCTATAACAAGACGAGGGAATCAAAACCATGACATGTGTTTTGCATGGATTGGTCTGCGATTTTCTCTGTTTGCTGAATGGACAGAGTCTCATTTGTGTTCATGAACAAAAGAGATGCATCCACTCGCATGTACATCTTCAGATATTTTCTATGTGTTATTTTGTATTAATAGGTTTATCTGATGCATTTGCAGGCCATCTTGTATGGTGAAGCTTTGGTAGACATGATTGTATCATGCAAAGATGGTGGCATTTTGCATGTGAACATGAATATTCCAAAGCCTTCTCTCTCGGCACTTGTAGGATCTTTCAATATTCAGAGTACTTTGGGAGATCGTGAAGTTAGAAATAGCTTGGCGATGAATGCGAGGCGTGCATTAGATTTGGAGGCAAACAGCGTGGGTACAACAAGAACAAAACAACTTGGCAGGGTTCAAATTGGTGTAGAGCCCGGCGATGGTGGGAACGAGCTCGTGCATGTTCCAACCAAATTTTCTTGGAAACCAGCCATGAATAAAGAACTCGTGTCAGTAGAGACTGAAATCACAGATATCCTGGAAGGTGTTCACCCAGATTTGAAAATGGATGCCAAGACCAAATCAAAACTGTTAAAGTGCATCATTGGTGCATTAGATCGATGCAAAAAGTCAAAATGCTCTCTCTCTAGTAATGTTGCCGCAAGGATTTTGGCGATATTAATTGGTATGTCGAATCTCCATCATGCGTATTTTGCAGTGTGGCAGTGATGAATTACAAAAGTTATAAAGTAGATAGAGACAACTGATTCTTCTATGAAGATAAAACTTGTGGGAATCTCTCTGAGCCATACAGATGCACAACTTGTGTATTTATTTGTACCATCGCATTGCATGCGCGATTAATACGTGATTTATCTATTGGTGCAGAGTTGAAGCAATGGGATTCCATTGGAAGCTTGTTGCATTACAGTCATCCCAGATCTCTCTCACACTGCCCTGGAGCTGCTCTTGTTCTTGCAGAAAATGCTAGATACTCTGATTTGTTCGCATTGCTCTCACAAGCTTCAGATATCAGATCTAGTGAATTGTGCTCAGTGGTCAAGTCCCTGATTGGTGGAGCAGGGCCCTTGATTGAGAAATCTAGAGAATCCTACATGGCAAGCCTCTCCTCACTCGCCGAGGAACAGTTGAAAGCTCTTGAGAAGAGCTCAAAGAAGACACCAGTAGACAGCCTAGATAACAATAAGCTTATTGAAGCGTCGTGCTGTGCGGCAGCAGTGCATGGATTCTCCAAGCGGCAGGTTTCTTGCCATCCAATACTCACACTGTATCCAAACCCCATCCTCATCAGCATGGCATTGAAGAGGATGCACTCGGAGTATTTAATCTTCTTAATTAGATATTTGATGCAATGGGTTTCCAATATCATCGACCTTGACGTGTCACAAGGGGGGGTGATCCCCAATCTATCTCCTGTGCCGAGTCTGGAAACTGTGCTCATCTGGCTTTCAGCCGCAATGGACGCTGGCAACATGCGCTTGACGAACTCGGAAAAGGGATTAGAAGTGCTCCAAAAACTCATGGACGAGGTCAGTTCTCAAGTCTCATGCTTGCGCATGTTTGAGAATCTTGCAGGGGTATTGTCGCATGTGCAACATGCGTCACCCTCAAAGCAACGGCAGAACAACATGCCTGGCTATAAGATCCAATGCTTGTCGCTATAGAACTCTGTAATAAATGCGATTTACATCATCATCATCATATGTATATTTATCATATGTATATCTAATGCTCTCTGAGATGGTTGCTCGCGAAACTGGATTTGAAAATATCATGCAGTCTCCTTTCGAACCTGCACAATTTTTGGAGCTGATTTTGTGACTTCTGCCTTCTTCAGGGCCTGGAGTTTCTGATAATTGTACACAGCTACCCCTGAGCAGCAAAATATATATCCTATCATGTTCAATCGTGTCACTGGAGCGTGGAAGACAGTGTACGAAAAGAAAATAAGCATCCAATCTTTAATGACGCCTGCAATATTCATCGTGAGAGCTGATGTCTTCCCTATGAGTAGAAATACTGCCAAATTCAAACTAAATGCTATCAAACCATTGCCTAAAAAGACAGCAGGATAAATGACAGGTGGCTCTGCCATCAAATCGTTCAACTCAACAAATGCTGCATTGGAATGGGAAGGATTGTGTCAATGATGATGGACAGACATGTGGAAACCATGAGGCATGTAACGTACTGAAGGGGACCAGCAAGCACAAAAGACAAGCAGGTGAGACATAATAGAGACTTTGGAGAGGATTCAACTTGATTCCTTTTCCAGTCATGAGAATCTGGACCAAAGTAAGCCTAGCAGCCTCAAACAACAAGGCAATCAACTGCTGAACCAGGCCTTTCATGACTAAGTTTTCCTCACCAACTGCGCACACTACAACCCCAAATGCAATTAAAATCATATTCAAAGCTGACGATATATTGAATTTTTCTGTGCCCAATGTTATTCCGCACGAGTATACGAGCCCAGGCATGAGTGATTTTGTCATTTGAATAAAGGACACTGACAAATACAGGTATGCAGAGTTTGAGAGCCATAAACTGGCAGCATATAGCACTCCTATCGGGATAACCCTCCTGATGTACTCTGAAGCTGCCATATTGTGACTTTTGACTATTTTAAACACACGAACGCACAAGAATCCCACAGTAGAACAAATTGTCATGTGCCATAACGTCAATGAGATGGGAAAGGGAAACCCCGAGTATGCCAGCAGCCATTTATTCGCGAGAATGACCGCGATCGAGTTGGTCTACAAAATATACGATACCAATTTGTAAACATGGACACATGGATGAGAGATAATCCTACTTGATTGGCCAAAACGCACCATCCATATAAGAACATAGAAATACGACTGGAAAATTTTCCGAGCCACTCCATCTTTTTGCGACATGCTTCCTCTTTATTTTGATGTAAAAATCAAAATTTTATTCATACAATAGAATGCTAGGCGCGAATCAATATCCTATTCCTATTCTAATAGGGCGCAGCGTAACTGTCAGCCCAACGACGAGTTCTTGCACACGTCACCTTCACCCTTTCTTATGATTCCCCCCGAATCACTATACAAAACACTAACAACGTATATCTGTAAGGAAGAAAGACTGAAACTTTTCACCGATATGTCCAGGGAATATGGATGGGAAGCTACATCACGCTGATACAGGAGCGGCGCCCGTCTGGGCGGGCTCTTGAACGGGGAGAAGCCATCCCTTATAGTGACCAATTGATGGGCGACCCATCATGCTTCCATCAGGCAGCAGATGACCCAGGTAATGCGTTCCGCCATGCCCGTATATACATATATATGTCAATATTTCTACAATATGTACAGTAAAACAATGTTTCTATCCGCAAAGTGAGTAAAGATAAAGGTATACAGTGGTGTTTCATTGTGATCTCAGGAAGAACAAGTATACCATGGCCCTTTTCCTTTTGAGAGAGAATAGAGATGCCACAACGCGGTCAGCAGAGGAGAGTTTCTCACGTTTCGAGAGTGTCGGAACAAAGATTTTTGCAATAACACACCAACAGCTGTTGGACCGAGACGAGGATGCATCAAATTTTCAATTTCAAAGGGCTCTGATTGGGGATTGGCCTCAGGAAAAAGTGATGTCTATCCCACAACACTTTTCAGGCAGCAACGCTCCAAGTCCTGAACAAATCAAAAAACTTCTCATCGCCCACAAATTTACTGAAGAAGATGCTTTATCTGAATCTGATATGAAGGACTTTGCTCTTGGGCTATGTTTCAGGGTGGCCTACTATGGAAGATATTCTTCGTCTCACCGGCCAGAGTGGCTTTCAGAGGAATTCGACAGTATGAAGCTTGCAGAAGAAATTCAAGCCCATCTTGGGACTACAAGTGAATCTCATAAACTTAAAAAGCTATCCAGATCACACCTGCGGGCGTATATCAAGTCAGGAACAGCTCATTCATTGTTAGAACGATACCAGGTGACCACAGAAGTCAAAAGACGGGAAGAAAAATGCGACTTGCTGTATGCTCTCCTCTGGCTTAATCCCAAACCCCAGGACAATGATGATACCATAAATGACGTTACACCGAATCAAAGGATTGTTTCGCACCAGGTAACTGGTATAGGGTCCCGCACAACTGGCGCAAACACAAATGGGAATGCAGAAGTTCTGCATCGTGACATGAATGGAGTGCAGGACTCTGTGAGACAGATTGACTTTGAGGACAGCTCAAATGTCATCAAGTTTTGCGGTAAAGATCGATATTTGGGCAACTCCGAGCCCCACAAGTGCCCCGCCATGTTACAAACATCGAGAACAATCTGCAGGAAACCCATTAGCCATGGACCATATTGCAGCGTTCATGCCAAAGTGTTTCCACGGCTCAAATCAGCTGAGACAAGGCTTCTCAAACATGTTCAAACGTCTCTACAAGAACTTCTCCGTATGCACGGATACGACGAGGTTACACAAGATGCCAAGTTATCAGATATTTTGACACATCTCTTGGAATTAGAGAGGAGGCACGAGGAGCCATGGAATGACCTTTCATGTACTTTTTTGCCTCTAGAAATTAGTCAAGAAGCTGATAGTATACGCCATACTGACATGGCATCTTCCCGAGGCAGCCTGGACACTAATGTTGTATTGTTATTATCGGCTAATGTGGATGGCAACCATCCCAAACCAACTGAATTGGAAAAGAGCAGGTATATTGAGAAATTGCTGTGCAACGTACAGCCAACGATACTATTCTTACAAGAATTAAATTTGAAGAAGCTCACCAAAGAAATGGAAAATGGGCGCTTTCTTGGCCATGCAAATGTGACAACACAGAGCCCTGTGCTGTCAGGTTACAGGCTAGTCAAGTCTTCTGAGAAACCAGATGTATGCCTATTATACGACAAAAATTGTTTCCAATGCAAGGCTACCTCAGTTGACTTGAAAGAATTTTTCGAAGAAAAATATGTGAGAAAGAAAACTCTCAGAAGCAAAATCTTGCAGACTTCTCCCCTTTCAGAAAGATATGTGGGAGCCATCCTCAGAGCGACAGGGGCAGGCCATGAATTTCTCTGCCTGAGCTATCATGGGTTCAAAAACGACCCTAAAGCCAGGTCGGAGAACTTTGGTTCCACAGAGGAATCTATCAGAGCCTTCGTCAAGGCCGTGATTGGATACGTGCGAGAGCATCACATGCCAGCAGTGATTGGAGGTGACTTTAACTTTGGAATACAAAGGATGGAGACCTTGTGTACTGAAATGATTGGCGATCAAGATGTATTTCAGCTTTCACCAGACCCCAGCGCTTATGAAAGGACAATTGACTACTATCTACTGATACATCCGCCACATGGCAAAGGACAGGATACAAAAACGCTCATCCTTGACGACGACTCAGCAGCAGACAGTGCATCCATGTCAACCTCGACCAATGAATCAAATCGCTTTAATCACCAGCCCGTCAAAAGCAGCCTGATTATCATATAAAAAATATTTTGAATTTTAATATAGTCGGATTTTCATGGCATATGAGCTGAAAGAAAGCATACTTGCGTAGAGATTTCGTTATTGCATTAGAAACTTTGTCATGGAACAACGCTCATCGAAGTACGATGGGCATAGATCCCGTCGTTATGACGACAGAATGACCGATTCAAGAAGATATAGAGATAGGAGCAGAAGCCCTGCCAGGTCTGGTCCAAGCGACGCTGCCAAAATTGCAGCTCGAAAAGCCAAGTTGGCCATGTGGAAGGCCAAGAAGGCTGCAAACGAGGTGACCAAGTCGCACGACGACCATGAGGACCCTTTGGATGCGTTCATGTCTAACGAAGTACTTCCTGAAGTGAAAGAGAAGGAAGAGCAGGAGAGAAAAGCAGCGGAGCAGGAGAAGAAAAAGATGGATGAGATGCTGGCGGTGCGTTGCATTATTATTGGTTCGTCAATTGTCTCCTTTGCGCATATTACATCACAGCGTCTGTATTTGCAGAAGGGACACATTCCAAAATCTTTGAAAGAACTCATACAAGATGACGACGCGACAGAGAGCAAGGCAGATATGGAGGTTGAGATTCCAACAAACAAGCTCAAACGGGTGATTGGACCAGGAGGGGACATCATCCGGGGCATCGAGAAGCAATCCAAATGCCGCATACAACATACAAAGAATGATCAAGAAATGGGAGTGGCATTTGGGGCATCGTATAAGACACGAGTTGATGCGCAGAGCCAAACGATTACATTAAAGCTGTTTGGCTCACAAGATGCCTGTGCCACGGCAAGAGAACTCATCATGAATGCAGTAGAGAACAAAGAGCAGAAGGCGAAACAGAGAGCAAAAGAATACGAGAAGAAAAAGGAAGAAAAGCGTGCACAGAGACAGATTTATCATTTACGGCATGCCAGGGATTATGAGGCACTTGGTGTTCCACTGGGCACTCCCAAGGCAGACATCAAGGTGGCATTCAGAAAACTGGCCATGATATGGCATCCTGATAAGAATCCAAGTACGTGCTTTGTGATGTTCTGCCATATATACATTCATTGAACAAGCACTGTATAATCATTCACTGATGCAGACAATAGAGAGGAAGCTGAACTCAAGTTCCAACAGATCAACAAGGCATATGAATCATTAATGACCACTGACGAAGACCAGCAGGTACAACAATTGGGTTTTAATTCATAAGAATTCGACCACGAATAGTATAGCAGGAGAGATGACGAGCAAACGGACAACCAAACACTCGTCGTCACTTCCTTCTGGGAAAGGCAAGGAGAAGGATCCCCAGAAGAGCAAGCGAGCACTATTGTCACCCAAGAGTAAATTAAAGATGATTAAAAGGAAGAGAGAGTCAAAGGAAGCGGGAGGTGAAATGGATTCCCCTACCCAGTTTGAAAATTCGATCGGGTCGAAACAGCATCCCATTATCGATTACGATGACAATGATGAAATTCATTTGAGTAGAGGATCTAGTTTTTTCAAACAGAGAGTAAGTTCCAGTGCCAAGACTGTGGCTGAGTTGGGGATCAGTTTGGCGAACGAGTCTGAATTGCGAGCATCCGTTGCCTCGCTGCCTGAGAGGCTGGTTGGGATTAAAAAAGCACTGATAGAGACGTATAAATCGCATGCAAGGGATATTGCTGTGCAATGGAGGGCAGGGTTTAGTGTTCTGTTGTATGGGTACGGGTCCAAGTTTGAACTGCTCAAGATGCTGGTACGAGAATGCTCTGCTGGATACCCGGCACTCGTGATTGATGGGTTGTCCCCACGAGTTAACTATCGATCCATCCTGATGAACACGTTGGGGGTGGTGAGGGATTGCAAACCCTCCAACTTCTCCTCCATGAATGACGATGAGTTGCTCAAGAGCATTACAGAAGAGACCAAGCATCAGAGGATATTCGTCATGGTGAGCAATATTGATGGGCCCAGTCTTCGGAGCCTTGAACAACAAAGGGCGCTGAGTGAGTTTTCGAGAATTCCCAGGCTCCATTTTGGAGCATCCATTGATCATGTGAATGCTCCTCTGATTTGGGATTTGCAGACCAAGGACAGATTTGCATGGCTATGGCACCATGTGCCGACATTCAAACCATATATTAGAGAGGCTAGCTTGTCGTCGCTTCCATCATTATTCTTAGGGAGAAAGTACGTGTTTGTCAAACCCAGCATGCATGACAGTACCATGACCCATGTGTGTATGTGTGCAGAGAAGCATGTACCCAAGAGAGTGCCGCGGTCGTACTCTCATCTCTATCAAACAATGCTAGAGAAGTATTTAGATGCATCGCGGATGCACAGTTGGATCCAGAAGGAAATGGAGGCATAACCTTCCAGGGCTTGTTCAACATTTGCAAGGAAAAGTTCCTTGCTTCCAATGAGAATACCCTAAAGGCCTTCCTCACCGAATTCAAGGACCATGACATCCTTCAGACTAGGTATGATGCGTGTATGTATGCCACCATTGTTGTATAGATGGTATGACGGATCCCATTCCATGTACAGGAAAATGAATGATGCCAGTGATATCTTATGCATACCTTTAGAACCTGGACCTCTTCGGCAACTATTAACAATTTGTTAAAATAATTTAATGTATCATACTGTAATGGACTGAAATGAGCGTGAATTTGACGGATGTGTTTCAAAATCTTGTGCTCCACATTTCGAAATCCCACGGAGCGACTGACGTAGGTGCCTGATGAGGTTTTTCTCAACCTTAATAGAATTTATACAGTATTAGTTGATCCTGATGCCTGCAGGGGGATCTGAAAAGCCTCAGATCGTCTCAGATACTTCGTTCGCTCGGTGCCAAGAGCACGTTTTCAAAAGCTGCAGAGGGCGTGGTATGTGGCTTGATTCATGACAAATCAACCTGCTTTGGATTTTTCTAATACTTTTATACGAATGCAGGCTCAGAACATTGCCACATTGCGACAGATTCTTCGAGAAAATCAGTCTGTATTCTACCAGCCAGGAGCTGCCACTGAGAGGGAAGTGACTGAAATTGAGGCACAGATACGCGAGTATGTTGGGCATTGCAAGCAAAATATCGACAAGCTGCAGCATTTATGTACGGAGCTATCTGATGCCAAGTCGATGGAGATGGCTCATAGGCAAGGGTGTGTCTTGATCTTGGCAGAGAGGTTGAAAGCCGCAATCACATCGTTCGAGTCAATGCAGAGGACTAGAATGTCCAGGTTGGAGCAGATAGAGTCATCTAAAAGGCGTAGAACTCCATTAGTATCTAAATCAAAGACATCGAAAAAGGATCCGTTGTCTCATTTGAGGCGCATGGCAGAGGGATTTTCCCAGCAGAGTGAGGTGGGATCACCTGAGGGACATGTGCAGCTGGATGCCCAATTGCAGTCAGAGAATTTCGCGCTGCAGCAAGACTTGGTGCAGTTATCCGATCAAGTGCAACATGCAGAAAAATCTGTGCGAGAAATAGCATCGCTCAATCAGGCATTTAGTGCGGCAATTTTTCAGCAGGCAGAACAGATTGAAACATTGTACAATGAAGCAGTGCAGGCATCTGAGAATATTCAGATGGGTAACGTGCAACTGGAAAAGACGGTGCGGGTGAATAAGAGTTCCAGAAAGTGTTTACTCTTCCTTCTTTTTGTCTTTTCGCTGGCACTTCTTTTTGTAGACTGGTTTTACAGTTGAGTTTTTCCTTTTCAAGGAAAATGTCATGGCATGAAAACAATGATAATTCAATAATGATGAGCCTTTTTCTCCGACACATTCTCTGTAATATTCATAAACAATACTCGATATACTGCCAAGTACAACTTTGATTGATCGGTCCATCCATGCCTCCTCGCCATTTCATACGTTCACGCATGAAATTGTGGGTGGGGCACTTTTGAATCAAGACCAGCAGCGACAGAGCCAGTAACATCATGCAGCCTTTCCATTTACCAAAGGCATCGAATATCCCTTGTTATTTCCCATAATCTTTTGGCTCCAGAATTCACGGATGAGTGCAAATGTCAGAGGGACGGCAACAGTTGGTCTAAAGAAGTCAGTTTTGGGGCGCATGCATGTGGCAACTTCAGCCCACACTGACATGAATCTATCCCCAGTACGCTGCGTCTCATTCGCAACGGCATCCATCAAAATAGGGCAACGATAAATAGCCTCAGCAAATGCCTGAGACCAGTAAAAGTCGTGACCATATCTCCTCATCCAAGCTTCCTGGAACTTTTTGGTGGCATCCACAGAGAAATTTCCAGCAGCACGTGCCTTCAAAATAGTTTCAGCGGCAATCTTTCCTCCCATCATGGCAGTATGAATACCTTCTCCAGTCAATGGATCAATGTGGCCAGCGGCATCACCAACAATCACCAAATGCTCATCATACGTCTTTGGCACACCCTGCCCTCCAACGCGAAGGGATCCAGCCTTCATGCGCTGGCACTTTGGCTCTGGACCCATAGCTCTCGAAATAAATGGATCGCTCTTGATTCCATCTTCATGAAGACGCTTCAAATCATCCGCACTAACACACCCAAGCTGTCCCTTATCCGCATTTGGACCAGCTGGAATGAGATAGTAGCAGTATCCCAGCTCCCCATCAGCATGTCTGAAGATGGCAGCATATCCTGGGAGAGACCACCGTGGGTAGAAGCAAGCTCCATCGAATTCCGTATTATGGTTTGATATGTACGCACGAGAAGACACTCCCAACGCCGGTGCTTTGCAAAGACCCAAGCGAGTCGCAAGTCTCGATGTCGCACCATCAGCACACACCAACATGCGTCCCTTCACGACACTGCCAGTCACCGACTTGACAGTCCACAGACCCTTCTCAGCATCAAACGTCACATCATTTCCCACCTCAAACTTCTCCATAAGCTCCGCACCAGCTTCCTGTGCCTTCTTGGCAACAGCATTATCCAAGTGATATCTCTTGATAGCACAGGCAGCACTCTCACCCAACTCATGCACAGAGTTCCCAATATACGACAACCCAGCTGGACTCACAAATCCTCCGCTATCAGCATACTTGGCCTTTCCTTCCGCCACCAAACCATCAATCACTCCCATATCCTTGAGGATATGAATAGCTGGCGTGCACACAGCATCCCCACAAATCTTCTCACGCGGAAACACTTCCTTATCCAGAAGCGCAACTTTAGCCCCGCCTTTAGCCAAATAGTATCCGCATACGGACCCAGAAGGACCTGCAATGGTCGAATGACATTCCCGGTCAGATTGCCGCCAGATCACTTTCATCT
Source organism: Picochlorum sp. BPE23 (assembly GCA_025209345.1). Classification (NCBI taxonomy): domain Eukaryota; kingdom Viridiplantae; phylum Chlorophyta; class Trebouxiophyceae; genus Picochlorum; species Picochlorum sp. BPE23. The sequence continues at coordinate 904,506 of JANSVD010000009.1, forward strand.
CGGGATACATTCCATCGAGCGATCAACCATGGGTTTATTCCTCACATCAAAAAAACAGCACGCATATACCCCACATTCTCCCATCGGGCACACCTTCAAGAAGACAGAAAAAACCTCACACAAAGACCAACGCACCAGCTCCTACAATGACAGCATCGTAGCAATCCTTTGGAAGAGTTTCTGGCGCATACGGACCAGATGGAATCGGAGCAGCTTCACGACGAGCACGTATCACTCGACGAAGCAAATACCCTCCACCAACAACACCTGCAGCAGCAGCAGCAACAGCAAACTGGCTCTGCCTATCCCGCAGATCAATCGATTTGAACACATCCATGGTTCAATATTACTAATAATAGTACAATTAATGATGATGAATCGCTCAGTTCTGCAGTAGTAATGATTTTCGAAAGATTGAATTCTAGTCAAGTGAAGCGCGCTATCCAATCTTGTCTGCAGACATCCCTTCCCTTCAGAAGAGTACTTTGACAGGTGAGCAGAATCTGAATCAACCAGATGGTACCTTTCCTTACTTAGAAAGAAGAAGAAGAAGAAGAAGAAGAATTCTTCCAAATTATTAAAACAAATTCAACAATAAGGAATACCAACCAATCAACAATAAGAATACTGCGGTAGTAGTATTGATTGATGAGTCGTGCATGGATGGGAACAGTCGAATGCACTCGGAAGAAAAGCAAGCAAGCAAGCAAGCAAGCAAGCAATCGACTTCTGCCATACTCTGAATTACAGGTATCTTCAATAAAGGATGCATAGTTGTACACAGTAGTTGAGTTGATCTATAGGTCTGTGGAAGATATGGAAGGATTGGTGAGGTCTGGGTTCAATCCACCAGGAGAAGCCGAGCCTGATACGCATCCCTTGGACATTCATCGTGATGGTAAAAGTCAGGATTGTGTTCAGGATAATGAGTCTCTCTTCGGGAGTGAGAGACGGGGAGGGAGTTCTTCGGTCTTGTTCGATAGCGATGGGCGGGTTGTTGTGACGGATCAGACGCCCACTGTGTTAACAAAGCTTCAGAAATGGGCTGATTATGAGTCTATTGGCCAGCCAGTGTCTCCGACAATGTTCTTGCCGATGAAGACTCCCATGTCTCGGGAAATTATTGAGAACTGGTCACTGGAGGATCCGCCGAGGCATGTCTTGACGGTTCAGCAGTTGATAGAGTCTCAGAATAAGGTGCAACGGCGTGTTGGTATGATTATAGATTTGGCGAACCATGAATGTCTGTATCAGGATGATCTGCCAGAGGGTGGGTTGGAGTATGCACATGTGCAGCTTGTTGCCAAGGTGTTGCCTTCAAAGGATGCGGTGGACGAGGTGGAGTGTGTCGCGAAGGAGTTTTGGTCGCGACATCCTGATCAGTATATTGCTATACATTGTGCGTATGGGTTCAATCGGACGGGGTTTATTGTGTGCTCGTATCTGTGTCAGGCACATGGAATGACAGTGGATGAGGCACTTGCAAGTTTTGCAGAGGCTCGGCCGCCTGGGGTGAAGCATGGTAAATTTATTGATGAATTGTATGCGAGATATGGTGGGACGCCACGGGTGGTGAGGAGTGTTGCGACGAGCCTGCTGAAAGCAGAGCTGGCATCCTGTCAAGGATGTGATGAGGAGGGTCCCCTCTCACATGGAGAGGATGCCGGCATGGACTCGCTGCGCGAGGCCAGGTCATCATCTCGGAATAAAGGAATACTGATGAGGAGTGCTCCATCGTCGATTCGGAGGAGTCATTCGGGGTCGAGGATGGCTCACCCGGATGAGTCTGAATATTCTCGATCGTATCATTCTGCGGGTGCATTGGAGAATGAAGAATTGGCTTGCATGGCAAAATCCTTAAAGTTCAGTACAACAATGAGGCGAGAAACAAGCCTTGGGTTGGCAAAAGCGTTGCATGACGATTTTGGTCAGCATGATTTTCACGCGGATGAGCTTGAGGAGATTGCGGATAGGGCAAGGAGAGACATGCAGCATCGTCAACAACAGATTGAGGATGATGATACTCGGGAACAAGAATGCGACAATCGTCGCATGTGTACAATACTCTGAAAATTATATACATGTATACTATCGTAGTAGAAATTTGGGTCGCGACAATGGATTACTACTCCATATCAATGCTCTTCATGTATTCAACACGGGCACTAGACTGCTGCATGCGTGCCATCCTCTCCTCAAAGATGCTCTTTTGCACCTGATCTGTATCATCTGCATCAGGTGTTTTCACAGCATGATCAAATCCTTTGTCTGTTGTGTGAAGAGATGCACCCAAGGTGTCCAGGACACCTACTCCCAGCACTCGTTCCGCTCGCCACAGCCTCAATATCCTGTTCACTTTATTGCCTTGCCCTTGCCGCGCTATACTCTTGAACGCATCTGCTATCGTGTCAACATGTCTCTCGAGCTCAGACATGAGTCCCCGCATAAAGCGACTCGACCGGCGGTCAAACGTCGTTGAACGACCCCTCAGAACGCTGCTCATACCATATACACAGCGCATCTTCTTCTCCGTCGTTAAATCCTGTTTAGATAGATATTCAATCATGGTACTGCATATGATGCTCCCATAGTGGTAGCCACCGCCCTCTGCGAGTCTACCCACGAGGCCTTCTAATCTGTCTAATCGCGACCTTGTCGCCTTATCCAACACTTTCAACCAAATATTTTGAAACTCATCCATTATCATTAAGAACTCATAGTAACATTACATTATGTACACGTAATTAGGAGGGAGAAACGAACAAACAAAGAATGATTCTGAGACGGTCCATTTGAATGCGGTTTCTGTAATTGAGAATATTATGTATAATAAATATACATAATGTATTAATTACCAAACCTCAGAGTTTCTCTGTACAAATCTCATGCTGCCACGCGGGGTTTGGGCAGAGCACTCATACCATCTTTGTGCACGAATAAAAATAACCTCTGTTTAGTCTTGGAGGGAGCGTGACCGGGTACCGCGATAATACCCACCAACTGCCATGAAAGATTATTATTCCTACAGAAGTTTGATACGTCGATTGCCGTGACCATCAGAGAGTGCGATACATTAGACTAGTATATAATGAATCAGAGCAGTGCCTCGCAGCAGCGGTCTGCGATGTTGGGGACAATCAGGAACAGGACTGACCAGTTTCTCAAGCTTCGGGAGAAGGGAAGGCAGTTGATGTCATCGACGACGACGACCAGTATTGGAGATGAGACGTCAAAGTTGCTTGCGACGGCGATGGGGATGTCGGATGTGGAGCTCGGGGAGGAGATGGGACATGTTCCTTGGTATGTGGAGATGCGGAATGAGATTCGTCAGGATATGGCATCCATACGGGAGTTGATGGAGGAGATACGGATACTGCACGGGAAGGCGAGTTTGAATACGTTTGATGATGCTAGAGATGACGAAGTTGCTGTGGAGGTGACGACGCAGCAGATTACAAAGTTGTTTAGAAAGTGTGAGAAGTCATTGCAAGATTTTAGCAGACGATTTGATGGCGTGTCCCGAGATTCTTTAGACGCAAAGGTCCAGAGTAATATGCAAAAGACATTGGCATTAGAGTTGCAGAAACTATCTCTGGATTTTAGAAAGCAGCAAAAGACATACTTGGTGAGATTACGAGAAAGGGATGGAGGTGATAGTGTTGCTGCCAGTGCTCTGGATTTGTTTGAATCTGGGAATGAAAATGACGCAACGTATGACCCTGGATTGTCAGAGTTGCAGTCTATGGCAGTGGCGTCGTCGTCAGCGTTAGCTCAAGAAAGGGATAAGGAGGTGATGAAGATTATGACATCCATCCATGATTTGGCACAGATTATGAAAGATTTGTCCACGTTAGTCATCGAGCAAGGAACAGTACTCGACAGAATTGACTATAATTTAGAACAGACTTCCTCCATGGTTGATCAGGGCGTGTCTCAGTTGAAGAGAGCCGAGAAGGCGCAGAGAAGGGGGATTCTGGCCTCATGTGTCCTGGTGTTGCTTGTGATGATTATTCTCATGTTTGTTGTGTTGGTGGTGAAGAGCTTGTTGGAGTGAGAATCTTTATTTATTAAAGCTGTAATCAACTATATAGCATGAAAACCATGAGGGTAAAGAAGGCGGTACTCCAAGGGTGGAACAATGAGGCATGACCACTGCCGTAAGGGTCAAATGCACTGTACATGCAGAGCGTTGGTATATCAGCTTGCATGCATCGCACAGCCACCATGAGACCTGTCTCATTTGCAAATGTAGGTGATGATTCATATGAATATTTCGTGGTTGGATCTCCTGCGATTGTCCACAAAGTGGACCCGCTACTACCTTGAATTGCATTCAGTCCATTCTTTCCAGTCACAAACACCCTCCCATAGAATGTCGACGGGAGACCGATTGGATCAAGTCGAGCTGACCAAACTTCAGATCCATCTGACATCTTTTTGCCGACCAAGTACGTCTGCATACACGCATCATGTTTGTGTTAGAAATACCAATGAGAGACAACCATTCCATGCATGGCATACCTCTGATGTGGGATTCTCACCCACATTCCAATTTGTTCTGTTTGCCCAATAGTAGAACATTTCTATATCAGGGGAGTTATCGATTGTTGGAGCTGTCAATTCGACGTCTAACAGGGACGTTGCTGGGAACCGAGATCGCCAAAGTGTCTCTGGTGGTGCTGCAATTGATGGAATCACCTCTGTGAGGGGCATGGTATCATCACGAATCGTATTGTCAAACATGACGCACCAGTAGTATTTGTTTCATTAAATGCCAACATGACAAAGCGCTGGAATCCCCAATTGTTTGCATTCAACAGGATCCTGTCAGGTGCATCCAGGAGTGGGTGTTTTGGAACATATCTCAGGTGTGTGATATTTGCCCCCTGCCCAGTGCCAACGCTGCCTTCCAATGAGACTTGCGTCTTCCAAATCACTGATCCATCGTCCCAGTCCAAAAGTTGCAGCTTATTTGCCCTAGAGTACAAGAGACCCTCCCGTGTCCCCTCTATGGCTTCTACAGCATATGTTGCTGAATCGGCCTGAGACAAGGGAAGGACATCAGTCGCATTCTGAAGCCACAACAAGGATCCATCGACAGCATTTATTGTCGCCAGAACAGTGGGTCGAATGACTGCAGGGAAGTAAGGGCTGACGATCGGTTGGCCTTGCAAAATCAATCCTAGGTGATTGTTCCAACCACTGACATACTGCAAACTATTATTCACTGGGATGGGCCATTGCCACTTGGGCGTGCCATCCACCCCATCAAGTGCAATGAGAATACCAGGCACTTGGACAAATGCCAAGTTAATGTCATTGTCAATAAACTGCTGCGGGTTCGCTGAGAAAACCCCACGACCAACCTGGTCTTCTTCGGTAAAAGGTAGCACAGCGTCCCACATTCTTCTACCTGCATAGTCAAAATACGCGCCGTGAATACATTTTCACACCTTTTCTCAGGGGAATAGCACGAAAAACTGACCATTTACGATGCTAAGACCATCGACAGCCCAATTGCCGTTGGCAGTTCTGCTCAGAACAGCTACCCGCTCATCTCCAGGTGCTGTCCCTCTTAATATAGGTGGAACAAATGGTGAATTATACGGAGAATATCCATCATTTGCATCAAACATCCATTTCAGGTGACCTCCAGTTACTCTGCAGTCTGCCACGGAAAACAGTAGGGAAAGCAGCACTGCAACAACAGCCTTCATTCCCATCGAGACTCGCTTTTTATGTACACATATAAATAAAAAGAATTGAACTTTTCAATATATATCTCAATTCTGGGTCATACCATGAGGGTCGTAGATCAACACGTCCCTGTCGACAGGTACCTGACTTCCAGACGGTTGCGCAACCGGATTCACATGTATATGCAGTCCTACTCTTCAAGACACCTCCAAGCCTCTTCATCGGCAGGGCCATGAAGAGATTGCATAGTTTCATAAACCAGTATTACAGACAGATTATTATGCTGATTATTTCCAAAATGACAACTTTTCAAACCCAAAAGATTTTGCCTTGCTGCTAGACTCTGCCAAGGTCTTTTTGGCACGCTTCAAATTTCTACCGATACTCTTCCGTCGCTGCCTGAGTTGCTGACGTGCTGCCTTTTGTCGAGACTGCCACCACGTGATAGTATTCGAGCCTCTCATAGGAGGAGGGGCTGTTTTCAAGCCCAGGTTATCCAATTCTTCGCTGAGCTGTGCTTCTGTGAATCCTCCTGCTTCAGAGGTGCCAGAGCGAGCAATCTGCTTCTGTAACCAGCCATCGTCAGCAGTAGTAACCTTGGCCGCCGTTCTTCCAATTGAATCCACAGTGGATGTCATTGTTGCCATAAAGGAAGAATCAAACCATGGGTGGGACAGAGCTGCCGTGGCTGTAATCCTATCAGCTGGCTCTTTCTGAACCAACTTGACAGCCAAATCCCAGCCTCCCCCTCCCAAAGCATCCAACGTCTGAAATCCTTCGACCCACTCCTTGGCACCTTTCTTCTCCATCGAGCGTCTCCATGCGCGCAGATCCCCATTGAACTTGTCTCCAAGAGTTTTATTGAAAGCAATCAACCCATTATCAGTCCTGAGTGGTTGGAATGCCATCTGCAGCAACGTGATACCAGCACTGTACATATCAAATTTGTCTGGACCGTTCAACTGCCAAAGAACAGGGGATAAAAATGCTGCCACCGGCTGAGGAGGTGCCCTCGGGGTCTGCGCACTCATCACATACTGCTCTGGTGGAGCATATCGCGGATCTAATAAATATTGATTCGGGACATAATTAATTCCCACTCTCAAATCCGCAGCTGCTCCAAAATCAATCAGCTTAAATCTGTTATCTTTCTCCGCAAGGACACAATTCTGAGGCTTGAAATCCCTGTGGACGATGCCAACATTGTGACACGCCCTCAGCCCTTCCAAGACTTGTTTCATAATCACCCGAATAGCTGCTGCTCGCCTGTTCGGCCCGGGCAACACACTCAATGATTTTCCAAATAACACTACCTCTGTATTACGTGGAAAGTCTCTTGATTTCATCAAATCTGCCAGAGTCTTATTCCCCTCAAACTCCCACATGAGCCACAATGGATCCCCTGGACGAGGATCTGGGCCATCTGGAAACGCAGTAACATACGTCGCCGCAATCTCTGGAGATGCTCTCATAATCCTCTCATTCATCCACACCTCCGCTTCACCAAACTCTATCGCCTTCTTCAAAATGATTGGCTTGTCACTCTCCACCAACCGCCCTGAATACACAGACCCAAACCCACCACTTGCAATCTTCCTGCCAACCTTGACATCATCGATACAATACACTGGAGTCGTTACCCTCTGCAGAGGAGCTAAAAAATATGTGTCCACCATACCCTGAAGAACGCCTGGCTTTGAAAACAGATACGACAAACTAGCTGCAAGAAGCAAGAGGCCCTGGGGCGAGAGCACTCTCTGCTCCATTCGAAGCACAGGATCCAAGGTACTCCGATACACTATATCCCCACAATTCATCGAAGAACAAGGAAGAACTACAGGCTCGTACGCAAACGTGAATAACGATGACATGCCATGTTGACATGTGTCATGGATAGAACTCAGAATGTCTGGCGATATCACAGCCTGTCGCACATGAGCATTCCTTTTTGAAAATTGTTTTCTTTCAAGAGAAGAACGATGCCATCCCTTTGCCCCTGTGAGGCAAGACATGGCAGCAGAACGAGGGCACGCATGTCTCGTACTCGGAAGTAACTCCATTCTCTACTCAATTAAATCCATAAAATAAATAGCAAAATAATAAAATATCAGATACCCTCATCAGAGAGGATCGTGGCTATGAATTCTTATCGGAGTCGAAGAGCCCCATGGGGACACATGGCCTTGTCTGGCACCCATCAATAGGGTCTTGATGGGTGCCATTCCGCTCTCATAACACAGACTATATACCTCTATAGTGTATCTGTGATGGCACCGCAGGATGGTGGCAGGAAGCAGACAAGGTCGTTGCTTGTTCTGGTATGGAGGGCATACCTGAACAAACTTCAAAAGGATCCTCTCTTGACAAAGGTACGATGCGGGCTGAACGATCCATTTTATGCCATAAACTAATGGGGTGTTGATGATGTGTCTATAGTCTCTGACGGCGGGTGTGTTGAATGGGCTGTCAAATGTGGTTGCTCAGAAAACAAGAGGTCACCACAACAAACGTCATGTGTCGTGGCACATGGTCATGAAATATGTGGCTTTTGGCATCGTATGGGCTGGTCCATCGGTTCATTATTGGCAGAATGCACTGGAACGACTGGTTCCTCGTAGGCGGGGAGAATCTCGAACAGCATGGGCTCTTCGCAAGACAATCATTGATCAACTTGTCTATGGCCCTCTTGCCAACATTGTATTTTTATCCTTCATCGGGCACGTCATTGAACAGAAGAATTTCAAAGATACTATACAGAAGGTTAAAAAAGAATATGCGCATGTTCAAATGAAAGGTTTTGCTATATGGCCTATTGCAAGTCTGATTAATCAGTTTTATGTTCCCTTGTCATTGCGAGTTTTGTGGCTCAACTCCGTGTCATTCGGATGGTCCACATTCCTCATGCTTCGTGCCAAAAAATAATACTATATGTAATATATTAGCGAATCACAGCGTTGCTGCTCAGCTTCATGCTTGATGATATTCTGCCAGCTTTCCACCCATTATTCCATTCAGATCTTGCCTGCTCACCAGACCCTTTGTCTCCGTCGTAGGTCACCTTTACAGGTCCTTCAATAGCTTCTCTTTCTGCTTTTTCTTTCCTCAGCCACCCCTCTACCAGACCAAGAAGCTTGCCTTGTTGCAGTTCTGGAATTGTGCGTGCCTCCTCAAACAGCCTCAACTGCCCTTGTGCAACATACATCACATGGGAGGGCCACGATTCCAATCCATCAAATATGTGCGTCGCGTAGATAATCGTCGCATTTCTTGATGCACATTCTTCTTTTAAGAAATTCATCAAATCCGCCCTACCAAGGACATCCAAATCAACAGTAATCTCATCCAAGAGGAGGACATCAAATGGTTTGAGCAGACCCATCGCAATCTGCACCCTCCTCCTCTGACCATCTGATACAAGATGCATTCTCCACTCTGGATCTATATCCAATACATTGATGAGCCGCTCCAATCGTTTCGGGTCCACATCAGGCATGCTATGCAGCATTTGCCGAGCTGGAATATCTCCCTACATGTCATGTATTTGCGATATCATCTCTTGGTGCTAGTGTCAAGTAATTACACTATATCATACACGTACTGCAAGTGGAATGGAGTATCCAGCAAATGCAATATCCCGCTCCCAGTTGCCCCCAACATATGCAAGAGACCCAGAGGAAGTCAAACCAGTCGAGTGAAACGGGGACATTCCCAATACCTGCACAGCTCCAGCAGACACCATATGCTTCCCAGCTAATACTTTCAACAGCGTCGTCTTACCAGCCCCATTTGGCCCGATCAGAAGCACCGTTGCCCCTCGTGGAATGTCTACACTCAAGTTCTCAACCACAGCTTGGCGATTCGACAATGGCCGTCCATCTGCGATCAATAATCACCCATTTTACCATGTAATATATCAAATATATTCATATGAACACCAATGTACCTATATCGCAGTACCAGAAGCTGAGGTTATTTGTTCGAACTGCTGGCACGTCAGAGTCCTCTTGCACTGCGACTTCTGAAGGGGAGGATTTCTTACGTGCATCCTCTGACACACCCACATTTTTGTTGACATGTGTTCCAGACCCGGAACCCAACCGATCAAACAGACTGGAGGAGGTGGGCAGGACGTCGTGCTGAGCTGCTTCTAGCCCAGAACCGTTCTTATGGGTCACACTCACAGGAACGGGCATGACTGGATACTCTACTACTGATGAATAATAATAATCAGAATATATAGCAATTGAGGTACCTTGGTCAAGGCGTTGTGGTTATGATATCAATGCCATCCCTCAGGACTTTTTTTTGAAACACACATGGGTGTGCTGTAATCCACACTAATGCTTTTGTGTTGTGCATCTACTGATATGTTATGATCGATCAAATGAAGGGCCTTGCCGAGTCTGGAGTCGCTGGGCGATCACCATTCTCTGCTATACGAGGCACATTCCTATATCGTTCCATCTTTTGCTGCAATACAGACTTGATCTGCCAGGCAGATGTGCTCTCCAAGGCATCCTCCACAGCAGCTGCCAACTCGTTGCCAGCGCGAGCATGTTCATTCGCTTGACGTAATTTCTCTTCAATCTCATCTATGCGCTCCTGAAGGGCCGCGACATTGTCTTGCTGGGCATACTTTTCATGATACCGCACCAACGAGAGACCCACAAGACCTGCTGCCAGACCAAGGTTTACGAGGTGATGAGAGTTTCTCTTCACATGTCTCTGAATTTTCACAGTCCATGGAGCATTCTTTCTCTTTTCAATTGCTTCAATACGCTTTAAAGCTTCTTCTGAGTCTTTGAGAAGAGCATCTACGTCAACTGGAGAAGTTGGCTTGCCGATCCCGGTCTTTTGGCCATTGTCCTTTGCGGACATGATATGACGTACACGTTTGATGATTTTATTATGGTTTTCAACCAACGATCTGGGAGAATATTCAAAATAGAAGATTTGAAATGCAGGAGAGTTTTAATGTCCCATTCAAGGAATTTTCATGCATCTCCTATGCAATGGGAGTACTGGATGCCACATAGCATGCATAATTAAATTATTAAAATGGAGGAATCTGGTTCTGATGTGGGAGGGCTTCAAATAATGAAGCGACGCGGGGACAAGGAGGAGCAGGAGGACAAGCATACTTTTCGGGCACCGGAACCTCGCCGGTCTATTCTAGGTGCGTACAGTAGGCATATAATTCATATTTTAGTATATATACTAATACATTGTACCCGTATTTCAGGTTTAGATAAGCTGGCTGCTCAAAAGAGGCGAGAGAAGCAGCAGAAGCAAGGTGTGGCAATATCGTTTAGTGGGTTGGATGAAGAGGAAGACGGCGTTGGGAACGGGCAGGGGTTCCGGAGGCGAGAGCATAGTTCGAGGAAGAAGCGAGAGTATGATACCTCCCGAGCGGGGGAGAGGGATGCGGATGAGGAGCGGGGAGCAAGACGCAGGGATGGAGGTGGGTATTCATCCAGTCGATATAAAAGGAGATATGATGATGGTAGGAGGCCGTCGTCCTCTTCTTGGCAGGATACTCCTTCAAGAGGAGGTGAGAGGAGAGAATCAAGGCGCCCGTCTCACTATAGTAGCAGTTGGGAAGCCCCATCAGCATCTCATCATGTATCACGGCCTGGATCTCGACTGCAAAGGAGAGATGTGAGGGATACTGGACGGGTTCGATTTGAAGATGAGGACGGTAGAAATAGGTATCAAGTAGATGACCGTCGTAGAGAGCCTGCAGTGGATTATGCAGAACTTGAAGCAATAGAAGAGCAGCTTGATCGAGAATGGTACGCTCAGGAAGAAGGAGGTGCTTTGGACCAAAGCCATGATCCGTTCTTGGGTGATGCTGAGAATGATCCATCACTTGTGCGGCGGAAAGAGATTGCTCAGAAGAAATTGACCAGGAGGGACGGAAGTCTGATGACACTGGCTCAGAGCAAACGGGCTTCTGAAATGCAAAAGGACATGAATGCTTGGGAAGAGAATAGGCTTCTTACTAGCGGTGTCGTCAACCCTCTTGAAGTTGATCTTGATATGACACATGACGGCGATTCTAGAGTTTTGCTGCTCGTTCATGATACAAGACCTCCCTTTTTGGATGGGCGGTTTTTGTTTACAAAGCAAAAGGGCCCTGTCATGCCTTTGAAGGATCCGACATCTGATTTGGCTGTTATCGCACGAAATGGGAGTAAAATTGTCAAAGAAATCCGTGAGAAGAAGGACGCAAATAAGAGTAGGGCTCGATTCTGGGAAGTGGCTGGCTCAAAAATTGGTAAAATCACTGGATTGACAGAGAAAGAGGTGGAGGAAGGTGAAAAAGCGCGAGAAGAATTGAGAAAAGAAGCCGGGGATGACGTGGTCGATCCCACAGAAGTAAACTCAGATGAGGAAGGGGAAGAAGGCAGAAAGGCGCGGCGGGAAAGATCACAATTCAAATCTCATATGAAGAAATCTGAGGCAGTTTCCGAGTTTGCAAAGACAAAGAGCATTTCAGAGCAGAGGAAATATTTACCTGTGTTTAGCGTGCGAGATGAGATGATACAAGTTATTCGAGAGAATCAAGTCGTCATTGTTGTTGGTGAAACAGGAAGTGGCAAGACAACTCAAATGACACAATATTTGCACGAGGAAGGATTTACAAAGGTTGGCCAAGTGGGTTGCACACAGCCACGAAGAGTAGCGGCAATGAGTGTTGCAAAGCGTGTTAGCGATGAAATGGGGGTCGAACTAGGAAAAGAGGTGGGGTATTCAATTCGTTTTGAGGATGTCACATCTGAAGATACTGTCATCAAGTACATGACTGATGGTGTCTTGTTGAGGGAGACGTTGACAGAACCTGACTTGGACAGGTATAGCGCTGTTATTATGGATGAGGCACACGAGCGCTCTCTTAATACGGATGTCCTCTTTGGAATCCTGAAAAAAGTTGTTTCCAGAAGGCGTGACTTTAGATTGATAGTAACATCTGCAACGCTGGACGCAGATAAATTTTCAAACTTCTTTGGCCGTGCTCCAATTTTCAAGATTCCTGGAAGGACGTTCCCTGTCGACGTCATGTTTTCAAAAACTCCCCAAGAGGATTATGTTGAGGCTGCTGTGAAACAAGCAATAGCTGTACATCTCGGGCATCCAGCAGGAGACATTCTCATTTTCATGACGGGTCAGGAGGAAATCGAAGCTACATGCTTTGCTTTGCAAGAGAGACTGGAGCACCTGGGAGAGGGCATCAACCCTTTGCTAATTTTACCAATTTATTCCCAGCTGCCTTCCGATCTCCAGGCAAAAATTTTTGAGCGAGCACCAGAGGGAACCAGAAAGTGCATTGTATCAACCAATATAGCAGAAACATCTCTCACAGTCGATGGAATCATTTACGTGATCGACACAGGATACGTGAAAATGAAAGTGTACAACTCGAAAATTGGAATGGATGCATTGACAGTATTCCCCGAGTCACAGGCTGCTGCAAACCAGAGGTCTGGAAGAGCAGGGAGGACCGGACCAGGAACCTGCTGGAGACTGTACACAGAGAGCGCATTTGTTCATGAGATGCTTCCGACGACAGTTCCAGAAATACAGCGGACCAACCTCGCCAACGTCGTCTTGCTGCTCAAGAGCCTGAACGTCAAGGATTTGATGCAGTTTGACTTCATGGACCCTCCTCCACAAGAAAACATTGCCAACTCCATGTATCAATTGTGGATATTGGGTGCCTTGGACAACACGGGTTCCCTCACAAAATTGGGAAGAAAGATGGTTGAATTCCCATTAGATCCACCCCTCGCAAAAATGCTGCTCGTGGGTGAAGAAATGGGTTGCTCTAATGAAGTGCTGACCATTGTGTCCATGCTTAGCGTCCCTTCTGTATTTTTCAGACCACCAGACAGAGCTGAAGAGAGTGATGCTGCCCGCGAAAAATTCTTTGTCCCAGAATCTGACCATCTCACGCTCCTTCACGTGTATCAGCAGTGGAAGACAAACGGATACAGAAGTGATTGGTGCAGCGCACACTTCCTTCAGCCAAAAGGCTTGAAGAAGGCAAAAGAGGTCCGCTCGCAACTGTTGGACATCATGGAGCAGCAAAAGATTCGTATCGTGTCGTGTGGAAACGATTGGGATATTATACGAAAGGCAATATGTTCTGCATACTTTCACAATGCAGGCAAGCTCAAGGGCATTGGAGAATATGTCAACTGCCGAACAGGCATCCCATGTCATTTACACCCGACATCCGCATTGTACGGTCTAGGATACACCCCAGACTATATAATTTACCACGAGCTCGTATTTACAACGAAAGAGTACATGCAATGCGTTACTGCAGTGGATCCAGAATGGCTTGCTGAACTCGGCCCCGCATTCTTCTCCATCAAAGAGACGGATGCCTCCCGCTTGGACCATGCCTCCCAGCTCAAATCCAGGCAAATAGCCATGGAGCGCGAGATGCAGAGCGTGAAAGAGGAAGAATCCAAGCTAAAGGATATTGAAGAGGAAGCGAAACAGAAACAGCGCGCCAAAGAGCGAGCATCCATTGCATCCATAGGAGGCCCTCGGCCCACAAAAAAGAGAACATTTGGATTATAATTCATTCATTCATTCATTCTGCTTCATCTGTAGCATGGCGAACCCTCCGTCCAGGCTCCTGTCCCACACCATCATCAATTTTCTTTTCCAAATCCATAAAATTGCCACCACCTTTATTCGCAAACAACCGCCGGATATTATACACTGACAACTCTTTTAAAGACCCAACTGTCAAATCAGCCCCTCGCAGCTGATGCGCAGAGCATCTACCAATCACCCCCACCGCCCTCATCGAACAATTATGCGCCGCAACAATAGAAGTCTGAGACGTACAAAATACGACGCACTGCTCAGGAGCCCGCCCAAGTTTCAACGCAGCAGCCAAATACTGCAATGATGTCGTCTCCATATCATCTTCCCCCGTAACCAGCGCATCAAAGTACCCCACCACGCCCTCCCCCAGCAACCCAGTCACAGCCTTTCTACTCATAGATGATACCAATGCAGAAGGAATCTTAAACTCCTGCGTCGTCACCTCCACCCACCCAACAGTGTCATCATACACAAGCTTGTCCCCCACCCCATCTGTATCCTCTATTGCCTCATACACCTCAAATGCCAACGCCCGTGCCACCTTGATATCATCCGTCCAACGAAGAACCTCCAGTATCGCCCTCTCAGCCATCATGCCACTCACCCGATCCCAAACAGCGTCAGATGGATGAGGAAATGCATGTCGTCTGGCCACATTCAACCACGCCCCCTTTGTCCACACACCAACATCCATGAGAGCATCCAAATCGTAAAGTAACCCAAATGCCTGATCCGGATGCATAGAAAACCTCATCCTATCAGCACCACGGACCTTTAAAGACTCGTTCATGGTATCAACATCCAGCCTTGTCCGTTCCCCTGTTCTCGTAAAGACTGTGAATCCCTCTCCATACTCGGAACCAGCATTATTAGGGGAAGAAGAATGGTTTCGGGATGATGCGTGGGCTGTACAGGATCTCAAAGGCACCCTGAGGCAATTCCAGGGCCTGGGAAGATTGGAACCGACACGAACCATGGCAATGTTTCAGGAATGCATGATTTTACATGCACTGCCTTCTTCTTCTTTTCTTTACAAAGAAAAATTTTATAATATTGATTGCCAGTGCAATGGAAGAGACTTTTGCTCATCATCAGCCTGATGATGACCATCAAGTGTAAGGATAGGCCCTTGGCCTAATACAGTATGTATTACTATCAATAGTAGTAGTATCATTACATGGGAGGCAATTGCTCTGGTCGATCACCCTTGACAATCTTACTCACAGCTTTGAATGACGGGTGACTGGTATTCACCATCATCTGGAACAGCGTCATCTCTGATGACGCAATATGAATGTGACCATGCTGCTGCGCTAATCGATGCAGGGCAGCAGATCTATCCCCAACTCTCTGCGACGACACCCCATCAACAAGAATATGAACATGGTATCCCATCTCCACAAGATCAATCGCTGTCTGGAGAATACAGACATGGGTTTCCACACCAAGCAAGAGAATGTTCTTCACATGGCTCAATTCAGTCCCCAAAGGACCCTTGACATCTGGAACCATCATGCTGAAATCTGTCTTTGCAACAATATTCGTGTACGGTGATGATGCCTCGTTGCTCTGCAAAACCTCTGTAACTTCAGATACAGTGGACCCTAATGCCTTGGGATATTGCTCTGTAATGACCACTGGCAGCCCCAACTCATGCGCAGCCATTGTCATGCGTCGAGCCACATCCACAACCGCAGGAAATCCATGAATGACTGTTCTGAATCGCTCCTGTACATCGCAGATGAATAGCGCTGTGTTTTCTGTCGATAATCTCCCAAGAGGTGGAGAATCCAATGTTCTACTATTCCCCGCTCCCATCGCTGTTCTAATGGTAGAATACAAGCTCTTGAATTCTCTTCTATAAGAAAAGTCAGATATATCGCTGTTATAACGAGGATAGTGAGTAAACAACTGTCTCCTGCTCGTTCCAGTGACAAATAGGAGTGCTCGTCTCCCCAGTAGATATCGTTGCATAGACTCAAATGTCTGCGATGGTATTTGAATTTCAAATTCTTCGATATGCTAATGATATTACTATTATTCTGAACCAGGATATCGCTTCAAGCGTTGCAGCATTCGAATGCAATTTATATTCTAATCAAGGAAGGTACATTCCTTGAATAGAATAATAAGAATCGGTTCCTTTTTTTTTTTGTTGTTGGGATTTGAATCTCTTCGTTGACCAAAATCCAGTTGTATCAGAGCATCTCCGGTCGGAATGATGTTGCGAATATATCTATTTTACATCTAAAACCATGATTGAATGAATTATTCAACAACAATTCTACGAATAGGATTGACAGACGCGATGAGACGTGTCAGAACTCTTGGGAATCGTCACGTGTTTATTCAGTTGCGCTGAGATTGTCGATTTTCTCATCTCATTTGATCTCTACTTGTATCAATTACACTATGCTTTTATCTGCG
Organism: Picochlorum sp. BPE23; assembly: GCA_025209345.1. Taxonomy (NCBI): domain Eukaryota; kingdom Viridiplantae; phylum Chlorophyta; class Trebouxiophyceae; genus Picochlorum; species Picochlorum sp. BPE23. The sequence goes on from JANSVD010000009.1 coordinate 921,252, forward strand.
GTGAAGGAGAAGGTGGACAAGATACGGCATAGCGAACGGGTCTATGTGTGCTTTGTTCTGGCGACGACTGCACTGGCGATTGTTCTGATGGTGGTCCCTTCCTTGTTGATGGCTGATGCTGTCAAAGATCAGAGTGTGCCTGAAGGGGATGGGGGAGGGACTGACGAGGACCAAGCGGCGCTGGATACCACGTTTTCTGATCTGGATGGCAAAGGGTGGCTGTCTCTGGTGTTGATCTTCATGGGCTTCTTTCTCATGATTTTCGATGTCGTTGGCGCTGATTTCGCTATGAATTTGGTTCTTTTGCTCATGGTTGTGTTTAAAATTCTTCCATTACAGCTTGCCATCAGTGGGTATGCAAATTCTGGCCTGCTGACTGTGGTGGTTCTCTTTGTGGTGGCACAAGGTTTTACAGCGACAGGTGGGGCAGATTATTTCATCACCAAGCTTCTTGGGAATCCGAATGATGTCATGCTGGCGCAAGTAAGGATGTGTTTGATTGCTGCGACGATTTCGTCGTTTATTAATGACACGCCTGTGTTTTTAATCATGCTTCCTATCGTCATGACATGGGCATCCAAGGCAGAGCTTAATATACGCCAGTTGCTGATACCATTATCGTATTGCTGTTTGCTTGGAGGATTGAATACGTCGATAGGAACGAGTACAAATCTTGTCGTGACTGGTCAGTTTACTGAAAAGGTGTTGAATCCCCTTAGTCCATACTACCAGCCAGGGTTGTCCAAGATTCCCTTGTTTGGTGTCACGCCCTATGGGTTGCCTAACGTTATATGGGGTGTGATTTACATATTATATGCCTCCCCTTTTCTGCTGACAGGAGGAGCTGGAATGAGAACCTTCCAACGAGTGGGTCAAGCGCTTTTGAGGAGGAACAGGCCCTTGTCGTCTGATGAAGGGAATGGCATGGAGCAGGCCAATGGGTTTGATTCAAGCGATTTTTTCATCGGCCTCATGGTAAAACCATCGTCTCCATCGATTGGCATGACGATTGAGAATGCGGGGTTGAGGCATCTGGAAGGGGTGTACCTTGCATCTGTAAGAAGGAGTGGCAAGGTGGTGCATGCTGTCGGGTCTGAATTCATACTTGCCTCTGGAGACATCTTGTATTTTTCTGGGGTGCCTGACGGTATTGAGGAAATTGCCGAAAAGCATCATTTGATTCCATACACAGACTCTATCGATGTTTTAGATGTACATGATGTTGCTAACTTGTCCGCAGCATTCGGGACTGAGACTATATCTGTACCCAGAGAGGATTCTGTCATTGACGTCCCAGTATCTCCCAAGGAATCGCCGTTGGAGTTGGTACAGGCGACCATTAAAAAGGCTGCTGCAATTGATGGTCAGAATATTCGAGATTGTATGTTTCGACGAACATTTCATGCTGCTGTGGTGTCTATTAAAAGGAAAGGGCTGCCATTGGCATGGACTGGGCCAACCATTGGGGATGAGGTGTTGCATTCTGGGGACGAGTTGCTGCTGGATGTGAGGCCGCAGTTTTGGACCTCTGCAGAAGTCAATGCGAATTTTACCGGCATATCAAAGAGTGGACAGGTGAAATCGAATAATGAATTCATGGTTTACATGCAAGTGACGGGCACGCTTGCTGGAACAAGTGTCCACAAGGCTGGATTGCGAAAATTGCCCAATGCATTCCTGGTGGCTATTGAGAGAGGGCCTACCACTCTTCATGCAGTAGACCCAAAAGAAATTCTAGAAGATGGTGACATTCTTTGCTTTGCAGGGGACGCATCCTCCGTGAAATTCATTCGCAATACGCCTGGTTTGGTTCCATTGGCAGAGGAGCATGCATCGCGGTTGGAAGATGTCAAGCATGTGGAGAGGCGTCTTGTCCAAGCTGTTGTTGCTCGAGGTTCCCCGCTTATAGGTAAGACACCAAAGGACATCAAGTTTAGACAACACTTTAACGCAGCAGTGATTGCGGTCGCAAGAAAGGGAGAGAGGGTCAAAGCAAAGCCAGGGGAAATTGAACTGCAAGCATCAGACATTCTCCTGCTTGACTGTGGTCCAGCCTTTGCATCTAAGCACAAGGACAGCAAATATTTCTCAGTAATTTTAGAAATGGAGAATACCAATCCGCCGAGATATCTTCATACGGGAATCTGCGTCGTGCTTATCGTGGCTGCATTTGTCCTATATGCTGTCAATGTGCTTGATATTCTAGTTGGTGCAGGCATTGCCGCAGCCACAATGCTTGTGACAGGGTGCTTATCACCTGCACAGGCTCGACATGCAATCAAATGGGATATTTATATGATGATTGCGGGCTCTTTTGGTGTTTCTGCTGGACTAGAGGTATCGGGAGGCGCCGCAGCCATTGCCAACCTCATCATCTCCATTGGCAAGAATGCTGGTGGAAAGGGATTCATCATCGGTGCAGTCTATGTGGCGACCGTTGTCCTGTCTCAAATAATATCAAACAATTCGGCAGCAGCCTTGGTCTTTCCAATCGCTGCCACAATATCCCTGAACATGGATATTGACATTTACATCCTGAGTTATGCAGTCATGCTGGGGGCTTCGGCAGTCTTCATGTCAAGCTTTGGATACCAAACAAATTTACTCGCATTGGCAGCCGGCGGACACTCCTCGAGAGACTTTCTGAAATTTGGAACGCCACTTCAGTTTGTCCTTGCTGTTGTATCTATCGCAACACTGATTGCAGGTTCCTCCAACTGGCCCTATGTATGGCTTGCAACAGGCATTGTTGGTGCAGTCACCCTGTCTATTCCTCAAGTTGTCGACATTATTTTCCGAATGCGCCAAAAAAGCACTGATAAAGAATTCTAGGCCATACAAGTTTATGTTTGTACCTATGACGATGTATATGTGTATCGATTGTTGCTATTTTCAAGTACCCATCTGTATCAAAGAGCTGCCAGTGCCATGCCTCATGAGGCAATGATTCTCAATTTCTTTTTAAGCACACATCTGTGCCATAGATAAATGTCGTCACAAGCCACCTTATCGGGTATTCTGAAATTATGTTATCACATACAGTTACGATAAAGTGAACGAGGTGCGTCATATGGCCACAGTGGCCTCTTGCGATATCCTTTGGACGGGGTGGTTGACGACACGGGCACGTCATATTCACACACAGCGCGGTACATGAGACACTTCTTCTACAATGTGCGAGTATATCGAGATGTAAATTATATATTACGTCGAATCCGCGCATGGAATGGCCTAGAGCCTCCAAGGTACAGGTGTCGGAGAGGTGTCGGAGTGATGACGTGTCACCACCCATGTCAATGGTTCACATTGTTTCATCAACATATACAACTTACAACGCCATGCTTACGGTGTGCTGCAGAGGAATCTCATTACAATACGAAAGAATAACTTACAATTATTCATGTCAGTGATTGACAAAGATCGTTATACGAGTACCATAGAAATCGACGAACACCACAACAATACCAACAGACTTGCCAGAAACCCTGTGGTGAAATTGGCAAGCTTGGGTAAATGTGCTTTAAGAAATAGATGTAGGATAGTAAAGCCCAAAGTATCAGACAGTATGAATACGCCTAGTTCTCCGCGAGGAGTGCCCAAGGGACCAAACTTGAATAGGGTGTCGTCTCACAGCCAGCCAGCATCACCATCCTCTCCTTCAGCTAGATTATTCGAGAGGATATCTGCGAGTTTGAAGGAACATGGAGACGATGAGGAAAAGGATGGAGTGCATTACTGCGATATTGTGGACGGATCTGCATTTAATCAGAGACCAGATTGCCTGGACATGGATTGCTGGAGACATGGAAATTTTTCACCGTCAGATCCAGCCAAGTCCATGAAGGCCTTGGATGGTGCCAAGAATTCCGTAGAGAAATGATATAATTTTAAATATGTAATATAATAAATAGTGTCATGAATGGTACGAGCAAAAGAGTTTAGAACGCGCCTGATTGCATACTGGCCTTTTGAACCCAGAAGAAGCTGGAAACGTGTTTGTTTTCAAAGGATTGCCAAAGATTTTCTCGAATTCCTTGAGGCACGCCTCAGCCTTTCGTATGAAATCTTTCTCGTCATGACTGATGCCAACACCTGTTGTATGACTTAGATCGATGAGTCTTTGTGGCCTCAAGTACTGAACCACTGGTTTGGTCCCTCGATGCTCACTCGCCACCACAAAGTTCATCAAAATATCATCACAATTTTTCTTTTTATCTACTAGATCTCTGAGCTTGGCATACTTCTTCGACCAATACTTTTTGAAATACGTTGTATGGTCAATGAATGCTGCGCCAGTCAGGATTAGATTATACTTGGATGATGCCATCGTCTCAGGTTCTCCATGGTATGCAGCCTGGGGTACCTCTACGAGTCTGGGATACCATCCCACGAGACGATGGGGCTCTCGCCTCCAAGCGGCAAATGCTGCTTCAACTGAGCCACACGGTATACGGAGATCATCATCTAATATCAACACTGCTCGAGTGCCAATGTGGGCATCTGGCCTGTATCTATTGTTCATTGAACCCTTGTGCTCTACTCGAATACTGACAGGTGGTTTTCTACTATGTGTCTGCAAATGACGTATGCTATCAACTCCTTCACCGTTCCACACGATTATAATGGACCCCACTGATGGGCATTGACTATAGTACTGAATAAAACTGTCCAAAAGTGATGCTCTTTTTGAGTATGACATGGTCATCAATGTAAATTGACTGAACTTGCCAGCGATTGCAATAGGCTTCGATTCTTTGTAGAATGGCTGATGCAGTCTTGAGTAATACAGGACATATTTGAGTAGCAGAGCAACACACATTAGGGCAGCGACTCCACCAAGTACAAGGAGAGGATGAAATTTTGACATCTTGCTCCAAGCCAGTGCTACTCTTGTATTCGTTTTATTCTTCTTCATATTCGCTTTCGTTCCATTCGATATATAGCTTGCAATGACAATTGCACCACAGCATGCTAGTGCAATATAATATGCTAGACAAAGATACTCCAAGCTTTGCAGCAGATATAATTTTAAATGCATGGCATAATCTGGCCTCTTTCTACTGGATCCAACCATCATGACTTTCCCCGAAGGAAGTCGTGCGATAGATGCATACCTCAGCACCTCTCCCTTTGGACCAGACAGTCTTGCAAAAACATTTCCCCCACTCTTCTCATTGACATCCCTCTCAGAATACACCAATTTCTTGGAATCTCGAATCCTATGAAGATACATTCGTCTCAATTTGAGGCCAGAACATTCTCCCCAGGCGCTACATGTAGCCACAATCCGATATGAATGCGTTCTATTGTGAATATACATATCACCACCATCTGCAACAGGCTGCATTTGCGATGGAGGCCTGGCCACCTTGACCCTTTTCCAACCCACCATCGCATTCTTCTTCGAAAAGAAGACAGATATATCCGATATTTCGTCAGACTGCTCCTCCCAAGAAAATCCTGGACCCTTGGTCGCCAGCAACATCCATTGTTTCCATGCTTGGTGCCAAGTCACTCTAGCATGCTGAAACCCTGCAGGGACCCCTTGTATCTTCTTCCCTTCCTTCAGACTCGATGGAAACTTTCGAAACTCGTACACCGTTATCTTTCCATTCTCTGAAACAGTCAAATACTCGGTCGCATGGCTCTGAAACAAAGACAATCGTGACGACGTCATTGCACCAGAAATTGGCTCCAAACTCTCAGCTCGCCCAATGTACTCCCATGAGTGCCCTTCATTAGTACTCTTTGCCACTCCAACGTCACATCCCATCCTCTTACAAGAACAAATCTTGAACAGGATGTACAAAACGCCCTTGTGCACATGCAGAGAGGGTGAACTCAGATACCCATCGACTGAACCAACACTGTTCTTGAACAGCATTGGGTTTGCAATGGGCCATACGCCCCCAGCCTCCCACCCAACAGCATCAATGGATTTTAAATGACGTATATCATCACCATAAAACAGATAAAAGTCCTCATCCTGCGACAGAGTCAATAAAGTGAAGGAAGAACAAAGCATGGAATTATGCGAGTAATTTCACCAACCTTGGACAAACAGACGTGTCTACGCTCTGATGAGAATATGGAATACGTTGTAATGCATATTATACCCAGGGCAAACAGCCACAACCTCATAATGCTGGGTAATTCCTTTGAACTGCCTCAGGTACTCCAGGCCAGGAGGAGTTTCAAAAGCCACACATATCTATTAAAAGACACAATCTTCATTGGTATTTCATACATACTTTAATGCCGATGAAATAATAAACAAGAATTATTATTCATGTGAATAGTGCGCTGCCCTTCCATCTTGACCCTTGACAATCACAGAGGCTTCCTTCTCCTCACCTCCAGCACATGGGGCCTCGACTCCTGTCCATGTCCGACTGTGGACAAGATAGTCTGCAGAGCTTTGGATTGCTACCTTCTTACCATACTGGGAGGGCTCTGTGATCTGGAGGGCCTGTTGAGCCTGTACTGCTAGGGTTTGACAGGGGCCTTCTGGATCCATTGCATGCTGTTCTGGTGAGGGGAATACGTCTATATCCAGTCTGTACGCATGTTGTTCCCATTCTAAATCGTCCGAAAAAGCAATCTTGGCTTCATGAGGCGTAATAATGGGAGCATAATACTCTTTTGAGTCCAGGATTTGACCCTGAGGGTCTGCTACCAAGACAAAAATCTCAATCTCTGGAAAGTTTGCTAATTTTGCTGGATTGGGCTTTCCCATCAGGAGTGTGTATGTTTTCTTACCAGATTTCTCCGCAGCTAATCGAATAGAATTTATTGAATGCTTGTATCCATCTGCCCCGAGAGTACCGACCAGTATCCCCACGATGCTTGCCTCTCGTGCCTTTTCCACTAGAAAATATCTCCTCCGAAGCACCTGCATCACATCTTTGGGCAGCCCTGTTTCTACAATATTCGACGCGGGATCGATCGATATCCAGGGAAACGCATTATATGTCATCATAAGATGTCTTTTAGATGGTGCATCAGGTGCCCCGAACCACACCAGCACAGTATCATCCGACACCTCCTCCTCAGGCATGTGATACCCAGCAACTGTGGCCTCTCGTCTGCAACAAGCTTCTCCCTCACTACGAAGTGTTGGAAACACTATAGTAGCAGTAGTAGTATCCGACCGAAGACATCGAGACACCTCTTCCTGCACCGTACCCATACAATGGGAATAGACCTGATCAATACAGCACATCACTCTGCTCCTGCCAGTCTCCTCCAGGGCATCACGGATTCTCTGCATCATTTCTACATCTTCGATTCTATAATCATTCTGCCTTGGAAATACATAAAATGCTGGCACCCGTGACACAGGAGTCAAAGAAGCCCTCCCATAATGAATCACACAGTCTGCCTGAATATGGGACGATGCCACCTCATCCACACTCAGGCTATTGTAAGTTGTATCAGCCAATAGGTACATAGTAACGTCATGACCCTTTTCCCTGCAATACTGCTGAATTCGACTGGATATCTCTGGTGCCAGTCGAAGCAAACTATCCGGAAACTGAGATGCAATGCATGTATAATTATTCCCACAGATGTAGTCTACTGTGTCATTAATTCTATACTCTTCTTCCTCCATTAGTATGACTATGCATGTATTTGTGTATTTTACCTCTATATAGATTGTAGCCATGGCTGTATTCTGTTGTGGATACAGTAATTCAAAAAGAAGAAGAATTCGACGAAAAGTTCCTTAAATAAACTAAACAATAAAATAGAACTGGCCTTGGCTTATATGTTCTAGTACATGAATCGATGGGGATGTAATTGAAAAATACATGAAGAATTGGTATTAGTAGTAGAACAATAATTGAATAGATGATGGATCGATAATTTCCTACCCGCATTGTCATGTCACAGATTTCTAAAACTCTGTATAGGTTGCTTTTGCGCCATGGTCGGGATATGACACGCCGATCGCTCGAATTTCAGTTTACGAAACCAATGGATAAGGAGGCATGGTTGACAAAAGGGGGTGCTCCGTCCTGGGTGTCACCAGAGCCTCTGTACTCTACTGAAGCCATCCAAGATGGCCTGCCTTGGGTTGATCCCGAGCGACTACAGTATGGCAAGGTGACTGGAGAGACTGTTATATCGTGTGTGAGAGAGTATTTTAGAAGACCCTTGGGGGGTGATGAAACTGTTGATGGAAGGATTGATAGAGCTTTTCAAGCTGTTCGAGCACTGGAGGAGCAGCTGTACTATGCAAGGAGTGGTAGCTCCTCGTGCACTGATGGCGTCCGAGTGGACGTGACGACATGTTTTGTAGGATCACAGAAAGAGCTGGACGTCATGTATGACGAAGAGGAGGATGGTCCTCCCAAGTATTACTATTCATATCGAATTAGGGTTACAAACCTAGGGTGCGTTGGATTTGACATGGCCTTGTGTTACTCAATACTACCTATGTACCTATGTACTATGCTTCGATGATTACCAAAGAGATTTGTTTTCAAACTAGATCACGCTGCCATTCATAGCAGCATATAGGCATGTGGTGTGAAGACAACTGACGCAATCCTGAGAGGCACATGAATGCTTTTTCCATCCTGGCCGTGCATGGCTGTCTTGGCAAACTAAACGTTACTTCATCACCTGTACTGCAGGAAAGAACCCGTACAGCTACTCTCTCGGCATTGGAAACTCTATGACAAGGATGGAAAATTGCAAATGGAGGTTGCCAAGGGAGCCAAAGGTGTTCTGGGCCAAACGCCAATCATCAAGGCCAACACATGCTTTTCATATTACAGCGGCACAGACACAGAAACCAAAGGAGCCACCATGGAAGGCAGTTTCGGACTCGTGAGAGGGGACCAGGCATTCGAAGCTCCTGTTGCATTATTCAAATTCCTTGATAGATGACATGATTGTCTCTATTCCAAAAGATCAAAATCGTCCAATTTATCATTATATTTCAGTACTTTCCTCTTAATCTTTGATGTATCAACCCATGTCACAAAGTCCTCCATAGACCGCGTCACCAAGTAGGCAGAATCTGTCACTGTATCAGGACCCACCCGCACATGTCCCTGTTCTATAAACGTCACTGCCTCCCTCAGAGTCTCCGCCATCTTCAGCCTCACCATCACAACTGCTAAACGACGACGACAAAAAGAAGCAGTAGATAACTTCTCAAGCTGCACAAGACTCTTCTTCGTCGAAATAACCCCCATATCATACAACTTGTCCAGTATTTTATCAGTCAGGTCTATTCGAGTCGCATCCGTCGCATCCAACTTTTTCAGCGTACTAACAATAGCAGTCACCATCCCACAGATATGATTGTATTTTTTATAGTCATCTCTGTTGGTAATATGATACCGCCGCATCACCTGAATCTCTCTCAGGTTCCCTTCATTCTTGTAATGCAAAAAACTGCACAAAGAACACAGTCAATCGCCGATATTGTATTCCCCAGTACATAAATACAACATACTTTACTTTCTTGAGCAATTTCTGCTCATGATGCTTCAATTGCCTCATATCAGAGGATTTGGAATTCTACAATTTTGCATGCAACGAGTCCACAGACAAACTCTTTTTCTACGGGTATTATTCACAGTTTTACAATATTAATAAAGTTGAATTCCTTCTATTCATCCAGACGTCTGAGCAAATACTCCACCTCCACATCCTTGGTCAATGGCATGACCCATGTATCATACAAGTCCCCAACGGCATCTGGGTCTAAGCGAAGCATTTGCTCATCTGTATTCAAATCTCTACCAAAGATGGATGTCTTCATTTTAACCCTGTCGATGACTTTGAGCTCAACAGCCCTATCGGTCAGAAGCTCCATAATAGCATCTGCATCTCTCTTTCGAATAAGGTCAGAGTACTCTTCTGTCTGCTGCAAAAATTTAGACTCTGCCACGAATTTACCGTAATGGATCCTACGAGACAGAGCTTGAAGAATCATGACATCATACATGGCACTCGATCCATAGTTACCATCGTCTCCTGGAGCAGCAATGCCTGGCAGCAAGTGCTCTTTGTACATGGTCATGATCCTATCATTGACATTCACTGATGCAGCAGGTGTCCACAGAACGTTTGGGTATACCAGAGGAGGGAGTATCAGAGGCGGCAAGTATTCCGGGAAAAACGCATTCTCATCTGGATTTGTGTAACGGCGAATCTTTCCGTGAACATGCTCTGTTTCCAGCAAGAGATACTCCAGCAGGGATAGCTGCCGTCCATCTCTCGTATACATGGGTATTTCTCCTGGATGGTAGACAGGATCATTCAAAGCAAACTGGCTGCGCTCGACCAAACCGAAAATGATTGTATCTTCCATGAGAATGAGAGAACGTCTGATATTTGAAAGAGACAGGCTGTCAGAAGAATCCTTCAAGGAACTGCGTGTAATCACCTGATTCCGAGTGTACATCGGGGATGTGTACCTTCTATATCTTTGAAAATGCCGTGCAGATCCCCGAATCTCCTTTGAATTGGTTTGAACCTGCCACGTCGCCCATGGCATTGATTGCCCATGCACCAAAGGCATGCTGTTACGCTGTAGATGGTGCATTAAAGTGTTAATAATAAATAATTGTATACTAACTGAAGAAGTAGTCAGCGGATTTGATGTCCTCGAGATCCAGATCACCGCGTGGAGGTAATGGCGGGAAGACGATATCTGGATGCTCTGTCTGCAATTCCTCCAACAATGTCTCCAAGAGTGGCTGCGAGTGCAGGTCGATGAACTTGGAGCGGAGAATGTAGTTCATCTGATCTACATGCCCAGCATGGGTCCAGAATGAGTCATGGACGCCAGCAAAGTCTAAACCTTGTTCTCTACAGGCGACAGCAGTCATCATCATGTGTGATGAGTCAATGGAGTGGATGTAGTTTGGTGGGAAGGCTGTTCTCTGCCTCTGCTTCATCACTGGTTTGGTATCGTGTTCTGTTGCAAGGACGAGACGCTGTAGTACTGTCCTCACATGCTGCTGTGTCTTCCTGCGATAGGGTTGGACCACAGGGAGACCCAAGGGAGTTGTCCAGGTGACAACCCGGCCTTCTTTGGCAATCAATCGTGCACATTCTGAGAGCCATTGCATAATGTGCTTGGCGCTCTGGAACATCTCGTGCAGACAATCCAGAGTCACCCTTGCAGAATAGCATGATACCTTGTACATGGCATGATTGTCCTCAAATCCTCTTTCCTTGAGTCTGTTCCCTATCTGGGCCCGCGCCCCGACAAATGTCACACCGTACACGCTAGTCATCACCGTCTGTTTGACCAGTTTTCTGTCGATTTCCGTAGATTTCAGTAGCGTCTGGGCTTCCGGAACTCCAGATGCTGCATCTGCTTCCACTCGTTTGGCAACAAGCCTGCTAATTTCACTGTACACATCTTGGGGGCGATCTACTGGGCACAAATTCACAGCCCAGCCTCCAGACAAGTCTCTTCCTAAAGCGGCATAATGTTGAAGTCCGTTGCAAGATCCATCCTGGTGGACTGGCAATCGCGATCTATAACTTGCTGGATCTCCACATGAGAGCGCCCTGTAGATGTCAAAGCATGTGGCCAAGAATTGGAAAGGAGCTTCTGCTTTGTACCATACCGCAGCACCTCCCCCCTTTGTGTGTGGATTTTCATTCGATTTGAGAAGGTGTATAATTGCTGAGCCCGCAGTGGATGCGTCTTCATTTAATTGAATACCAAGGTGATCTTCCAAGTCGGACAAACTCCCATCATACGCAAATGGGTCTGTCGCATTATCAATGATTGAGCCAATATGTTCTTCTACCCATTTGACTCTGCCGTCCAGAGAAAGTTTGTCGATTCCCTTGCCCCATAAATTTGCTGCTTGGATGTATAGCCATCGTAGGCCATTGGGACCCAGTGGCCTCTCCTCAGCAAATTGGAGCAGGCCTCTGCACATATCCGAGCCCAAATGATTCAAATGAGGGTGCATTGGGTATGCTCGTCCTCGGAAATCCACATTGTGAGGAAAATAAAACCTCTCTTCATGAGAAAATTCTCGTGCTATTGCCAATTTGTATTCCATATCACACCGTAAGGAGTGCAATTCGTTATTCTTTTTCTTGGCTCTCTGAGCATTATAGTAACTGGCGCTCACATCAGCTTTCGGAATGCTGAAAATGTACATTGGCCCCTTCTCATTAATTCTACGTATCCGATATCCAGGTTTAAGAATAGGAGGTTCCACAACGTCTGCTCGTGCTGGGATTTCACATATTCCCCCACCCCAAGCCCATATGGCTTCGACAACCTTGTAGACATCCTGATTGATGGACCAGGCAGTCTCCCCCAAAGCATTTAATGACTCATACACGGGTGAAAGCCCATCGCTGGTGCCCTCAATCATTGATTTATCTGCCTCCTCAAGCCTCTGTCGCTGCGCTGCCGACCCTCTGACTCTCATAACTGAGGTTCGCAATGTCAAATGACCGCCTAGATTTCTTCTCTGCCATGGTACTGGAGGCACAACCATTGGCAAAAACTGGGGCATGAAAGCCTCTGTCATGTGGTGGGGTTTGATTCGTTTCATCACTTCTTGATCAGCCATTAAAAGACCATACCGTTTCCACACACCCTTGAGCTTTGGATCTGGACCTTGTTCAAGCTTGTGCCAAAATGCAGGTACGCTTTCAAGCCTTCCATCACGCCAGGAATCAATTTTGCAAGACTCTGTGAGGAGTTTGATCAGTATGACTCCTACTTTTGCCTGCATTTCTGGCCTCCATTCAATGGAATTTGGTGCATCTGCCAATAAACGCTTTGCTCTCTGAGACATCACACGCATCTCTTGTTGAGACGATGCCTCCTTCTGGAATTGCTTTGTGAGCTTTTGCACTCGCATCTCGACCGAAACATCCTTAAACCAATCCAAATGATCCAAAGGCAGCATTTCACCAAGATCTCGCAACCTACTCCCAACATCCAACCACTGTTTCCACTCTTGACTAGTCAAATCACCTTGTTCTTCGTATGCTGCCCTCAAAGCCCTCCCTTCGTCATAGATATTCCTAATCTCTTTTACCCTCATATTTCGTTCATGAATCTCTGCTTCTAATCTGTCAATATGATGCTGTGCCTCCACGGCCTTACCTATTGCTGTTGAAAGTTTTGTCATCCTCGTGGCTCCTGGCCGAGCCCCAACAGCGTCGCCCTCATTCTCTGGAGACATGAAACAATTCATGGCCGCATGCATCGTTATCACAGCCAATTGCTCTGGATCCAACTGTAAAAGATATGGGCCATACACAGAGCGATCAATTCCTGCGCTCCCATTTGCAATTTTATACTGCTCCTCCTGAATTGCTTGCGCTAACGGCTTGAACCAGTTCACAAGCAACTTTCTGGCAGGCGGTAAAGTTGCAGCAGCGCCTCTCTTCATGGCTGCCTCTGCTTCGCGCTTGTATCGCGCTATCGCAGCATCCACAGCCCTAGTCTCCAATGTTATCTGACGCTGCCAATTCTTTTGTAGCCTCCTCCCTTTGGGCGTCCCATCCATGAGAGACTGATGATATTGAATCGCAGCCAACGACCGTTCAATATGAGATGGATTGACATTCAAACCTTTTCCGGACATGTGACCATCGTGAGCACTCTGCTGCTCATCAAACAAATGCAATCCTTCAAACTCAAATGGCTGCTGACCATCATCGTGAGCACCCTCACCTTGATTTGAAGAAGCCTGCCGCAGTATCGTCGATACGAGCTCTGAATACGCTCTTCGAGCAGCACTGTCATGATCGATGTCAAAAGATGATGACACGGGTTCCTTTGCCGTCTCCCCCGAGCTCACATCCACTTCCGCTGCCAAACACAAGTTCGCCTGCCTTAGAAGAGAAGAAAACCCGCGACAGCCCCTTGCATCTGCCCCATTATCATACACAAGCAAATCTTCCCGCACGAGTGCGACCCCTTGTCGTCGCCCCTTGTCCCACAAAGGAAAAGAGGGCCTCGCCAACTCCCTCGCATGCCGCTGCGCACGTTTCACAAACGTACTAACAAACATACCCCCGCAAATACAATATCACTGATCCTTTTTTATTTATTTCATTGAAAGTCGTTGAATAATGCGTTGTTCCATCCTCAGATACTCCTGTTTTCAACTCAACTCGCTCCCACAAACCTACGAGTGGGCGTATCCAGAGGGAATTCTGAGACCAAATTACTACAAAATTAATGCTACTGTTGTGAGTGCTGTTGACAATGGATTATTCATCTTTTCAAGCCACCCAGGTCAAGCAGCCCCATGTACATATTTGTCTATTTAGGGACTTTCGAGGATGCACCTGGGCGCCAATCTCCTTCGGTCCATGGACTCGCTTGATGGGCCCATCAGCGTATGACGTGGGCATGACTCGTTTTTATAACGCAATGCGTTGCAAGCCATCATGCTCTGGGCAAATGGTATACAACAGATTCGAATCCATGGCATCATCGTTTATACATACAATACATATAAAAAATTTCGAATATTCATATTTGACATCGCTGGGACATTTACAGCGGTGTCGACAGGCCCGTGACGCACTGTCCAGTCTTCTCGGGTATATATATAACGGTGCGCCAAGAATCCTTCGTCAGTGGGTTTATACTGCTCTAGCGGGATTTTATACACTTTATGAATAAATAAAGCAGCCTGAATATTGCCTCCCAATCACTGCAGTTTCAGTCGCATCTCTGTTCCGACCTAGCGAGAGGGCGTGTCGTAGCGTAAAGACTGGAACGGGAACCGGTTCTCAGCATCAATATCAATCGTTATTATTATCAACGGCGTTGGCGATAGCAAAGAGCTGTGCTTTCATTCGAGTCGAGCCTTCATCACACTATGAATTCTTCTGATATACCTGGGTCCAAGGTCGTGGATCATCGCGACACATCAGATGGAGTTGGAGGCTGTTCTTGGGATGCTTGCATGGATACTGCCGGGGGATCAGAACAGCAGGTCGACCTCTTGGTCGGTACTCAAGATTGCGGCTTGAATTTTCTGGACACGGAGCTCACCCCCTCAGGATCAGATGGAGTTTCTATACCATTTTTAAATAGTGGTTCTTCCCAACGGATGGAATCCGAGAGAATGAGGTATGTGCCTGTGAATGGTTATGCATTACACCCGACAGGCCAATCAGTGGTTCCAGGCGGAGGGGCATTGCCTCACAGGAGGAGTACAAGAGGCCGTCCCGGAGTTCAATACGAATCAATGATTGATCCAAATCTGTCCGAGGAGGAGAAGAAGAAGACGAGAAGATTGTTATCAAACAGAGCATCAGCCAAACGGGCAAGGGAACGCAAGGCACAACTGATCCAGGAGATGAGCGAGCAGTTGAAGATGCACAGCGAGCGAGTCCACCAGCTTGAGACGATGATGACAGATTTGGAAATAGAGAATAAAAAGTTACGACAGACGGTGGCATCCTTGCAACAACGGATACTTGCCAGGGGTGGAGCATGAGAGACATTTTGGTCCTCGTCTCAAAGGATGATGATCCATATGATCTCCAGACCATGACCATCTTACATTCTACTGTTCATACCAGTCATATATGTGTCTATTCGAGTATCCTTGCAATTTTTTTTTTCCGTACTACTACTACTATAGCGTGTAATGTCCATACTTGTCTCAGCAGTACTACTTTGGCATCTGAAATCCCATCAGAATACATGCATGCAGCACCTACGACACATTGTCAATAAAAATTATTTACAAATCGAATTATTTTCACCATTGATTGATACAATAGATGGAGTGGCGACATTATTCTTGTTGGCTGTCACCCAACCATGTGTGTAACAGCGACAGCAACAGGAGCCATCATTGATATCAGAACTTTCAATTTATTACAATAATATCAAATTAGTCTAGGACAGGGTTTATCTGTGCGGGAGTAGAGTTTTCGCAGATAGTCCTGGTTGCGTTGCATTCTTCGACTGAGTGCGCGTTGTAATTGTGTTGGATATTGTCGCAGAGAGAGGCAAAAAGTATGGCGGAGAAAGGTTCAGCAGGATCGCATGTGCAGTCGAGGAGAGGAGGTGCGGAGAACTTCCGACAACAGATGATTGAGCAAATTATCAAATCTCCTGGGAATGAAATCACATTTCTTCCGACTGGGCTTGGTCAACTGAAAGTAGTTGATGCGGTGATTGATACCATGCTCTCGAGGTTTCCTGAGAAGCATGTTGTGGTGTGTGTGCTGAGACCTGCTCAAGTGCTGTCTGGAGCTCAAAGGCTGAGGAGATCGTTGAAGGGCCGTGTGCCGGTGGGAGCGTACGTTGTGGGAGTGTATGTCCCGTGCGTATGTGCGTATTACTATAGAGTGGTCGTAATTTTGTGCAGGTACTGCGGGGGAGACTTTCTGTATGATTTCCCCAAGGAGTTTGAGCAGAATCGAGTCCTCGTTTTTACAGCGGGATTGCTGATGAGGCTCACAAAGCTGGGGGTGTACCGCTTGGATCAAAGTTCATTACTGGTTCTTCATGATGCTTTCCATGCAGTTCGAAATCACCCGATGAATACCCTTGTCAGAGAGTACTACTGGAAACTTACTGCCACAGAGGATTCTTCAGAGGAGGTTGTCAGGCCAAAGTTACTGGGAACAATGCTTCCACAGACCCATACACTGAAACGGCCTTTCGATAAATTGAGGCAGGTTATTCGAAGATTGTCGCATAGTGCTCAGGCTGGGATTTGCTTACCAACAGGGCATGCACTTGAATCCCTTGCACAGAAAATTCACAGTTCCCGGCTGGCATTTCATGCTTATACTCCCTGTGAAGACGAATCTCTCCTGATTGGGTCGATTCAGAAACACTTACTTCATGTGTGGGATGTTTTGCATGCGCACAGTCAGAACCATTTCGGCAGGCTAATTCATTTCCCCACAGTGAATGAAAGTGTGCAAGATGGAGAGAAGGAAGCGAGGGAGGATTTATACGTGAACCCAGTCCATCATGACTGGGAACAGATCATGCTTATGGTAGAGCATTCGATTGCTTTCACGGCAAATTTGCCAAAGTCTGGTGCTGCGCACTGCAGGAGTGATGCAGCACTCTTGGTGATGGAGCATGTGAGATCATGCATCAAAGCCCTTGTTGTATGCATGGGCGAAACAATGAAGTCAGCAATTGATATATTCGTGTCCAGTATTGAAGAATTTAGAGAGAAATTAGGTGATTTATATGACTCGAAAGATGAGGATAGCCTGGAGACCAGAGTTGCCAAGGATGCTATTGCAGCACTGGAATCCTCTCCCTTGGCTCAGTCTTTGGGTGTGGATCTATGCAAGGAACTAAAAGTCGTTCTCTATGATAAATTTAAGGATTCTCTGAATAGATCATCAAGGATGGACATGTGTGCATCATTATTGAAAGACTTGGGTTGCCCAGACTTGGATAGGCCCGTGTATGTAGTTGTGCAGGATGGAGCCTCTGCTCGTTCTTTGATTGAATTTTTGAGCACACATTTTCCAAAAGATAATCTCGTACAAGTTGAGGATGTGCTGGAACCGGTGCCAGCGGAACTGCAGATGATGTATTTCATCACTGAAGAATATGTTGAGTTGAGTGATCGACTGAATGAGATTAAACAGTCGAATGGCCACATTCTTTGGTATAGTCCAGCCAGTGTGATTCATGCAGCTGGATTTGATTATGACTCTACTGCATTGAACGTCCTTCGTGACATTTGTGGTACGGGGGCACCACAGCATACAGAGCAGAAAGACGCAACTGCTAGCCCATGCTGTCATATTATTGCAACAAGAGAGCAATCCCTTGCGTGGATTGAAATTTCTAAAGCAGATCAAATGCTTCTTGCGGCAGCAGAATTTGTACACTGTGGGGATGCTTCACTGGAAGAGAGCTTGGCACAACTTACTGTGCATGGAAAGTCAGCATTTTTCCACGATATGAGTCACCTGCAGTCGCTGTCACTTGCTGTTCCGCCACCTTCGACGATTCTGCACACCCTGTGTTTGGGATTATCTGGACATCCTCCAAAATTTAACCTGTATCAAGTGCAAGTGGAAGATCCCCATTCAGGTAATGGACTGTGGCAGGCAACAGCCATTCTCCCAGAGGCATTGATCATGACTGCTGAAGATTTGGGTCAAGTACTTAGCAGAAAACGAGGCTCCGAACAGGTATTTTCTTCTTATTTGATACCTGGTGTATTTTTCTTGTTCTATATCGCTTTTTAATGATGCAGAATCCATTTGTTGGGCAGTTGGCTGCCTCATCTTCTGAGGCCAGGGATGCAGCTGCTGAGGCAGCACTGGTTTCCCTTGCGAATTCAGGCACAATCTCGGCATATTGGCAGACTAAATTGTTAGTGGAATCTATTGTGAAGCGCCAGGAGCCATGGGAGACTGCGGGCCAAGGGTATGTGCGCCCAGGAGAGTTGATGGGGCAGGGTACCTCACCATCCAACATTCCTCAATCTCCCTTCACAGGAGCGACAAATACACAAGATGTACGCCCTTCCGATACCGAGAGACGTATCTGTTCAATATGTGGTATCGTGACAACATCAGAAGCCCACCTGAAAGAGCATGAAAAAGGCAGGCGCCATTTGAAGAATTTGGAAAGGCTACAACGTCAGCAAGAAGCTGCTACAGTGCCCAGAGATTGGAGCGTGACACAAGATAACGCCTCTGGTAGTTCTCAAGAGAATCTAGGTGGAATCGAATCGAACCATAGCCTTTCCAACACGATCGAGCAGCTCCCTTCGACCCTGTCAGATGCACTCATAAGGAGATCATCGTCACAATTCAGTAGGCAGAACTCGAACGTGTACGAAGGATTTCCTTGTGTTAGAGTTGGAGATTGTTCTTTACCTAGTTCCATGGATTTGCGTGCATTTTTGGATGAAATGCAACTTGGGGAAGATGCAAAGTCCGAACCCAGCCCAAGGCCTCGCATCAAAACGCAGCCTAGTCCTCGCGATCCGAATACGAGAAGAAGTCCACGACAGGGTTTCTCAAATCAAAGCACTCCCAGTCACGGTTCAAGAAGAAATACCCCGAGACAGCTACATATGGGGGGCAATAATGCAGAGAAAGGCTTGACCCAAAGCCATGCCTTGCAACAATCTGTTCAAGATCTGTACAGGTCTGGGTATAATCAGCAATATACCAGCTTGCACCCTATGGATCAAGCAATGTATAATGGAGGGTTCTTGTATCCATACAGTCCTGTCCACTATATGCCCGTCATGCAGCATGCTCAAATGATGCCAACACAGTTTGTGAACCCAGTTGCAAGCCCAGGCCATGTCCCTCATCATATGATGCCGGGCTACATGGGCATGGATATGATGAGTGGACAGGGTGATATCCAGGGACCGGAGGTACAGCAGTCACCAAGAATGGAGCATTGGAAGCATTCTCGTGCTGTTGATAAAGCAAAGGGTCCGAGGATAGAGCAGGAGGAGAGCATTCCAGAGTGACCATCAAAAGGACCTTTGCTCTTCTATGTTGCATATCATTACATAACATTTTGCGAATTTTCCATTGTCTTTGAAAATTCTGCGTGCGTTTTTGCATACTTTTGGAGGAGATATTCCCCAGACGTGATTGGTGGGTACTTTTGTGCCCCTCCCTCTGGCAAATACCCTGGCAGAGGTTGAATTTGAGCATCAAATTGTGGCTCAAAAAAGAAGGGGAATGAATATCTTTCCTTCTCATGCCCCGTCATCACCCTGTGAATCGTACTCTTGTACAACCCGCAGGTCCAATACTGGAGCATGTCCCCAATATTGATCACAAACCCATCTTGCAATGGATCAATTGCCACCCATTCCCCCTTTTGAAAAATCTGCAGCCCTGGTTGAGGAGCATACAGTATGGTCAAGCATCCATAATCCGTATGTTTCCCAGCGCCATAGATCCCTGTACGCTCATCCGAATCCACAGGTTGATACTTCAATGGTCGCAGCGTGATCATGGGCTGTTTGAAGAATGCATTCAGGTATGACTTGTCAAATCCAAGCGACAAAGACACCAACTCCAACAAGCGATACCCAAGTTTTGTCAGCTCATCCATATATCTTTCTACAGCAGAGCGATACCCGGGCACATCTTCCTCGCCAGGCCATTGGTTCTGTCCATCGAGGGGATTCCCTGCAGAAGACCGCCGAAAGTACAGGCCTTCTCGGGTATCACCAACCGTCGAGCCTTCTACGTCCAATGTCTCCTCTCCTATCACAGTATACCCACAATTGCTTTTATTAACAGATATTTGCATCTTCTTCTCCAGCGGAAGGCTGAAAAACTGCTTTTGCACCGCGACGTGTCTCGAAATGACTTCCTTCGGAACAGAATGTCCAGTTACAGCAAAGAACCCATGCTTTATGGCTGCGTCCCTTACAATCGCTGCTATTTCCTCATCTGAACTCTTGGGATGACATAAATCTATAATAGGGACGTGCGTTTCAAAAGATTGAGCCAAGTTCATTGGGAAACCCTTTCAAACCTCCAGAAGCGCCGTTGCAATGTATTACACCTCTATCATTGACATTCTATGTCGAAACAGATACTTTGTTTATAATTCTGTCCAATCCTCGTCATCATCCCCCACATCTGGTGCAGCATGGGTGGTTTCCCTGTAGACATGGTCCAAAAGTCCACTCACCCTCTCCAGGTAGTCTACATCCTTTATGGCATCCAATATCATCTCCTCTTTTCTAGATCGATAGTCAGATATGATACGCGGTCCACAAGCAGGGCACAGATCAAATGCTGAACCCACAAAGCATTCCTGTGAGAAGCCAGTCAGTGCTCCTCTAATCATGTGTGGAACCTTGCCAAGGGGTGAGGATGCATCCTCTGGAGACGTCGATGCCGGTGCATTGTATCCAAGAGGGTGTTGGAGAATGCTTGCTACTAACTCTACTGCGAGGCTACCGCAAATACCGCTCAACCCAGGTCGGGCAACTGTACATTGTTGATCCATGCTGCGATCCTTGGTCGAGTTTCTTGGAGCAACGATATCATTGCAAAAATAGCACCCTAATTTCTGCGGTGAATTTGACCCATGTCTCATGACAAGGTAACTATCGAAACCCAATGCAGCAGTTATCGTAATCTTGTTCATAGCAGTGCCCAAGACTGTCGGTGCCCAACGAGCCTCTCTGGTGTCCAATAATAAAAACACGACATCATGCGCTTCAATCAATGCTGCTAAAGTTTTACTATTTTCTCTCGTTTCCTCTTCAGATGCAACGTGACCAGGCATGGGTATATCCAGCCGCACGCCTGTGGCATGAACACAAGGATGTATATCCCTTACCGCTGCAGCCGCAGCCTCTGCCTTGCATCTCCCACCATCGAGACAGTCATGATACGTGAAGAGAGACTGTCTCACCGGATTTGAAAATGACACTCGACCATTATCGACAAAAGTAATGTGCTGTACACCCCACCCCAAAAGAGTCCTGGCGACCGAGCAGCCCAGCGTACCAGCTCCAAGAAGAAGGCACTTCTTTCGTGACAAGGCCTTTGTGTCCAGGGAAGGCAGTGCCCTCCATTTCATCAATTGAATGTTCAAATCAACAGCAGATACTGCAAGCTGTTTTGGATCAAGAGACTGTCCCAAGTCGACCACGTGCAATGCCTCCCATGCGTGAACAACCTTGACATCATCCATGCTAGACACAACTGGCAAAAGCACGTCACATTTCATGCTCATATCGTACTTGATAGATTTCGAATCTGACCTCATACACAGTACTGAAACATTTTTGAGTTTAAATTGGTACGCGATAAGCACGAGCATGTTTCTCAAAGCCCATCCTGGATACTCTTGTCTCCCACACGAGTCCCAAAAGACCACGTGAACGTGCTCCTTCTGAGAATCCCCCCACCCATTTGATTCATGCATCTCATCCAACGCGACAGACTCCCAACCCGAGTCATTGCGCACTAATAGGTAACATGGAATACCAGACCTGTCCCGAAACATGGACTCGAGAACACGGCATGCCCCAGGATCCAAGCCAACCAGGGACTGCGATGAGGCAATGCATACACCCTCCCTCGGCTGCAGCACAGGAGATGCAATCCTGTAATAGTACTTGTACGACTTCAAATCACAGTACACCAGCAGTATAAAATGACAGAGCGAACTCGGTGTACGCAGACTCTGCCCATCCACAATCGAATCCCACATGCCTTGTGCAATGGGAGCACTGTAGGACTTGACGTCACCCGAACACAGAGACTCCCTGGTATTCAAACACACCACAGTCCCAGGACAGGCACACATGGACGAGGGAACAGCAGAAGAACCAGACCATCTGTATCCCTCGTGCTGTGCATCCAGGTACATGACGGGGGATTGATATGAATGAAAAGGATTGTAATATCCAACTATATCGTGAGGCTCGTCGCTCAGGGCAAGCGTATGAAGTTTGTAGTCTCCCAACTGAGACCAGAATGCAGGCTCAAAAATATACTGCATAAACATATAGTTGTCATACTACACAGTTATAGTACGTCACGAAGGTCGCAAAGAAAACCAACCTGCCATTTTTGAAACAACAGTTTCGGTACGGTGTCTTCTGTCTTCGTATCCCCCATTCTAGAATCACGTGTCATTAAATTGACTATAACCCATTCATATCTAAATTCATTATGAGTATGGTTTTATCATTAGTAGTCTACCAGAGTTTTTTCATACGGGACTGGCGCAGGTACATGGGTTTCCCCGACACAACAGCATGGTGTTCAACAGCCATGCACAACTTTGAACAATCCAGGAACCTAAAGACACCCAACCCATGATTTCGACTGCAATCTTCCATGAAGTAGTGCTGACTGCGGTTGTCTGTGCGCCAGTAAAGATGATTGAGAATGCCAACATCCAGACACACATGCTTAGGAGGCACACAAATCCTGTGACCCAGAGACCTCGCGGCGCTGGTGAACGGCCTAATACCAAGATTAGGAGCAAACCCATACTTGAAGCTATATTGACAGCCCCGACAGCATATGTGTACGAACACGCATACGGTTTGGTCAGTGCACATTCTGCATCACGACTGAGGTGGACTGCCACAATGGATATCATGGACACGCTCGCGATAGTCTGGACCATGCAGCACAACAGGTGTGTATACCATACTGCTGCAGCCACAGGTTTGGATAGAATTACTGCATGCGTGGTACTACGACCACGTGGAGAGCTTTGCACAAGCACACCCAGCATACAACACCACATGCAGGAATGTAGAGAGACCTGGATGTTCCTCTTTGCCATGTTGAGTTTTGCATTCCAAGCGTAGTCATAGGATATAAGGAATCGAGCTTCCCACCTCTCGGCCTGTCCTTTATCCCGCACATACCTAATTCGTCTCCACAACAAAAGCCTCTGCTTGCCAACCACCTCATCAAAATACTCTCGCAACGAACTCCCGTCTTTTCCATAATCCCGATGTCTGTTCTGTACATTTGTACTCTCTCCAACATAGACTGGAATCCTGGCACGAGGACATGCCCGCGCCGACACAGCAAATTCATAGACTGCTGCATGGGCTTTGGGTGCAGAGCAAGCGTGAACCTTCCACTGCTGCTCCACGCCCCCACCATGATACTCTGGCACAATAAAGAGCTCCCAATCGCATCCTTTCCAGAATCTCTCGTACATGGTCAGCATCCCTGGCTCTGTAAACTCTTCTCGTGCCACTGGTAGGTCGTCGTACAGGCACAGCTGGGTCGCCGCTACCCCACAGCATGCCATCTCGGACAAAGTACAACCGATTAGACAATCACAGGCGTGCAATCGATAAAAATAAATATCAGTATCTATTTTATACCTGGTGATGGTGGTATCATAGATTGATACATCGACACAGATACTGGCTATTCAAAAGTGTCCACTTTTCAAAAACAGGTACAATCCTCTTATACTTGCATGGTACCATACATGCATGTAATTTTACCAGCAAACTACTAAAATAGAGTACCTGTCTCTTCGCTGTGAGGATCATCATGGGGGAGAAGAAGACAACACCCCTCATAGTAGTGACTGGCTTTGGCCCATTTGGGTCGGTAACCAAGAATCCCACCCAGGCACTCGTGGAGAAACTATCCTTGGAGGATCACAGTGTCTTTACATCAGTCATACCAGTCTCAGCCCAGGATGTAGACGAGTGGTTGAGCCACACTGCATGGGATGATGCTGTATTTCTCCATCTGGGTGTCTGTGAAACCAGCGATTGCTACAAGATTGAGTCATGCGCATATAATGAAGCTACATTTAGGATTCCAGATGCAAGAGGATATCAACCAGTCCATGAGCGCATTTCGAACGATGCTCCATTGGGTGCATGTGTGCAGACAACACTTTGTGTGGAGAGACTGATTGAAAGGCTGCAGGATTTTCCTGTGCAGCCATCTACAGATCCAGGTAGATATGTGTGCAATTACCTATACTACAAGTCCCTTAGTTCTGCTGCGTTACAGGGTAAAGGAGCAGTATCGGTTTTCGTCCATGTGCCACTTGTATTTTCCTTGGAAGATCACTTTTGTTTCCTTCGCTGTCTCATTCGTCACTTACCTCAGTGCATGACTGTAATTAATTGTTGACTTCAGATTGATATGTTTTACAAACACATAATATCTGTAGTATGTATGAATGCGTCCCAAAGTCTTGCTTTTTGTCATTTGTTTGGTGTATGTGGCATATTCGATTTGGATTCTCGGAACGGTGCGTGGGAGTTCTGGGCATTCGTCTATACAGAGAGGGATGTCTTGTATTTTTTAATAGGAAAGACTATACATGTGTATTGCTGAATGCAGCCATTTATAGTTGATACCATAGAGACAGGAAAGTACTGGGCTACAGATACGGTTCCTGATGTATTGTATGGGATAGGGATTCCTCTATTGGTTGGGTGGTGTGGTGGGAGTCTTGTTGCCATAGGATTGGGTATTCAGTTGATTCGGTGCTCATTGTAACTCCACCAGGATGTCGGGTTGGTGGGATCAGCTTGATGAGGTGGAGGCATTGCAATCTATTTACGGAGAGGACAGGTTCAGTTTCCATGTCGATGGTGTGCTGGGAGAAGAAGAGGTGGAAGCCGGTCTGGTTGAGAGGCTGAGGGGTTTGGAACCAGTGCCAAATGCATGGAGCATCACTTGCCAGATCGATGTAGAGGTGGAGGTTCCCTGTGGAGGGATAGGAATATCTAGAGGTGATGAGCGTGTAGCTGGCAATGCTGTGGTGGCTACTATTCAGCATCTGCCACCTGTGAGGGTTGAGGCTAGCATGCAGCCTGGGTACCCTGACCAGGGAGGCCCCAGGTTTCGGGTGTCCTCTTGCTGGTTGGGCGATGCTATGACTTCTAGTATTGAGGAGGATCTGAACGCATGGGAGTTGGATGGATCGCCGATTCTTTTTGCATGCTGTGAGCATGTACGGTGCACGTTGGCCGAATCAGGGAGGGATCTGCAGAGTATTCAAGTGCCATCTGACGACGTCGTTCGACTTTTATTACAATATGCAAGTGCAAGGGAGAATGATTTATTTGCTGATGGCATGCACACATGCAGTATTTGTTATGAAGAGTTGCCAGGGTCTCGGTGTACAACTCTCCACTGTGGGCATTATTTTTGCACATCATGCCTGCAGTCCCAGCTGCAAATTAGTATCACAGAAGGAGATGTAGAATCAATACGATGTGCTAATGTCGATTGCAGAGACATGCTGGAACCCCATGAGGTTCAAATACTTGTTGATACCGACATGTTTGAGCGTTGGCAAGATATCACCCTGAACAAGTTTCTGTCTGCCATGCCAGATGCAGCTTACTGTCCTCGGTGCTCCTCAGTGTCCATCGAAGACACTGAAGATAATTCAGCAGATTGTCCTAAATGTCTTTTTGTATTTTGTACACTGTGTGAGGAGGGTCGGCACCCAGGGATAGAGTGCGTTGGTCCTGAAACCAAGTTGGAGATCCTTCGGAAGAAGGCTGCTGGGGGCGGGAGGTCAGCGGTCGCAGATCTTCGACGGAAAGAACAAGAGTACCAAAACTTGATTGAAATTCGAAAGACAAGCAAATCATGCCCGGCGTGCGGCATGGCGATCCACAAGGTCCAGGGCTGCAACAAGATGATTTGTGCAAACTGTGGATGCTTTTTCTGCTACAAATGTGGCGCAGACATCTCAGATGTGGGATATGACCATTACAAAGATGGAAAGAATTGCGTGCTATTTGATCATCAAGAGATTCTGCGATGGGAAAGGCAATGGGAACTCATGGGTGGCCAGGAACAGCCTGCAGAGGCTGCACTCCCTCCACCACTGCAGCACCATACCAGGACATACTGCCCCAATTGCGGCCAATGCAATTTCCGGATTGCAGAAAACAATCACATTCATTGCTGGAGTTGTGCGCAGTATTACTGCTCCAGGTGTCGACAAATACTTCCTCGAAGAAGGAGTGGAGCCCATTTTGGCAAGGGTGGATGTCCCCAGCATGGCTGATGCGTTGATGTTCTACAATGCTGGCACAGAATTTGACATCGAGCCGATTTCGTCATCGCTATTAATGTAATTTAGATGTTAGAGTAGGTCACCCTTTCAATCGTAGAACAGTGTGCCGCCATGTCAAACATCTACAGACTTGGCACTGCTTGTGCTTCTGCCCTGGTGGGGAGTTCAGGACTTATCGGGGGCTCCAGTAGTCTCATACATTGCGCATCTGACAAGGATAAATATTTTGACCCGGATGCTCTTGAACGTGGAGCAAAGGTATGGCATGGGTTATTTTTGTCATGGCCACTGATTTGCTTCAACCAGTGATTCCGAGACACGCCGATGCGTGTGTGATTATGTTTATGGATTCGAATTCTTAGTATATTGTAAGGATGGGTTTGTGACGATGACATTGTGGGTACTTTTGCAGGCTCTGAGGGAAATACAGAACTCTCCTTATCACCAGGCGCACCAAATCTGCCCCCGCGTCCTCTTTTCCTCTCGCCCAGTCAGGCAAGACCACCTAGTTGACGCCGCCCGGTAGGGCTCGAGGGTCTAGTTGAGGTTGGATTTGCTTCGGGGGGCACCGGTTCGCCCAGTTACTGTTGTCGTCTCTAGTTGTTCTGGTTGTTACACTATTAATGAAATCGGATCGCTTCTATCATTGCCCCCACTGATAGTAGATTATAATTAATCTACTATCAGTTAGGACACGTATCCATCCGCCAAATGCGGTGGATACTGCTGCAACACTCATTCGTCGTCAACCGTTGCCCGAGCTAGCACCGACCTGCACATCACAGACGAGGTGATACTTACCTGACTTACCTTTTTAATATCTTTTTTGCAACAACTTTGAACGATTGGTGACGAATGGGGCAGCTGTCCTGCATATAACGATTGCCGAGTTAGCACTGTAACGAACTTTTTCAGTGAAGCGAAACTTACCGCATCCCGCACGGATATGCCGCGAATACTCCCTAATAATATTTCATTAGATATAGTAAATTACAGCGACCAGCCCATAATGGATGATTTAATGAATAATTACACTGCGGCACTGGAGACGAGTGGCTCATTGATATCAGGATGTGTGGAAGAAACATCATGTCCTTTGCCTCGTCGAGGCACCATGTGGTGCTTGCAAGGCCTCTTCCTCGCCATCTTTACCATTTCTAGTTTCATTTGGATCAGGATTGATGTTCTCAGCACCTTGCAACCGCTTCATTCTGAAATTTTCTGGGTGTAAAAGAATCCAATCATATTCATCCTGTTCCAGGACCAGGCTGTTTTTAAACGAGTGCTTGCCACTCTTCACAGTCTTATGCACCATCTTGTACTTATCTCGCAACTGATTGGGGTGAAATATGTTGGGATCCGCTCCCCTTTCTGCATTCCAGCGAACAAACACCTCTGTCCAGAAGTTGGAGCAGGGGTGTGTGCTTGTCCTCATCACCAATCTTATGAATTCTTTTAATTCAACGGGGTCCTGCCACTCCTTTGAAGGCGTTTTGATACCTTTTTGTCGTGCTAATCTCTTCATTCCCTCTGCTTTATGCCAGGGGCCCTGATTTCTGAATGACGGATCCTCGTTGACATGCTTGCATATCTGCTCCCAGTCCATGCCTCTAGACTGAACATATACCTGCACAGGATCTTTCTTCGTAATCGCATCGATCTTTCTTGTGAACGAAGCGATGATGGTCTTGTTCTTCATGTTTTCTTCCATGATTCGCCTCGCATTAGGCGAAGTTACTGAGTCATACCAGTCACTCATTTCTCGATCCTTCCTTTCTTTCCACTCCCTGGCCTCTCTCCTGTATTCTTCTCTCTTCTCGTCTGTGATCCTATCATTGCTTTTGATGCCTTTGTTTACGGTATTCTTGATCCTACAGAACATACAATGGTCCTGAAAAACCATGGTCAGGCATTTGCAGGCATATGAAATGCACGTACTCTTCTACATGGTAAATTGCCGAGTCAAATGAGTATTTCTTCCTTTCACACATGCTAAAAACCTCAAGACATAGATATGCATATGCAACATCACCTCCTTCGCGCCAAGCTTTGGTGAAATCGTCGCCTTCGCCTTGGTGTCCTCTCCACTTGGCAAACCCCCCAACAAACTCACTGTCCTCTCGGTAAACCCTTGCAGCATACTTGTGAACAGCGTCCTTTACATCTTTGAGAAATTCTTTATCGTTCATCATGTTTCTGTACAACGGGCCTTCTCGTATCTTTATGAGTGGTTGCCGTCGAGCACCGTTGTTGTCAACTGCGTTTGGTGCCATTTGAATCCAGTCCCACTTCCGCTCCCTCCAACTACTGTCCGATACCACACTGTATTTAATAAGAATAACAGAACTTCAAAATAGTATGCAAAGAAGGTTTTGCCTGCGTATCTCCAGTCAACCCGTTCATGTGATTGCAGATTCAAATTTCAAACTTCCTGAGATGCTCGCCAAAAGAGCGGGCAATCCTTTGATGGAGTGCGATGAGCGCTGTGTTGGTTGTTTTTAATGAATAATTATATATTCAGATGATATCTTGATTAGCCAAGGGAGAATAGGCCAAGGAGATGCGATACCGGAACGAAGTTGGGGCCCTTCGGCAACGTTTCAACAGAGAACTCCAGGATAATGACGGGAAATGCCCCAAATGCCAGAAAAATCTATCCAATATGTCAGATAGAACTATAATTAATCATGCGGATGGAAAATGTTTGAAGCGTTCGTTTGATGGGGCCATGGGAGACGAGGTTGACCCTGAAGAGTTTGAACCAGTCTTAGGTGCCGACAACAGCTTACAGACGATTCCTGTCAATCTACAGGATGAAAATCTACCTGCAAACGATATGGATACGCAGTCAAATGGCATTGAGGATGAGGATAACCCGACGCCAGCCTTGGAGAGCTGGGAAGCAGATTTCCTCGATGCATCAAAAGAAGTCCAAACCAAGGGGCTGGTGAGGCAGACAGCCGCCCAAGTCAGAGAATATCTGAGAATGCCATTATACGGTACAACTGTTGGGAATATTGTCCATCGAGTTTCCAGCGCGAAAATGAATCTGCAGGCGAAGAACGAAGTTTTGCAAATACTGAAATCTGCCTTACCACACAGCAAAAGAAGATTGATTCCAAACTCCATGCACATCGTCAGAAGGGCCCTAAAAGTAAAGGATGTAGCATCTGTCGAAATACATCTGTGTGCATCATGTTGGGGATATGCGTGGAAGCCCTGTAGACGAGAAGACTGGCCTCTCCATGGTAATGACTGCACATGCAATGAGTGCACATGCCCAGTATGTAGGAAAGGCAAAAGGTTCTCACAGGCACAGAATACATGGAGCCCATCATATGTACGTCATTATTGGTGTTTCATAGCAAGTCAAGTTACATGAATTCACATGTCTCACAATTTTGCTGCACAGGTATGTTACTACCTTGGCCTCGAGCACCAAATAAAGACCTTGTTTCAAATGGAAGACTTTCGAAAATCGCTATATAGTGACCATTCATATGATACAAAAGGCAGCTGGAGAAATTCATGGCACGCGAGATGGATCAATGGTCAAACTGGTGGTGCAGCTAATGAGTCAAACACCATTCCCATCCCAGATGCCCCAGGGGAAGCATTTCAGCAACACAATAGCATTTACAGTATTCATTTCGATTGGGTACAGATTCGGACGAGCAAAAAGAAATCCCATAGTGTCGGTCTGATGATTTTAAGGAATGATAGCGTGGAAGAGGAAGATTTAAACACTGATCGCTGGGCAATGCCAATTATGGTGATGCCTGGCCCAAAGGAGCCAGGGTCCCTGAAGATGCACTGGAAGATCCTTGGCGACGAATTCAGCCGCTATGAGAATAATGGAATTGCCATTCGCTTTATGGAGAACAATGAGGTCGTAGACATAGTTCACAAGCCCTTTATAGCCCGATTCATTTGTGATGCAGCAGCACGTCCAAAAATCCTTTCCCACAGAGGAGCTATGGCAACCTGTCCTTGCCCATGGTGTGATTTCCGTAGTTCAGGCAATGGCAGAGTTTATGGATATTGTGATCCAGTTGAGTATAAAGCATATGATCTCGTGGACATGTTGGCTTATGGTGGAACAGGCGAGTTCCAAACTGAGAATACCAAGAGCATTCAAATCGGCGTGACAGACCCAGCGCAATACAAGCACGATGAAGCAAGATTGCGACAAATTCATGATATTTTGGAAGAAGCTAATCAAAGACACCAAGACGGATCTTTGTCGAAATTGCGAGTGGCTCAAATTCAAAAGGAAACAGGATATTCGGACAAGAGTGACATCATCTGGAGGTCAGACTTGAAAGCCATTCACCCCATTCATGCTGTACAGGTACCAATTTTTCATTGTTTGATTCTTGGGCTAGTTTCAGACTTCTTAAAACACATATTTGTTGAGCTGAATCCGGATAATCCTGCGTGGGAAATCCTCAAACCTAACCCGGGGGGTGTGAAGAAGATCAGGTCAGCACCTGAGGGAATTACCATGAACTGTGATCAGTCAGACAGATGTATCAATACAGAATTGTGGAGCGGGTTCCTCATCAGCAGTTTGCTCACATTTTTGGAGGTGTACTCGTGTTATTTATTCAATGAGGAGGTGTGTGGATTCAAGACCCTGTCCAACACTGCTGCCCAAGCCTGGGGACTTCTCAGAAAAAGTGTCCTCTATTTCATCAGAGATGAGGAGACGATGTTCGATAACTGGGAAGAAAGTCGAAAGAAGGCATTGTGCAATCTAGTAGAATATGCGAAAATGTGCCAGATGTATATGCCATCCCTGTGCACACAGAACCTGCATGTCGCAGTGTGTAGGCTTGCAGAACAAGAACAGTATTGTGGCCGTCCAAACATTTGTCACGACTTGTACATGGAACGAAATATCAGGGTAATTAAAGAATTTGAGAAGAGTTATCGGCACAATCACGAGAGATCGTTCGTCAAGCGTGTCCTGGAGAAATCGGTCACTCCTTGGTTATCAGAGCACATGCAGGATGCCTTGTCTCAGGATCCAAAACCTTCTGACAGTGCATCAGACTCGCCATCGAGCGATGACATGACACATATGATGGGCAAAGGAACTACTTGCGAGTCTTCACTCGAGGCAAGTACGCTGATTCATCATTGCGCGGAGGCTTGTGATCCAGATCAAATTTCAGTCACAGACGTGAGCAACTGGACCGTCTACAACCACACTTCGTGCTTGCTACATCGTTTCAACCGATACGAGATCGTAAAATCGATGGAATGCAATAAAGAAACTCAGAGATTTTCCAAAATTGTGGTGGTCATGTACGGCGGCGAGAGAAGGCTCGCCCTGGTGAGGAAATTGCTGAGGGTAGCACTCCATGGTGAGACTCTTGCAAGAAGTGCCCTGATAGACATTTTCCATCGAGCTCCGGCAATACACAGTGAATGCTTCGGAAGTGTATATCAGTATAGGAAGCATTTTGAAAATAATGCGCTTCTAGGGCCTTGTGATTTCATCCCAAAGGATTTTGAAGAGACAAGATGTGTGGTTGGTCTTGAACAGATTATTACAAAAGTCTCCCTGTATGTGAGACAAGAAGACCGTGTTCAGGCACACGGGGGGGCTTCAGAAGGCTTCTATTGGGTATACTGTGCAACTTCTCGATCAAAATCGGGAAATAAGCCGAGAAGGTAAGCAGCAGCACCCTTGTGCCCATACAGGCAGACTTGACTGGGGCAAGTCCCAAAGTTTTGCGTTTCCACGAGTCACGCCGAAAGTCTAGGAATCGTCATGAATTAGTTTTTATTGTAATATTGAATAGATCCGTGCCATCAATGGCGCATTCCCATCATGACAGGGCAAGCTGCGAGCTAACGAAGAGGGCCCACGTGGGACATGCAGGAGAGTCCAAATATCGGAATGTTTTTTCTGCATTATTTTTCATTCCCAGTCATTCAAATATACTCATATACAATATTTATGTGATATGAAGAGGCGCGATCAATTTATTAGGTGGCCTGCATTGAATTTTCCCCTCGCCCATTGAATTTCGTGCGCCTGGTGTATGCCAAGCGAGTTTTCGACCAGATCAAAACGCAGGAGCAGACCAAGCAGCAGGAGCTCAAGGTGAAAGAGGCAGAGTTCAAGGCTGCCACTGAGAAGGCTGCCATAGAGCATGAGAGAATCAAGTGGGAAGAGCAAAGAAAGGCTATGCAGCAGGATGCACAGACAAAAGCACAACTGGCACAGTATAATGACGAGTTGGCGAGAAAGAGGGCCGAAGGGGAGCATGAGAAGCAAAGACAAAGGAATATGGAAATGGTTCGCTTCCAAGAGGAGAGTGCACGGCGCCAGGAGGAGCAGAAGGCTGCTGTTGCAGCACAGATAGAGGCAGAGAGGCGTGCTACTGAGAAGTATAGAGCAGATATGGAGAAGACGGTCCAAAGAGAGAGAGCGTTGGCAGAGGCAGAAGGGAGAGCGAAAGAAAGGAGAGCCAATGAGGATATTTATCGGAGAGAGCTGTCCTTGAAGTTGGAGGAAGACAGGAAAAGGGCCATTGAGACAATCAATGCAATATTCACGAACATGGGCGCTGGTGCAAAGGATCTCCTGACAGATAGCACCAAGTTGGTCTCTCTGGTGGGAGGATTGTCCCTTCTTGCACTGGGGGTATACTCATCTCGGGAAGCAACTCGTGTCGCAGGCAAAGCCTTTGAGAAATGGTTTGGAACGCCAAAACTAGTCCGGGAAACCTCAAGGAAGCCGTTGATAGGGAAAGGGTCTGTTTCTGTTGGTAAATCTCTGGGAGAAGTAAAGAAAGACTTCGGTGATATTGTTCTGCAGCCTAAATTGCAGGATCATGTCCGAGCATTGGCAGCTGTCACCTCAAACACAAAAAGACACGGTGCACCATTCAGGCACATGTTGTTTTACGGCCCTCCTGGTACAGGAAAGACCATGGCAGCAAAAAGACTGGCGCGAACTTCAGGTTTAGATTACGCTATTCTGAGTGGAGGCGATGTTGCCCCTTTACAGGGCGGTGCTGTGACTCAATTGCACGAAACATTTGATTGGGCAGAGAAATCAAGAAAAGGCTTGTTGCTGTTCATTGATGAAGCTGATGCATTTTTGGGAAGGAGAAGTGGGAATATGAGTGAAGGCCTTAGAGGTGCACTCAATGCAATGCTTTTCAGGACAGGAGACCAGTCGAAGGACTTTTGTGTAGTCCTTGCAACAAATCGACCATCAGACCTCGACCCTGCAGTCATTGATAGAATGGATGAGGCTTTGGAATTTGGGCTTCCTTCTTTGGAGGAAAGGAAAAAGATCATTGACATATACTTTGACAAGTACATCACACATGCGACTGCAGGACCAGCAGTCTCATTCTCTGAGAGAGTTAAGAATTTCATCCTGAGAAGAAAAACAAAGGCAGATGAGATTCGCGTCAACGGTGTAACGGAACAGATGCTGTGGGATGCCGCTGGAAAAACGAGCGGTTTTTCTGGGAGAGAATTGGCAAAATTCATGGCATCAGTACAAGCTGCAGTGTATGGTTCGCATGAGTCTGTGCTCACCCCATCTATATTTGAGAATGTCTTGGAGATGAAACTCAAGGAGCATAAACAGAGGACAATCTTTTCTTCTGGACCGACAGATTGATCGAATATGCAGTTAGGACAAACCATAAATGTTGATATTTACATTGACAGCATGCATTTAAAGAGAAATCTGTTGACATGCGCACATGGCCTTACTAGGCTCCTACAAAGAAAAATTGTGCTTTATTATTAACCTTTATACCTGCTTGAGATCGTGGTAATGCTGTGCGTTGCATTATTTCAAAGCAAGACGTTTTCGTCTCTTTTTTATTTGAGCCACAAACAAATCCTTAGGGTATGTTTCTTCATCCTTTCTCAAAGTGTGCCCTTGGCACCTCTTTCCATCAAAATTCCCAACAAAATTCAGATATGGGCCATATGAGCACCCAGGCAATTCAATGGGCTCCCCACCTTCCTTCCTTATGTTCCAGAAAGTTGTGTATCCAGCGCTCGGCATTCCTGTGCCACTCTTTCCTCCAGTAGTGAAAGCCCTGGTTCCCTTGCCGAGATAGATATCCGTGTACAGTATCATGTACGGTGCTGATCTATGAAGATCCATGTTGATATTCGCTCCCTTGCCATTTCTGAACACAGAAAGCATCGAAGCCCTTACTGAAAGATCATGCCACCATGTGTCTTGCACATCAAACTCGGATACATAAATGTCACAACTGTCGTGAATTCCAATGGCAATATGCCCTTGTTTTCCTTTAGATTTTTTATTACTCCTATCTTTCGTGACACGGGCCTCCACTTCAGTGACCGATACAAAATTGGAATATCTGATGACAAAATTCAGATCAGCGTTCACCACGGCAACATCTCGAACCCAGGAAAAAGCTGTCTCCTCAAGCACAATCGCATTATGACCGGCCTCGTTCAAATGCTCTTTGGACCTAATCCAGCGGAAATCTACCGTGAAGCCTTGAACGCCACAATTCTGGGGAACATCATACTTGTCCACGATATGGATTCTTGGTTTCCAGTTTGTCCTGACATCCACTGGGAGTTCTCGCTCCAAGACAATCTCGTTGTAACGAACTTCTGATATTTTTGACATGAATCGAACCATGTCTTTATGACCTTGCAGCCTCCACAGGCAGTCTTCGCCGCAGTCGTGCCTCCTGTTTGGGTTGTAGTACATGTTCCCCAGCAGCGAGCTCTTGACCGGCCCACTTTTGGGGTCGCTCATATACAGCCTGACCCACTGCCCGATGTAAAATTTTGAAGTGTCTCTGACTTGCAGTGCTCGGTAGCCAGCTTCGGCATTGCTCACGACGTCTGTAGCATAGGTACTCCCACGGCCACTCCTGATCCTCCGTCCTTTGATTTGAATGAAACCCTTGGATCTGGAATAGGTGTCATCATCTGTGCCCGCTTGGAGGTCATAGTACTTCAAGGAATGTGGAATTTTAATGATGGTTTCATTTTTTCCAGCACCCAGTAGTATGATATTAGATGACCTTATGGTGATCTGGTCCTCCAGCAGTATGGTCCCTTGAGGTAATTCCACAACCCCACCTCCGGAAAATTCGCAGTTGTCAATGGCATCCTGAATTGCGCGCGAGTCATCCGTAACACCATCAATTCTGGCACCAAAATCCCTGATGTCAACCCGTTTTGATGGGATGTATGCATAGTCATCCGATCCAGCAGCACGGCCTGCGTAACTCCAGTCTAGGCTCATGACCCCAGGAGAGCGCAGATCCATGGCTGCTGACAGGTTCACCTGAGCTAGACCTGTATGTACATATATATAAATTCTATATTTATCAAAACACCGCGAAACCGCGACTGCAATCCTCCGTCCGAGGTGGGCACGTACCTAGAAGAGTCACCAGAAGGGCACAGATGGAACAGTGCTTTCTCATCGCAAATTCCTCGATACTTACAGCGAATATCATTCAATCAATTTGTTTGCCTACGGCAAGAAGCACAATAGTCCAACCAACGCGTGGTTCTAGTAGAACTCGGTAGATCCCCTTTGTGCCAACTCTCCGTGGGCACAACGCCGAACACTCTGGTGAACCAAGACTCAATCTTTATGGACTATTTAGATATCAGTACGAATATAAATGCAATAATTGTAATAAATATCGTGCAAGTAAGAATGCGCATTGTTGATGTGTGCATGGAGGCCGTCTGAATGCATTGGAGCCGAGAACCATCCCCTCCCCGTGAACCGCATGTCATGCGCAGTCAGCAGCGGTCGCGGCTGATCGACTCATGTGGTCGGTTTGGAGCAGACCTGTGGGTCTGTCCCCTCCCTCGGTGGGACAGCTGGCATATCGAGGAAGTCCAGTCTATGAATGTCTTAATATGTTTCAGGATAGTGTACAACAGGATAGGATCCATCACCAGCGGGGAATATTTTCGGAGGTTGATCGGTGTTGCTGGTGGTCTTTGCCAGTCGAGACTGCAGGGCAGGGATGACTCCTGTTGGAAAGTCATTTCGAGTCTCCACTTTTCTTCGCAACATTGCGCTATATAGATCCTTTGGGTGAACCTGGCTATCTGTAATGAATTCTACGTGATATCCTGGGCACTCGTTTCCTGTCCATTTTCCAATGTAGTTGACTTGTTTACCCCAAGTGCAGGGACCGGCGACTGTGGAAGCAGGCAGCTCAATGGGTTTGTGCTTTTTATTCCTGATATTGTAGTACGTTGTATATTTTGCAACTGGGAGGCCTCGTGATAGAAATCCACCAGTCCCGAATGTCCTCGTGCCTTCCCCAACATAAATGTCTGAGAAAAGAATGGCATAGGGTGCAGACCTGTGCGTGTCTATGCGCAGGTTGTCTCCTCTTCCTGAATGAAATGCAGACATGAGACATCCCCGCACCGATATATCATGCAACCACTCACCACGGATATCAAATTCTGCAACCTCGACATCCGAGCTGTCGTAGAGTCCAATGCCAATGTGGCCATCCCATGGCATGCTCTTGGACCTCCTTGATCTTGTGCGACCCACTTTGACAGAATCTAAGGATACCATTTGGGAATTTTTCACAAGGAATCCTTGATGGGCGTTGATGGTGTGCACATTGTAGACAAATGCATTCACAGCATTTTGAATCAGAATTCCATTGTACCCCTGATCATGATGATGCTTCCCAGCAGATGCCCAGGCAAACTCAATCGTCAAGTCTCGTACACCACTCTCTTTTGGCATCGAATCCGGCATCGGAAGAAGCCTCGCTTTCCATTTTGGTGATACATCCATTGGAAGGGCACGTTGCAAGACAACCACATTGCCATTCTGGATTTCTAAAATCCTGGAGACCCATTTGACTAAATCTTGTTCGTTTGATATGTCAGACGCGCATTGGGGCTCGCAGTCATCGGCTGTTGTTTTCATTAGACTGATTTTATCAAAATCTGTCCCATAGAGGTGGGATGCCAGGGATCCTCCAACATCTGATTGCATCAGCCTGACCCATTGCCCTGGGACAAGCCCATCCACAGAATCGAGAATTAGATGCCTTTGTCCAATCTTTGACGGCTCAACCACCCAACCATGTGTTATTTTACTGGTGTCTTTGCTACCGCGATCATGCCCAACAATCTGGATCACGCCATCACGCCACGAGTATGGGCTTTGCAGAAAGCCTTTGGTAAGATGTCTTTCAACATCAAAACCATCATACGAGGACAGCGGATGCTCGTAATACAAAGTTGTCTTCTCATTTCCCTCACCTTTGAGAACAATGTTGTTCCCTGACAGGACAAGTCTTCCTTTCAGGAGGTACCTTCCAGCTGGAATCAGAATGGTGCCACCTCCATGCTTTGACACTGTATCTATCGCAGCCAAGAAAGGCCCCGTGCAGTCGACTATTCCGTCACCGACTGCACCAAAATCTAGAACATTCGCACCAAAAGGTGGCTCAGGATATCCTCGCTCTTTTCCCGCATATCCACTGTACGACCAGTCCAGCAGCAGGTCCCTATTCCAGGACTCGCCGTGGAGGCCCCATACCTTGGGGCCTTTATTCGATTCTACATGGTAAATTCTTATTTTTGAGGCATAATGAATTGAATTTACATCGTAACCATGGGAATTCCGATGGATCCTTGAGGTGATAGATTAACGGTTGATTGACAGTTGTCAGTCAACTCCCTCGACATACGAAAATGGACGCACCTACGCAAGGTAATACGAGTGAAATTACCAAAATAAAAACTAATGTATACATATCCATTCCTCTGGTACCCAAGAAGGGCAAACTCAATAGGTCGAGCTAAGAATGTCTTGGTGGCCGATCTGTTCCTCCGTGCACTAAGAAATCGCTTCAACGTGCAGTATCAATGGTGCAAATAATATACATTAAAAGATATGCTCTTGTTGGTAAAAATCGATGAGCCTTTCATGGCACCGTTGCGTATGCAAGCGTAGATGGCGCGTCATCTGGGCGAGGTGCGCCCTTGCAGAAGGGCAACGTCGCGCGGTAACGCGCGTTTCACGAGAGGTCTTGTATCGATGCTGTTGTTACAGTACATTGTTCTTATCAGTTTTGCATACATTTTATTTTGTATTAGTGTGATCCTACAGTCGGAGAAGGGCCATTGGGTTCCTTTGAGTCTGTCGGTTCCGCAATGTTTGGTACAGCTGCAGGAGTTGGAATCATTCGGTTTCCGTGAGAAGTCATGGTGGCCAATGCAGCCGCTTCCATAGGTGCCCCCACAAGCATATCGGATGTTACTAAGCCAGTGGCAGGTCTAACCCTGGAGAGGAGTCCATTAGTGACTATACTTGTCTGCCGCAAAGCATCTCGTTTTGAAAAGGCACTGTTCACAGTTGAGCTCACTGCTCCAATCCCAGCGATCACAAATGCTCGATAGATTGGATTTTCACAGATTCTCTTCATAAGATAGACTACCCAGGAAGAGGTTGATGCTAAAACCTCGACCACTGGAGCACCTGATGCAACAGTCTGGCTGCTATGGTAGGGTGGCAGTGGAGCCCCCAGAGGAGGCAGCTTCAGTTGGATGGAATGAGCCTCAGCAGTTAGAGTATCACGCAACGCATACTCCAAAATATCGTCCCGTTTCATGATCGCAAAAGGACCGCCAGCAACAACATCAAAAGCAATACCACTTGAGGATTTCATTGTACACCTATACGCACAAGAACCTTCTGGCAAATATGGAGGAGGTATTAATACCTGTGTTTTGTTCAAAAGACTTGCTGATAATATTTCAGCTGCTACGATTCCCCGTATGCCTTGGCACAGGGACCCCAATCTGGCAGACGACATTATATGAGGCAAACATGCCACAAGGAGTCGGACCTCGGCACTTGGCGAACACAGTCTCATGTCCCTATACCCTGGATACTCCTTCGCAGGATCCACACAAGATCCATCCCGTTCACTCAAGTTCTCAGGGACCTCCATCCCGGGCAACATTGGCACTTTATCACTGAATAGATGTGGCA
The DNA here is from genome assembly GCA_025209345.1 of Picochlorum sp. BPE23. NCBI lineage: Eukaryota > Viridiplantae > Chlorophyta > Trebouxiophyceae > Picochlorum > Picochlorum sp. BPE23. The sequence continues at coordinate 960,782 of JANSVD010000009.1, forward strand.
AGCTCGGCGGAAGCTCTGGTCCATTAGGTGTCTGTTTTGAGAGACAGAATGCACAGCTCAACTCTGAGGCTAGTGCAAACGCATTTGCAGATGTCGTAGACCCAATATCAAGAGCGCCAAAAAAGCCAAACAGAAAGTTGTAGGCATGGAACACACGAGGTGGTTCTCCGCACATCCACGCAACAATGTCTGCTTTCGTCTCCTGTCTCACACGATGCGCTAATTGGTCACAATTGGTAGCATCCAGGTATAAGATATCTACGCCGACATCATTCAAAGCCTCGATCAATTCGTCTTGTATCCTCAGGATTGGGGTCGGAATCGAATCAAGAACTTCTGCACCAGCATCACATCCCTGTCTCGGCTTGAGCCCAGCGTGAATGATCACACAAGTCGGTCTAAAACTCCTAATGTCTTCTACAATCTCGCTCGCAATCGGGTCCTTCAGAACTTTGTGAGCCACTCGGGTATCCACCGGAACATATGGCACAGCCAAAGCCAGCATACGAGGTATGGCCCTCGCTGCCCCACCGCTTCCACCCGGCCCGTCATACGGCTGTCCAGCACCTCCTTGCTTTGATCTCATATCCTGACCATAGAGTAATATATCCCTCAGGATGCCGTCCCTTTTGCTGAGCATATCAATGACATCTTCCACAGTCTTTCCGTACTGGACACAGAGTATCCGCTTCTCCGCCGTGATAGTCATTATATGTTTATGAAAATCTCCCTATGAATTCTATTGCCCCACGCGAACGCTGCAGTCCTGTAGAGGGTCCTGTAGAGAAACCACGCGGGCGAGGTGATGAGTACAAACTCGCTTCAAAGCACCCTGGATAAGGAAACAAGACGGCATATATGCCTGTAGTGTCCCTATTTTTTAATATTTTTTGACCCGGTATATCGACGGATACGTGTTCTTTCATCACGCAGAAGGAAACAACAGTTTCATGAGAAAATCCCTCATGAACAAACCCCGGCTCAGTAGAGACAGGTCATAGGTCGCCCACCCTTCGAGACTGGTATTATCTATGCTCTATGGAGAATGGTTGAGCGACTTCTTCAAGAGATGAGGCCACTGAGATGACAGGACTGTGTGCATGGATGGATTGTCATGCTCATGCATGAATGAGATGCAAAGATATACAAACACGTTCGCCTGTGGCACATCCTTGCAGATATCAGACATCCTCTGAGGCATATTGGAGCGTTGTAGAGAGTAGTAGTCTCGATGTGATTGGTCTCCAGATATACTGGACTCTGATCGGGCCACGTGGCCATGGCCTTGGCGGTGAGATGACACCCGAGAATCCAAGCACCTCGATGGCACATCAGCAGGTGCCGTAATTTCAAAAAGTATATTCCACTAATAATGTCAAAATTGCCGGATTTGTCACGGACATCCACGACCGGCCAGTCGTCGCAAGGCATTGACGCCCCCACTCGCAAGGTGGTTGGGTTCCATGTCGAAGGTGCAACGCCATCTCCTCAGAATGATGAGCTCATGAAACAAAATATCAAAAGTGGCTCATTGTCGCCGGTGATCATCCCTCCCTCATTTCAGGTGCGTACGATGTGTGCAGTCACCTACAGCGTGGACACGTACTGCGCGTTGTGATTCATCTTCCATACCATTGATTGGATTGAAAAATGTACAGGGACAAAGGACTCCTGAGACGTCGCCCCGTCAGCTTCCCGGGAGCAAGCGGACGAGCATAGACGAGCCTGGACGAGCGGCCGGGTCGAGGTATTCTCCCACGCACCGGCCACCGAGTGGAAGGAGCAGTTTAGACAATCCAGCGGGCACATCCTCATTTACACGCGGAAGGGATCAGGAGCCGTTGCCGTTGACTCCCATTGAGTCGAACAGCATTTTGGGGACTGTAGAGCAGCATGATGATGTGTCGGTCACAGTGTTCAAGGAGGAGGACAAGCCTCTCCAGCAACAGTCGCTGACGAGGAAAGATTATCTGGCGACACCCTCGACGGCAGACGAAGACAAAGCGGAGAAAGAAGAAGGTACGACAGAAAAAAAGACGAAGGAGCAAGGGCATAGGGATATTCCACCTAAAAAGCAGATGACCAAAGCAGAGAGGAGGGCTCTTCAGGAGGCACAGAGGGCTGCAAAGGCTGCTGCAAAGGCACAGAACCAGCAGCAACCAGATGGAAAGAAACGAAATGTGGATGAAGAACATCGTAGTAATAAGAAGGACGTTCAAAAGGATGTCGTGACGAGAAAGGAGAGTTCCAGTAGGCATCCTGCCAGTGTGCCCCGTCCTGCAGCATTTTTTGATCATTTACCAAAACAACAGTCTATTTCGATGGAAGAACTGGCATCCTCTGCGTTAGAAAAGTTCATTCCAGTCTCCTGTGTGGCTCTGGGTAAAAAAATGCTGGATGGATCCCTCAGAGGGACAAACAAGAGGAGTCTGGCCCTCCTGCAGATGATTGATGGAGTGATTTCGTCATTCGAATTGTCCGAGGGGCAATCTTTCACCAGAGAATTCACTGTGGCAGTGAAAAATATGGTATCATTTTTAGTTCGATGCCGGCCGCTATCCCCTGCTGTGGGGAACGTGGTCAAGTCCATCAAGGCAGAACTTGGGCATGTAGCAGCGGACACAGAATTGTCAAATGAGGAGGCAAAGAATGGACTGAGACGATTTGTGTCGACATTTGCCCAAGACAAGATAACAATTGCTCAAAAAGCTCTGTCTGGAACGGCGGCAAGTAAAATAAGCGATGGTGACATAATTCTGACGTATGCATGCTCATCAACTGTTGAGCAGACCCTGAAAGCTGCTGTGGCAGCGGGTAAAGAGTTTAGCGTGGTCATAGCAGATGCAGGGCCCTTGTATGAGGGCAAGGAATTACTGACGGAATTATTGCGCGTTGGTATTCCATGCGAGTATTTACTTCTAAACAGCTTGGAAACTGGTATGAATCAGGCTAACAAAGTGATGCTAGGGGCTGCAGCAGTCATGTCAAATGGTGCAGTCTTGTCAAGAGTCGGGACGGCAGCAGTGGCCATGTCAGCATCGCTGGCCAATGTCCCCGTTATCGTCTGTTCGGAAACGTACAAATTCCATGAGAGAGTCCAATTAGACAGCATCACCAACAATGAATTGGCAAATCCTGCAGCACTGCTGCAGAAGGCTGGTCCTCTTGCGGAGTCGCTCCAGCAGGAAGACGGACAGTCAAACTTGTCGCTGCTCAACCTTGTGTATGATACAACTCCCGCGGAATTTGTCACGGTGATAATCACCGAGGTCGGTGCGCTGCCACCAACAAGTGTGCCAGTTGTCCTAAGGGAGTACAGATCTGAGAGTGAACTCATGATGCAAGCATCAGCTGCCTGATGGAAAAATCTAGTAAATCTATGTAATCCGTTCATATCCATATCCATAAAAACAGTAAAAAAGTTGCTCGCAGAGGACGTCATGCCCTCCTAGATACAAGGCTGGTGCTCTAAACCAACTGAGCTATAGAAGCACATCCCTACGTGAGGGGCATTATCTTTGCTTCTACCGTGGTTCGAACACGGGACCCCCAGCTGTCTGGCTGGATGCGATAATCCAATCACGGGAAGGAATTTTTTACAACTTATAAATACGTGGACACTGGCGTCGGCCTTCTTCAGTCCTTTTGCTATCCACCCGCGCTCGCCATCACATCAGTTTCTGTTTCATCCGATGCCTATGATTATTTATCACTGCCCAAAGCCTTGTTCGTGACATTTCAGTCGATTCATGGGCATTTCATTCCTGCTAACGTAGGTTTTTTTTTGTTTTTTTTTTCCTGAGGTACCATCTTCCTGCATTGACAGCGTCTCTGTTCAATATATAATCAAGGGTTTTTCATGAGGTATTCCAAGAGAATTCAGTCCGAAACGATGGACGTGTCTCAATTTGTTGATAAAAGCATCCAACATCTCCTCGACACGTGCATCATCAATTTGAATGTCTGGTATTCTCGGCATTTTGATTGGTCTACCGATCACGATCGTAAGTTGATTTCTGTATGGCACGGGGGTTCCATATTGGCCCCAGGCCAGCATCGGGGCGAAGCCAAGACTCCTGGACAGCCTCGTAAACATGTGTCTGGCAAATGAACGTGTCGGGGGATCATACAGTGGCCTCCAGTATTTGTAGAGATCACTCTGACCTATTCCAAAACAAGGAACGATAGCTGCTCCTTTTTGCATGGCCAACTGGATAAAACCTCTCCTTCGTTTCAAATACACAGATTCTACACCATGCTCCATCAGCAAACATTCATGAACTCCTCCTGGGCATAAAGCCACGGAGCTGCCTCCGTCCAGCAGACACTCCATGGACGAACGCGACACTGGCCTACAACCCAGCCACCAAAACAAATGTCGCAACAGCGGGATGTAGAAAATCCCATCTGAGACAAGAATGGCCGCACCGTCCAAGTTCTTGGGAATTTTCATTCCTGCTGGCTTCTCAACGTGACAAAATGTGCACATCCCTTGAGGCAGCACGCCATGAGGCTCATACGCAATCATGTAAGGCCCATCATCACCGAAACTCCCGCCATCTTCACATAAAACCTTCACTGGCAGGAACTCCTCAAATGCCTTTATGCTGTAGGCCATGAACCAAGAAATCACGAGAGGACACGGTACATCCAAAGGTATGAGTAGGGATACAATAATTATAAAAAGGTTTGGAAACCCCAAGAGTGGGAAAAAAATCGCCAGGACCAATGTCGCCAGCACCCAAACGACCACCAGGATCAGCAGTGTGAACCATATTGAGACGGCAGCAATCACCTTGATTTCCCGCAACACGTCTTGATTCATATCATACCATCGACATAGCACTGGGGCCTTTCAGAAGAATATCGAAAGTTTTTCATCCTTGAGGATTCTCAAATCACAAGTGCTATTCAGCATCCTTCATTCATTCGTGGTGGGAGCAGCACCGCGGCATTATTATCAAATAAACTATAGTATTATTACATTATAGAAATATGGATGACGAAGATATAACGTTTGATTTTGAGCAGACGCTGCAAGACCACGCAAGTGCCCCACAGCATGAGCAGGCTGCTCAGAAAGACGAGGGTGCAGCACCGGCTGTCGCTGTTGGCAAGCCACGTAATTATAGACAGACAGTTTGTACATATTGGCTGCGTGGTTTGTGTATGAAGGGCGATACGTGCGGTTTTCTGCACGAGTTCGACCCGAACAAAATGCCTGTGTGTCGAAATTTGCTAAAGTATGGGACATGCAAGGAGCCTGACTGCCCGTATAAGCATTCAACGGAAGAGATAAAGGAGTGTAATATGTATAAGCTAGGTTTTTGCATTTATGGGCCGGCGTGCAGATTTAAGCACACACGTTTGCCTGGGCCTCCTCCTGACCCAGAGTTACTAGAAGCGGCAAAGCCAAAAGAGTACAGAAATATTAATATTGTGGCGAACCAGGCAAATGAAGGTATTCTTCCAGAAGATAATATGCGGCTGAAGAGGTTGACGGACGCGTCGGGCAATGCATTGGCCTTGCCAGGCGAGGCAGTGCAAGCCCCTGGTGCTCCTTCATTTGTGGATCCCTCTCTTTTAGCATCCGTGGGACAGAAAGATCTACGATATGGGTTTTAATTTTTTGCTTGATTTGCAATGCCTCGTCCATCGGTGAGTCGCGTCTGAAGTGAGTCAAGCTCTGGAGTGTCTGCAATGAGTTTGTCGAATGGAGGGGCGCCAATACCACTTGACTTGATCACGCCATCCATTTGAACCTGGGCGTATATTTGGGTCATTGCGCCACTATCATCCACACCGAGGCTTCTCACCCAGTTTTTCCATTCATCAATGTCATGTGGAAACAGTTTCCACTTGGAACGCTTTGGCTGTTGTTCTGCTTCATTTTTTGCCTGTACTGTAAATCCTTTGGATTGTTTCTGATCGTCTTTCAACTGCTGTAACTTCTCGTCAATATCCTCGTCATTCAGTATAACAGGGATGACAACGATACCCCGAGTCACAAAAAGACTGGCATATTCCGCAGCTTTTGCCAGGGACTTTCGCACCTGACCTCTACTTCCTGCGATGATGATGGGCCGGTACACCCCTCTGAACGCGGCGATAGGGACAGTTCGATCCCCATCTTTTGAGACAGAGACTTGCAGCATCGACAGGTTTTCTTCCTTCTCGGCCATTTTGACGTTCTTTTGTCGAGAATTCAATTCTCTCACAAAGAGGAACCCAAATGCAACTACGCAGGCTACGTTGATACCGAACGTTTTAGCCGTTTCTTCGAGCTCATAGACTCCATTGAAAGCTGCCACCAGCCTTGCCGAGCTTACGAGAAAGCCAAGGGAGGCTCCAGCTGATAGTCCTCCAAACACAAACAGCCTGAAGAGCTGAAAGGGAGAGGATGCTTCTGCTCTCAGCTTTGCATACCCTTCGTTGCCTATTCCACCCGCGACTTTTCCTAAAAGATCGTTCCATTCCTTGCGATCTCGTAGTTGAGACAAGTCGTCATCCTTCAGCGCCACTGACAATTTAACATCATAGTCGTTGATTGCCCTCTGCAATGTCTCTGAGGCATCCTGCCATCGTTTCAGCTTTACATACGCACACGCCGAATTGTATACAGCTGCTCGCATTTCATCCTCGGTAGGATTCAGCGTCTGAGCCCGTAAAAACTCCTGCAGGGCCTTGTCAGCTTGTCCTTCTCCGAACAGTTCCAGGCCCTTTTCTACCACAAGTTCTGCCTGAGATTTAGAAGAGGCATTCACATGCTGCCTACTCGCACATGTCACATAGATACTACTTTCAAATCTGCGTCTATTGAGGGCGCTGTCACCAACTCGTGTCTGCGGAGAAACCGAGTGTCTAGGTAGCGACGGACAAGGCAGACGATGCCCTCGATGCAGGTTCATTATCGACATGCTGGCGATAATTTATACTATATTGTCTAATTTCAACAGCGAAGTGGCCAATGATCGGGTTAAAGACCCGCTGTGTTTCTGTCTGATCTAGATTTGAGGGACACCACATGGCGCCATGCTCGTATGCGTTTGGACAGCAGCAGCAGGCCATGTGATCCCCATATGGAGCATCTCCAGCAAAGATCTATGGAGGTTGACCAAGCCAGATCGCTCATGCCTTTTGTACACTCGCCAATCTCGGCTCTCCGTAGTTTATTTCGGTGTACAAAGAAATTTTTGATAGTGTCTCAACCATGGTACTGGACCAGGCATTAGAACTCAAAGAGTGGGTCTCAAAACTCTCTCTTTTGGGAAAGGTAAGACATATGACACGCTGCCATGTAATCTAAAGGATTCATTATAGGATTTTAATGCATTGTAGCGGGCAAAGGAGATGGACGGCGAAGAGAGGGTCTCGATCATGGATATCAGAGACAAGAGTGGGGACCCAGACTACAAGGGCCCCTTGTACCCAACCAGCCCTTGCTCCATTGAAGCGTATCAGGCGTTGGGTACTGATCCTTTGTTGCTCAAATACCATCCAATGTCATTCTACCAGAAAAAATACAATGGAAGGCCAGATCTGGCTAAAATTGAACATGATCATTGCTATAAGAGGAGGCAGGATGCTTTTGCCATGCTAATCGCTGAAAGAGAAAAGATCAAAGAGAGGAAGCAACGAGAAACAGAAACAAGTATTCGAGCATGCAAGCAAGCATCTGATTTGAACGAAATGATGAAAGGCATGGCGCTGAGGGAACAGCAGAGGCTTGAGCATGCAAAGAGGCAGCAAGAAAAAGAGATTCAAAGGATACGGAGCATGGAAAAATTACGAAAACAGACTGAAGAGAAGATGGCTTTAAATCAGAGAGCGATTGAGGAGCGTCAAATGTTGAAAGAGGCCGAGAGAAGAGCCATGGAGAGGAAGAGAATGCAGGAAAAAAGACAAAAGATGCAACAACACATTCAGGTACGTTGGCAAGACGTTAGATGGGGAAATATCAAGCAGTCTATTGACGAACTGGTTACATTTCTACAGAGGGAGAAAGAGAGAGAAAAGGAAAGACAAGATGCTCTACAAAAGAGGAATCAACAAGAGGCCATGAAAAAGAAGCGGGAGGAGGAAGAAGAGAGACAGAAAAGACAATCACAGCAACGCCGAGAAGCTGCGCGGCAAGAAAAGATTCGTAATGTCAAACGAAAGGCCGAGTTGTTCAGAAAGAGACAGTTGGAGATGCAGTTAGCAAAGGAGGCCGAACTGAACGAGAGAGAGAAGAGGCTGGAGTCCAACAGGATGAAAAAGAAACTCTTGTTGGAAAAGGACAGGAGATGCAGACAGAGGGCCGCGAGGAAGCGCCTAGAAGCGGTAAAAATCAACATGAATCGCTCCAGATCTATGAAGGAGAGGCTCTTTCAAGAACGGGAGGAGCGCAGTGCCAAGAGACGAATGGAAAGAGCTAAAGAGCTCGAGCTCGAGTACCGCAAGAGAAAAGTACGCGAACGTGAGAGGCGCCTTGAGAAATTAAAAGAGCAACAGGCTGTGAGACGGCAAGAAAAAGAGAAAAAGAAACTTTTGGATCAAAAACAGGATGAAAAACGGTCGCAAATGACGAAGAAACTTGAGCTTCATGGTCTTGAGAGAGATCGGTTGGCACTCATGCAAAAGTTGAATATGCAAGACAAGCATTTACGGGTGGCAGCGGCCAGGAGAAAAGAAGCTTTTGAGAACGAAACGAAATCTCAAAAGCTGGAGGAAGAGAATAAAAGGGCCCAGGCGATCGTCGAGAAGAGGCAGGCACTTCAAAATGCCAGAAGGCTTGCTCATGAGCAAGCCTGCATCCAAAGAGCACGATTGAAGGCAGCCCTCTTGGCATAGGTTCAAAGGACAGTTCATACCTTACCCTAAAATGATTCATAGTCGTTATTTTTTCTACCAGGAAATGCACTGTACAACCCCCTTCCTGGGGCTGGCATTGTGTCTGTAAAGTCAGGGGATGCAGTGTCAACGTGTTCCATATCTAGCCCTCGATTGGGCAAAAGAGTGTACCGCACGCCTACAAGAGATTGCTTCAGGTTGACCAACCAGTCTTCGATCTCTGGGAATTTCTCAAGTATCGCATGTCGCTGGACAAAGGCAGCAGCTCCCGCCCCGACCACTGCAATGGTTACAAGGATGGGCACCACAATCCCAACAATGCCCGATTTGTTGTCCTCTTTCTCCCCAGATTCGTCGTCTTTCTTCCCATCTGACTTTTTCTTCTCCTGATGGTCTCCTCCTGTCTTGCTATCGCCTCCATTTTTCCAGCAAACTGACGGACTAGTTGTCGTGCATTCCCAACCATCCATCACTTGGCAGGCATCAGAGCACCCTGTCTTGGGACCAACATCACCGGTGTCACATTCCTCAAGCCCTTCGAGAACCCCATTACCACAGACTGAGAAATATTCTACGACCTCCCACACCGGAGGTTGAGTAACAATGAGGTCATGGCCATGTCCAGTCAAATCTCGCACCAAATAACCGGATCCTTCATCAAAGTTGTAGTATGCAACCAAATCCTTGTCTTTCGGATTGATTGCGTGGGTTTTTCCAGAATCATGTGGTGTACCCCTCTTACTCAGATGATATCTCATACTGCCTCGAATTTCATCTGCTGTTCTCACCCTTCTCCATATTCTCAGCTCATCAATGAGACCAAAAAAGTCTTGAGATCCATATTCTTGTGCTCCTGAGTCAGATATATCACCAACGGCCCCACTGGCACTGTCAAAGCATCCTCCCACACAATCCTGCTCTCTACCTATGATTAATGAACCTCCAGAGGGTATGGTTCTGCCATTTGCTCGAGTTACTTGCCAAACTTCTCTCCCATTATCGTAGAGTCGTGTTTCTCCTGTTTTGGACTCCCATGTGACTGCAATATGATGCCATTTGCCATCCGTGGTAGATATACCGCTGGTGTGGTCACTGTACACGCCCTCATCTTCCATGACTGAAATCACCCAATTGTTGTAGTCTCCGATCATGAGCGAATTGTCGCCTTTTTCGTACCCTCCCACGGCATAGCTGAACGGCACCCCAGTATTACAAGAATCTGATGAGAGCATCCAAAATTCTACTGTGAAGGCCTTGTCGGGGAAGTTATCAAAGTTTCTGTTGATGAGAACCTGCTGGTCGCTGAGCCTCATTGCGTGCCCGGCTTCGCCAGGTGTTGGAGGTGCCAGAGGACTGCCATTTCCATTTGCGAGGGGGGCACTTGAGTACACCCAAAGAGGTGCATCAGATCCAAAATACAGATCATTGGAATGCTTGTCCTTGAATGTATCTTCAATATAGCCTGTCAAAGAATCTTTATCGTCATGGAAACTTTGTGGCGAAAATGTGTACTCCTGAACCAAGTTGGCCATCTGAGGTCCTAGGTTGCTCTTGAACATGTTATTCTTAACCTCCTGCTCCGTTATCACCTTATCCCATATTCTAACTTGCGCCATATCACCACGAAGAGAGTATTGAGGACTGAAGTTGCCTCCGTAGGCTTGCTGGCGGGCCCCAAGCACAAACGACCCTGTGTCTGATCTAGAAGATCCTGCAGTTCAGAGCAAAAGATGGTCAACAAAAGACAACCGCACAGGATATCAAGTTCCGTTAATGACCTTCAATTTATTGAAGGCATTCGTACCTGCCGCAATAGAAGAATCGACACCTTCACCCGGAGATTTCTCAATCTCATCCTGACCACTTCTAGAGACCCAAAATGGAGTTGCCTCCTCGCCATCAAAGTACAGGATCACCTTTCCTGTGAACCAGTTCCATGTGACTGCCACATGATGCCACTCGCCGTCAACCCATCCAACATTGAAATCGACCCAATTTTCGTACATGTCGCCCATCCCATTCCTGTTAGAATTGATTGACACAGATATAGAACCTGCAGTCTTGATATTCTTGTGGTCCAACTCTTTGGAATTTGCCATCTCCTTTGAATACTTTTGAATCAAGATAGCCTCGTCCAAAGATACATAGTCTCCGTATGTTTTACTTTTATCCCCTGCAAATGCTGCATACGATATGAAATCAGCCCACGTATCAGATTGGTCTTCACCGTAGGCGGGAGTACGGGCCCAAAATTCTATAGAAATGTCTTGCGTCGGCATCCCTTTGAAATTTTGATTCATGGCAAAATTGCTTTTGAAAGACACGACTCCAGCTCCACTCAAAGCCTGGGAGAATTGTTTCGATTCAATAGTTTGCACGGAGGCTTTTGGCAACGATGCGAGCACCAAATCATTCCCTCTTCCTGATGAGTCCTTTGCATACCGTGTTGCCTTGCTGGATCCTTGAGACTGTGGATCATTCATCTTCCAGTAGGCAGCAAGGTCTGGATGCTGATCGAGTCCCTCACTATCTCTCATATGCCTCAAAATGTCTTCCTGTGACCGAGCGACCCGCCAGATACGGACTTCGTCCATCTCGCCGTTGAACCCTTGGCCCTTATCCAGGCAGCCACCATAACAGTCCTGCTCTGCCCCGAGCATCAACGCCCCCCCTTTCTTCAGAGGCGCCGTCTTTCCTGTCCTAGAACTAATGATACGCATGCCGTCCACGTAGATTTCTGTCAACCCGTCGTGAGCGGCAGTCCATGTCACTGCAACATGATGCCACTGCCCATTCCGTGACACCAAACTTGGCAGCGACGCACTGTGATTATACGCGTAATAACACGACTCTCCCTTAGGGTCAGGAAGCAGATCAATATATTCAAAGTCATGGCACGCGACCAGTCTGTTTTGATTGTATATGATGAAGTGATTAGCTTCCAGATCCGTTGATCCCTTCTCTGGAAACTCTGGCTTTGCTGCATAACTAAACAGTGCCGTATTGTGGCAACTATCCGAGGTCCGAACCCAAGCTTCAAACGTCAACTCGCTCTCTCCAAGGTCCATAAAGTTCTCGATGACCACGCCATTGTCTCGAAACAGCAACGCGTGCCCAGCACCGCCTGGTTGAGAAAGGTCACTTCGAACCTGACCCAGTGTCCCCAAGAACAGGGCCAAAAGCGATATGAATATCGTGAATCCCATTTCTATTACAGTGGTAGTCACATATGCTGTATTATTCGGTCGAGCACGTCAGCTCACAACCAGTGAAATTTGATTGATCCCTCGGCCAACGCCATGAACTGAATTTGCCTTTCGACACTCTCAATTCTGTTATTAAACAACCAAATCACCATTAACACTGTATTTGCAATGCCCTCATACCGCCATTTATGCCGTAGATTTATCGGTCATCGTTGGTACGACCATGGCCATGGCCCCAACAGTACTACTACTACCATATGATCTTGACCCCTGCGGTTATATACTGCTCCTACCAAGACCCACCCCGTTCGAACGTGTAGACATCGGAGGTGGGCCTACGGCCTTGATCGAGAACCTCTTGGATCTGTCCCAGGTCATCGTCTGTCAGAGCAAATTGGAACAACTTCATGTGATCATCGATGTGTTCAGTATTCCTTGCGCCGACAATGATGCTACCAACTCCATTTTTCTGCAGCACCCAACGAGAGGCCACGTCCGCGATGCTGACCCCACGAACATTGGCGACTTTGTGCAATGTTTGGAGAAGTCTCTGAAACCAGTCCCATCCTCCTCGTTGCCTGATGATGCTGGCATACTTTTGCAACGAGTATGTATTCATTCGCACTCTACACACACAAACAGTAAAATTCGGTACATCACAGATATCTACCAGGGATAACGGCATGATAACGCACTCTTCTGCAGGCTTGCCCAGGTACCTCGAGGACAGAAATCCTCCAGCCACAGTTCCATAGGGCAAGATGACAATCCCGTTAGAGGCACAGAACTCTGTCATTCCATTCTCTGGACGCGTATCCAATAAACTGTATTGAATCTGGTTGGTCGCCACACGAACACCTGCCTTGACGAGCTCATCCAATCGCTGGACGTCAAAATTGGTGACGCCAACAGTCCTTGTAACCCCTCTCGCTTGTAATTCCGAAAGTGACAATGCAGCACTGACATACTGCTTCACTCCATAATCTGCCCAGAAAAACTGTACACAGTCGAGGCATTCCACTCCGATATTTTCCCGGCTTCGATTCAAAGAAGCGGACACAAAGTCCAGATGTCCAGCCCTTTCCATTGCATCATTAAAGCAGCAGAACTTGGTCAAAACCTGGCAGTCTCTGCCCTCGGACGGAAACTCTTTCCTGTACGATCCGATAATCTTCTCCGATGGACCATATATATCCGCAGTATCCAAGGTCGTGATCCCATTTTGAACGAACGTATGAATATCCTCCACTGCAGCATGCCCAGAAGTTCTGTCGCTCCTCCCTCCCCGATGGCCCCCACCCAGCTGCCAACAACCTTTGATCACTTTCGATATCTCCAAATCCTCTGAAATTCGCGTCCTCGGGACCCGCCTCTCCTCCAAGGAGGGAGCAGCCTGAACTGTCGGTGGTCTCGAGTATGACAGCAGGCTCGAAGTCACTCCACCCACGACAACATCTCGCCTGGATGCTGGGACTCCTGATTCTGCTCGCGCAACCACCACCATTTGATGAAACACCCACTTTCAAATTATACCAGCAGAGTACAAGCACCTTGATTAATTACATACAGGAGCGCTCTCCATCTGTAATGAAGAAGAAGGCGCGGTGTCGTTTTTCGAATTCGCAAGTCCATTGGTCTTGGGATGAAATCCACAATCATCCCATAACCTTGGTCAAATCCTATTTGTGAAGAACTGTACATTCTTTTCGATTATTGTGAAATAATTTCCTGCAAAGAACTGTACCAGAGTTTGCAATGGAGTATGTCAGTCCAGAGGGACTGCGGTTGGATGGACGCAGAGATAAGGAATTAAGAAGACTTAACGCTACCATTGGGGTTCTACAGTCAGCAGATGGGTCTGCGACGTTTGAAATGGGCAACACAAAGGTGCGTATGCATGTAGAGCATGCTCGATGCCGCACATGTATCACTCTCGGCTGGAAAGGGGCATTTTAAATACCTTTATGTTTGTGTGGTAGGTGATGGCTGCCGTATTTGGCCCCAAGGAGGTGGAGCAACGGTCCCTGTTGGACGCAGACAAGGCCATAGTTCGCTGCGAGTATTCGATGGCAACATTTAGCACCGGGGAGAGGCGACGAAGGGGGAAGTCAGACAGGAGAGCGACAGAGATATCGAATGTCATTAAGAACACGCTGGAGCAGACAATCATGTTGGAGTTGATGCCTCGGACGCAGATAGATGTGTATGTACAGGTACTGCAGGCAGATGGTGGAACACGGTGTGCGAGTATCAATGCGGCCTTTTTAGCTTTGGCGGATGCTGGAATCCCGATGAGGGATATTGTATGCGCTTGTTCTGGGGGATATTTGGATAATACTGTGCTGCTGGACATGAACTATGCAGAGGATTCTGGCGGGGGGCCTGATGTAGTTGTCGGGCTGCATCCATCTCTCGATAGGATGGTGCTGCTTCAATGTGATAATAGAATATCGATAGAGACATTCCAAGAGGTGGTAGATCTGGTCTCGGAAGGGTGTCGAGCCGTGGCTGCGTTCATGAGGGAAGCCCTGGTGGAGCACATCAGGCTCATGGCCGCAAGCCAGCAGCCTCGTGGCTGATGGTGCACGTATTGTTTACATCGTTCAACATGTTATTCTATTTGTGACGTTGATATTGTAGGGGCGTGAGCCTCTTCCAACTTCAATTTCTTCTCGACGAGGTCGTACGCCTCGATGACATCCCCTTCTGCCCAGTCCTTGAAGCTCTCCATGGCAACTCCGCATTCAGTCCCTGAGGCAACTTCTTTTACATCGTCCTTCACTCGACGGAGCGACGACAGATTTCCTTCGTGCACAGTTTTCTTTCCTCTTTTCACTACGATGAATGCATCCTTTGTAAGCAATCCGTCAGTGACGAGACATCCTGCAGCTTTCCTGCTACCAGATCCAAATACAGCCTTCACCTCTGCCTCGCCTATCTTCACCTTTTCTTCTACTGATTTCAAGCGCCCTTCCATAGCAGCCCTGACATCATCTACCAAGTCATAGATTACGGAATATGTCCGAAGAGTAACATTATTCTTTTTCGCCTCAGATGTCACAGAATCTGAGGGTTGCACATTGAAACCAAGCACCATGCCGCCAGAGGCAACTGCCAAATCAATATCTGAGGCTGTTATATCTCCTGGAGCGGAGAGCAAATATCTCAACATAACTGTGTCTTGTGGAAGGGCAGCCAATGCAGCCTTGACTGCTTCGCACGATCCTGATGCATCAGCCTTCAGGATGATGTTCATGCGTTGGAGAACTTGTTCCTCGTTCTCGTCATCCATACTAGCAAGAGACGATAAAGTTACCATATTACCTCCCCCGGCCATTTCGGACAGCCTCTCCAGCCTCCTTGCGTCCTCGACAGATTCTGCTGCCTGTCGAGCCCTGGTCTCGCTGTCAAATACTTCAAACACATCACCTGCCTGGGGAACAGAATTGAGACCAAGTACCTGGGCAGCCATGGAGGGACCAATTTCTTCTACATCCCCCGCAGACGTTTTCATCGATCTCACCTTACCATAGGAACCACCTGCAGCAATGCAGTCCCCTACCTTCAAGTGTCCATTCTGCACTAACAGCGTTGTCATAGGTCCCGACTTGCGATCCAGGCATGCCTCAAGAACCGTTCCTGTGGCTGATCGCTCGGGATTTGCAACCAGCTCCTCAAGTTCAGCTACGAGCAGGACTGTTTCAAGAAGATCATCCACCCCCATTCCTTTCTTTGCCGATATGTTCACCATGGGAGTTTTTCCTCCCCATTCCTCTGGAATCAGTTCTACTTCTGTGAGCTCTTGTTTCACTTTCTCAGGGTTGGCTCCTTCCTTGTCTATCTTGTTTATGGCCACAACTATTGGGACACCTGCAGCTTTGGCGTGACTGATCGCCTCCAGAGTCTGTGGACGGACGCCATCATCAGCTGCAACAATGATGATGGCAATATCTGTCACCCTCGCACCTCGGGCCCTCATCGCACTAAATGCCTGTACGAAGAAAAGACGATTGAAATTAGGAATAGCGAAAAAAGAGACTCGGGTGTTGACCAAAGTTTTGAAGGCATGCCTCAGAATTAAAAAGCTCGTTTTGTTGTTTCAACAAGACTAATTCAGCGTTGGATTTTGGTTTCGCATCATTGGCAAGCACTATTTACTGACCAAGTCCACCTTGTGGAAAAACGTACCTCATGCCCTGGTGTGTCCAAAAACGTGACAGCCTTCCTCTCATCATTGTAGTCCACTTTGCATGTGTAGGCTCCGATCGATTGAGTGATCCCTCCAGCCTCATCCGCTGCGACCTTGGCTTTTCTCACAAAGTCCAAAAGTGAAGTTTTCCCGTGATCAACATGACCCATTACAGTTACAACGGGCGGCCTTGTCTGCAGGTTGTCGATGTCATCCTCACTGATAAAATCTCTAGACTTTTTGGCACTGTCTTCCACCTTCTCATCGATATCGAGCACGTCCACCCCGTACTCCTCGCCTACAAGTTTCACAGTATCAGGATCTAATGTAGAATTCACTTGTACCGCGAGCCCTTTCATGAAGAGCTTCTTGACAATATCCACTGGTGGTACGGCAAGCATCTCTGCCAGGTCTGGCACGGACATGCCATCTGGGCCCACCTCGAATATTTCTTCTCGCACTGGAGCAGAGGCCAAGGCCTCCTGCTTTCGCTCTGCCTTTCTGTTCTGTCGGGCTTTACGCCTATTCGCCAGGTTTATCTTTTGCTGCGCCCTTCTGTTGCCAGGCTGTCCTCTACCTCCTCGACCGGGACCGTCATCATATCCGCCCTTTCCTTTGTTCCCGCCCTTGGCATTATTCCCATGTGGCCCTCTTCGACTATTTCTTCCACCCTGACTGTTCCCCTCGGTTTTCATTGGAACGTCAGGGAAACTGGCTGGCGATGTGGCCTGGGCTCCTGGGCTCTGTCGCTCCCTATTTCCATGATCACCCTTTTTCGTACCACCTCCACGTCGACCGCCTGGGGTAGGAGCCCTAGTCATCCGTGGGGGAGGACGCTTTGGTCTCTCTAATAGCTCTGGCTCATCGCCTTCTGCTGACGCAGAAGTGGCAAAGATACCGCGAGTGCCCGCCATAATATCCCTCGCAAATACCGGGGCGATACGCGCCTTATTCGCCCACATTTCACCCAAAAGATGATATTTCCTTGTCAAAATGTCTCGTCTTACACCAGAACCTCGAACTTGTCCCGCAGCATGTCCCGGCTGCACTCCGCCACGTGGTCTGGACAGTCTGCCGCTCATTTTGCCCCCAACGTCCGACTTGTGAATATTCTATATAGCACTTTTGAGATCTCGAAGTACAACACAAGACGACACCGCGACGATGTTGCTGCAGCGTGCCCAGTTATCGGGGCAGTCAGTCTTTTGTTGGAAGTCTCCCAAAGTCTACAATCAGGAAAAAACTCTCGCACTTGTCATTCAAGAATTCGACTCTTTTCGCAGTGCGACACGCTTCCGCCCCTGCTCCTATCACATGCAGCAATCGCTGCAATCGTAAGGTGCTTGGGCGACGGTAGATAGATTGACGTCGACAGCCCTTCGAAGACTCCACTAGACCGATCCGTATAGCATATGGCCAATCACGGCCCACACCACCGCTCAGATTTCCAAGGGCCATCCACCTCGGCCGGACGGCAAACATTATACATTAGTTTCACACTGTCAGCACAATCCTTTGTTCCGATTCAGTAGACGTATAGATGATGGCATCCGCTCTTCACTGCGGAGGATATGTGGGGCTTGCAAAGACTCGTACGTCACTCTTGTAGCTGCGAGTACCTTTACATACTAATGATACTATATTTAACATTATCTGATACAGGTGGCAAGCCCTCTGGAATGGTAGCCCAGTCAAAGACCCACTCTGAGGGATTCTGGAGGTCAGTTGACAAGTCCTTGTCTGCAGGTGGGCAGCACCATGCAGCCTGCGTGAGCAATGGTAGTAATATGGTGGCTTATAGGAAAAAAGTCACGAAAATGATGCCGATCGGTGTCCCCAGGGTCCCTTACCGCACCCCCAAGGAGAGCTCCTGGCAGTGGGTGGACATTTGGAACTGCTTGTATAGGGAACGCATCATCTTCCTCTCCAAGCCTGTAGACGAAGAGCTTGGAAATCAATTGGTAGCGACAATGTTATATCTTGATTCAGAGAGCCAGAAGCCGCTCAACTTGTACATCAATTGCTCTGGAGGGGAAGTGGTGCCGTGTCTGGCAATCCATGACACCATGAAGCATATTCGCAGTGATGTCGGCACTGTTGGATTCGGTGGATGCATGGGTATGAGTGGCTTCCTTTTGGCTGTGGGAGCCAAAGGAAGGCGCAACGTACTGCAGAACACCCACATCATGATTCACCACCCATCAGGTGCTGCACGCGGCCAGGCATCAGATATGAATAGAGAGGCCAAGGAGCTCCTCCGCATCAGGGATTACATGGACATGATTTTAGCGAGTGCCACCGGCCAACCATTCGACAAAGTCGCGTACGACTTTTCGAGGAACAAATACTTTGATGCCAAAGAAGCGCTAGATTACGGAGTGATAGATAACATTGTCAAACCTGCACGAGCGCAGGCCGTGTTGTAAAAACAAAATCTTGTAAAACAAAAATACGAGAAAATAAGGGGAGAGTATCTGAATAGTAACCTCGAAGGACCCAACGCTGTTTGAATCAATCAGTTTCCGTAGGGCTTGGTCGGTGTTCTCTCTCCAACGTGGATAAGGGAATCGAGAGATTTTCTCAACCCAGTTTGTACGTCAGAATACATGTGATTTGCGCGTTTTGATGGGTATAGGGAGCGGAGTTTGATAGATGTCTCTGTTGGACTTCCCGGTGAGGGAGGTACTTCTTGGATTCATATTGAGTCTGCCTATGCACTTCAAAACCCAGTTTTGATATGTTGTCATAGTATATAAAAATATAACGGTCTCCTATGCTGTGTAGGAATATCACCTGTGTGATCCTGTACACCTCGTGAGTGGGTGAACGAACGAGAGTGTCATGTCTGGCCGATTGACCAAGGTTTGTATCTTTTATGATTGGAAAAAGCCTCTTCTATCTCTGACATTCGCGGATATCATGTGCAGTTCAAGATTGAGCCATTCAGGCACCCTCTCAAGCTCGATCCGGAGTATCCTGAGAAGACGTGGCAGCTTTTAGAGAATGCCATACACGAGATAAACAATGACAACTCTAGTGGGCTGAGCTTTGAAGAGCTACATCGAAATGCATACAATATGGTGGTGAATAAGTACGGCCCGAGACTGTACAGTGGCCTGCAGAAGACGACTGAGGAACACCTCAATACAATAGCAGAAAAGATTGAGCAACTGAATGGCGAGGCGATGCTTAAATCTTTGCAACATGAGTACGAGAGGCACAAGAAGAGTTTCTCAATCATCCGTGAAATCTTCATGCACCTGGACAAGTCAAATGCAAAACAGCGGCAGTTTAAAAGTGTGCATGAGCTTGGGCTGGAAATGTGGAGGACGTGTGTCATCAATAGACCTCTGATTCTGTCTCGAATGATTGATACAATACTAGCGATGATTGAGAGCGAGAGGAATGGAGAAATATCGGATACCATGCTGACCAGATCAGTCATTGTCATGTTGATTGACCTTGGGGCTGAAGTGTATATTAAGGACTTTGAGATGCCATTCCTCGATGCAACAAATAATTACTATGAACGTGAAGCATCGGAATCGATCGATTCCATGTCTTGCCCAGAGTATTTGTGCCACGCAGAAAGGAGATTGAAAGAAGAGATGGACCGAGTGGTCACATATCTTCATCCAACATCAGGGCCAAAGCTATCAAAAGTTGTCGAGGATCGAATTGTAGCGTGCCATTCAGAAACCTTGATAAATAGTCCTACTGGAGCGATAACAATTTTAGAGCAGAAGGATTACGAGACGCTGAGCCGCATGTACAAGTTGTTCGTTCGCGTCAAATGCCAGAATGTGTTGAAGAATGCAATCGCAGAGTACGTGAGAGGGTTGGGCACGCAGATTGTGGAGGATGCGCAAAAGACAAATGATGCAACACTGTTTGTGTCATCGCTGCTGGAGCTGAGGAAAGATTGTGATGAGATGTTGACATTGGGCCTGCATTCAGACAAAAGTTTTGTCAATGCAGTCAATGCCTCTTTTGAGTACTTTGTGAATAAAAACTCGAGATCCCCAGAGTATATCTCACTCTTCATGGATGCCAAGCTTCGCAAAGGAACCCGAGGATCCACAGAGGAAGAGACAGAGGAGGCATTGGAAAATGCAATTATTCTCTTTAGATACATTGCAGAAAAGGATATGTTTGAGAAATACTTCAAGCAACATTTGGCAAAGAGACTCTTGACTGGAAAATCATCCTCAGATGATGCAGAGAGGTCCTTGTTGGGCAAATTAAAGGTTGAATGTGGATACCAGTTCACAGCCAAGTTGGAAAGCATGTTCAATGATATTAGAACGAGCACAGAGACAATGAGTGAGTTCAAAAACTGGATGGAAGAACACGAAAGCACACCTCTGGGTGTCGATTTATCGGTTCAAGTCTTGACGACTGGAGCTTGGCCAGCGAACGGACAACAGGGTGCCTGCAACTTGCCCAGGGAGCTTGATGCTTGTTGCGAGTTGTTCAAGGAGTACTATGATAGTGCTCATTCTGGTAGAAAACTCAGCTGGCAGACTGCAATGGGGACTGCCGAAATAAGAGCAAAGTTTGGTAAGAAGAAGCACGAGATATCATGCAGTACCCATCAGATGGTTGTCCTGATGTTGCTGAATGACTCGGAGAGTCTGTCATACAAGGACATTCTCGAGTCCACGGGCATCCCAGACCCTGAGCTGACACGAGTCATGCAAAGCATGACATTTGTCAAGGGAAAAAATATCCTCAAGAAATCTCCAGATAGTAAAGACATACAGCCCAGTGACGTTTTCTCTGTGAATGACAAATTCACTTCAAAGCTGTACAAGATTAAGATTGGAACGAGTACATCAACGAGAGAAAATGACTCTGAGCGTATTGAAACGAGGGAAAAGGTTGAAGAGGACCGGAAGCCCCAAGTCGAGGCGGCAATCGTCAGGTTGATGAAATCCAGAAAGGCTCTTCAGCACAATGACGTCATCACAGAGGTCACTCGCCAACTCTCCCACAGGTTCAATCCCTCTCCAGTCCTCATCAAGAGACGTATCGAGAGCCTGATTGAGCGAGAGTACATTGAAAGAGATGGAAACGATAGGAATCTGTACAGATATATTGCATAGCGCTATTGGTATGTAAACCAGATCTTGAGATCAATTTCGAAATTGCTACTAGAGGGCAGATGATCTCGCGAGATCGATCGATGCATTCCTGATCAGATGACGCGGGCATGATGATCTGAAATCTAAACCCGTACCTCCACCCTACTTTCTAGTATTAAATTTATTCATATTCTTACTTGAGGAATTTGCGCGTGAGGAGAGGCTTCAATATGACATTTTTGCCTTCGGGTTTGTACTCGCCAACAGCACTGGCTGCCACGTTCACAGCCAAACAGGAACGGCAATCTGCTGACTCGCTGATCCAAATTAATGCTGGCAAATCAGGACCAATGGCATTTGCTCCTGCTGAGCAAAAGATCCAGTTATACACAGGGGTACGTGCTGATTCGCGGCTGGTCTATTCTGTCTTCCTCCAATCATGAGATCGGCTGTAGCCATCGCCTGTAATTTGATATTGAAGAGTCATGTGCTAAATCTAAGAGTAATTGAGGCACTGACCCAGGGTTTTAGGTCAGCCATTGCTGGTGATCTTGCCCACGACTGCTCCGCCTGACACTGCGAGGTTATGTGGGTTGATCGCTGAATATTCAACGGTGTCACGTCATGCTGATGCAGGAATACTACAAAGCCTGCGTTGTTGGAGGAATTTTGGCATGCGGTTTGACCCATACTGCTGTGACCCCGCTGGATGTGGTCAAGTGCAACATGCAGATTGATCCCAAAAACTTCCCTGGCATTGGGGCAGGATTTTCAAGACTGGCTTCCACGCAAGGCTTGGGGGGACTTTTCAGGGGATGGGTCCCCACATTGTTGGGATACTCTGCCCAAGGAGCTGGTAAGTTTGGCCTGTATGAGTACTTCAAGAAGACATACAGCGATCTGGCTGGAGAGGAGGTGGCAGCGAGGTACCAAAACCTCATCTACCTCGCAGGTTCTGCATCTGCCGAGTTCTTTGCTGACATTGCTCTCTGTCCATTTGAAGCTGTCAAGGTCAAGGTACAAACCGTCCCAGGATATGCCAAGGGATTCACCGACGGTTTCCCCAAGTTTGTGTCCCAGGAAGGTGTTGGAGGTCTGTTCAAGGGATTGACTCCATTGTGGGGACGCCAGATTCCGTACACCATGATGAAGTTTGGCGCGTTTGAAAATGTTGTACAGGCATTGTACAAATATGTCGTGCCAAAGCCAAAGGCTGAGTGCTCAAAGACAGAGCAGCTCGGGGTTTCTTTTGCTGCCGGTTATATTGCTGGTGTATTCTGTGCTGTTGTCTCGCATCCTGCTGATAATCTTGTTTCCAAACTTAACGCCACCAAGGGCGTGTCTGCTGGACAAATCATCAATGAAATGGGATGGGTTGCTCTCTTTACCAGAGGTTTGCCTCTTCGTATTGTGATGATTGGTACTCTCACTGGACTCCAGTGGGGTATCTATGACGCCTACAAAGTGTATGTTGGACTCCCAACAACAGGAGCAGCCCCACCTGCAGAGAAGAAGTAATGGTCATTGCCTGAAGGATGCCACTATTTTCATCACTCTGCATTTTGTTTGTAACATGATCATTCATTCATCTCAGCGCACAAAGTACAGTAGTAGAACCCTGGTCTGCAGATTTCGGTGTTTGGCACATGCGTCATCAGGGCCCTCTTCCCAGCGGTATCACTGTGAACATTGGTGCCATTTTCTGGCAGAGCAAAACAAAATAAAATAACATCGCAATCGATTTGTATGACAAACCCCGCCGTGGATATCGGGGGAAACTGTCGCTTGATCTCTTGACCACGAAGCACGCAACGCCGCGACTCTTCCATCTGATTCTTCTCACTGCCTTCGTATTGCCATAATTGTTGTCAAAATGGCACAATCGATTACTCCATTGGCAAAATACAAGCTAGTGTTCTTAGGAGATCAAAGTGTTGGGAAAACAAGTATAATCACCCGCTTCATGTATGACAAATTTGATACCACATACCAGGTGCGTTGGAGATGTGTGTATTATTGTGGGGAGAATCGGTGCTCCACCGTATCTGCTGTGCTGGTGCAGGCTACGATTGGAATTGACTTCCTATCAAAAACAATGTACCTGGAAGACCGCACAGTGAGGCTGCAATTATGGTACGTATAGGACAAATTAGTTGTGTACGTGGAGTGAACTTCCCTTATGTATCTGAACTGACGAAACCCTGCAGGGACACAGCTGGCCAGGAGAGGTTCAGGAGCTTGATACCCAGCTACATCAGGGACTCTTCCGTCGCAGTCATCGTGTACGACGTGACCAGTACGTATATTTGAATATAGACGAAAATCTGTTTTTCACGCAGCATATGCACTGATATATCGTCACCCTACGTGTGCTGCAGGTAGGCAGTCATTTTTGAACATTCATAGGTGGGTTGATGAAGTTAGAGCAGAGCGTGGCGCAGATGTGATTATCGTTTTAGTTGGAAATAAGACTGATTTAGTAGATAAGAGACAGGTATCCATCGAGGAGGGAGATGCAAAAGCCAGGGAATTGAATGTCATATTCATTGAGACATCTGCCAAGGCAGGATTCAACATCAAAGCTCTGTTCAGGAAAATTGCTGCCGCACTTCCTGGGTTGGAGTCACTGGGCACTGGAAAGCAGGAAGATTTAGTGGATATCAATCTAACCTCCAACACCGGGAATGGAAATGGTGCCAACGCTTCTGCTGCATCTTCTTGTGCATGTTGAAGTTTATTACAAAGGCTATACGTGTACTCATCATTGTTGAACTTACTCATCCTCTTTGAACGGATATTGTTCGGTTCGGGACTCGATCAACACCAATCGAAGCTCTGTTGATGGATCCCCCTGCAGTGCATCCTTTGAGCACTCACATTCCACCTGAATATTAATCATGTCCAAAGCGCCTTCGATAACACCACAGATGATATTGTTGTACTGAAGTGACTGCAAATCATCGGGAAGCTGCACGAAATCCGTCAATGGATTTCCTTGAATCACAATAGTGCAAGCTGTCCCTTCCGCATTCCAATCAGAGACAGAAGCTGTTGCATTCAGAAACATTTTCATTCCCACTGTAGCTATCTTGTCGGCTGTCTCCTGAAAGTTAGAACACGAAGTCGTCTTCGTCGCGGCCAAATACTCATCAATCAGACGAGTCCCTATGTTTCTCCCCCTGCACAGCAAGTACGTGGAGGGTCAAGGTTCACGTACGATGAACCCCAGGACCATGCATCAATCGTACATTTTTTTCAACTGTGTGTTGACTTCACCGACATTTTCGTGGTCTGCAACGAGTTGCCTGACGATGCCACCGTATGTGAGAGTCAAGATTTCAGAATTCTGTACTCAACCGCATCATTAGATCTGACACGTGGCAATCACAATTACAACAAAAGTAACAATTTTAAACGGCGTACAATGGACTCCATATCTGTGCTCTGTAGCTACAGGGACAGCTGTCTTACACACGTGTTGTCGTTTCCCTTCCCTAGACTCTCATGAGCAGTTACAATTCATTCAATCTTGCAAAAAAATTCTTTATAGTTATTATTCCTACTACACCGATGCGACCATTTGTTGTTGGTATGAGCGTGAATCAGCTTTTCCATTCGTTCATTCATTCAGACATCCACGGCCATCCATGGATGAAGAATTGGTCATCTTTCATTCCGTATCCTGATTAAGTAGCTGAGATGCTAGACAGCTGGCCACGATGATGCCAGATCCAACCCAACCCATTGGCCCCCATCTTTCGTGCAGAAAGATGAAGGCGAACGCAGCACCAATCACCGGCTCCAACGTGTATATGATGGCAGCTTCTACCGACGACACATCGTTGAGTGCCACCACTTCCATGAGAAGCACGACATCAGTGGTCAGAAACCCTGTATATAGGACCTCTTTCCAGGGGATGTCCATGGACTCTGTACTGTTGGCAAGGAGTGTTTCCAGCAGATGAAGTGACTCCCCTGGATGCGTTACAGCTGCCGCGAGTGTACTGAGTACAGCTGTCGTTGTCAAAACGACAGACATAAGCGCAAAAGCATTGTCTTTCCCGAGAACCCTTGACCAATGCTCCGTTCGATACATTTGAACACCGAAAGCGACAGCACTCAAACCACTCCAAATATCACCCAGGCACGGTGGAGAAGACCCATTCTGTTCAAGCAATGAGACTCCAACGAGGGCGGCCAAAGATGAGGCCCAAGTAACCGGTCTAACTCCTCTGCCAGACAACCCTGCCAAGAAAGGGACAACGAGCACTGTGAAGGTGGACAGGAAGGATGCCCGGGATGCATCCGTGGTGAGGAGCCCCTCGGACTGAAGCAGATACCCCATGGCGGTGTAGATTCCAACCTCAACTCCACCTTTAAGTACCGTCTCATTCTTGACAGCTGACAACAGGCCAGGGGCGAAGACAAGTGACGCCACCAAAAACCGCAGAGAGGCAAACAAATACGGGTCAAAGGTTGCTCCTGCGTCTTTCACGACTACCCAGTTTGTTCCACATAAAAGCACTAGCAAATTCAGCATAACAAGACCCCTCACTCGGGAAGACGCAACCCGTTCCCACCATTTGGGCGCCGCTGTTTGTTGTGCCACTAGAGACTGTTTGGTGTCCTGCAAGACTTTCATATCCTCTGCTGCCGAGTCTATCAAGCTAGAAAACTCCTTTGCTATATCTTTCACAGTCTCCCGCGCCGATGAAAGGGCGCGCACGGGGGCAAACTGTCGAGCACGTCCTTGGCCGATCGCCAAACGCCGAACGAAGCCATCAGACCCATACTGGTGCTTTCCAAGCAATTTTATGTCTCCTCCAACCAAAAAAACTCCCTCAGTACCCCCGGGCTTTGAGGGTTTGGTCAGACAACCCAGAGATTGTAGGGTTGCACGCGGCCTGCAGGCTGCACAGCTGTGCAGCGACATTTCTGCCTATATCTACTCCACCTGAGACGACTTGCTTGTAATATTTTAACACCAGTATGTAGGAATCGAGGCATCCCTTTGTAACGCATTCCTTGGTATCTCGAGATCTCAAGATGCATCTCCGGAGATCCGTGCCTGCATGTAGAGGATCTCTTCCTGTATCTCTCTCTGGTATTCAGCAAGTGTATCCCGAATTGTTAGTATACATGTACGTACAGTAGCATGTTTAGATTGTGTCAAGGTGCTCGATATCTGCCATCACCGCCGCATTGCCCTGCATCTGTTGGACGCACATTCCGCTTTGCTGCCATGAGTCACTCAGCGCCAACTTCCCCAAGGGAGAACAGCAATCCGCCATCGGCATCAGCATCGTGGTATACAGATCTTAAAATCTCCCTGAAAAAGAACGAAAAGTCCAGGGAGTCCAGGTATTTTCAACTTGCGACCGTGGACTCGAGTGGCAAACCCTGTAATAGAACAGTCGTGTATAGGGGCTTTTTCCCGCAGGGAGGGGCTGTCAATGACAGTATAATCACATTCGTCACAGATCGACGGAGTGATAAAGTTGAACAGGTGGCACATTGCCCATTCGTAGAGATTGCATGGTACTTTCCAGCCACACGAGAGCAGTATCGGTTGAAAGGAGTTATCCAGGTGGTGGGAGAGGAGAGCGATTCGGACCTCGTGAAAGCCAGAGAAATATCCTGGAAGAATATGAGTGATCCGGGAAGGCAGCAATTTTTGTGGCCCACGCCAGGTATCCCAAGGACTGGGCAGGATGAGAGCCAGTACGACACCAAGGACCACCCGCAGAAGGATGCCCCTGTGGCTCCACACTTCTGCCTGTGCTGTGTGTATGTCACGCACGTGGATCATTTGAACTTGAAAACCAACGAGAGGCGGGTGCATGCTCGCGCTGACGGTCTGGCAAACCCCAGTGACATAATAGAGAGCAGGCATGGAACAGCAGTGGCCTGGAAGCCTGCTCTCCGAGTAAATCCATAAATTTACATTCTCTTGTCATCCGTTGTATCCCCATATAACATCTACAAATTCTGATACTTCCAGCCGCTTGTAGTCTGTGCACTTCGGCACTGGTGTGATGCAAGTCCTGACAACAACCCCGACAGAATCCTCCTTGTCATCTGTGCTGTATTTCTTAACCTCCATCTCGCACATACCGCACTGACCACTTCCACACCCAAGACTCACGTTCACCCCAGCATCTTCGGCAACTTCGCACAACAAAGAGCCAGGTTTTGCATGTGTCAGAACGTCCGATTCGACAAAGTATATTTCCATCTTTGCATCATCTTCGTTTGAGGTTGCCCTGCACCGCCTTGATGGTGTTTGACCACCTATTCTCTCAGCTGGGACTTTCGCCTGAGAATGTATATCTCTATACCCAACCCATATCTTGTCGCTTCTAACCAGCCCCCTGGGGACCACGCTGCCTAGTCTGGTCATGGCATCCCTTTTGGCAGGTGCAGGAGAACGCTGTCTATATCTCACACTTTCTCTTGTCAGAATTTTTTTTTAAGAACAACATAATCTAATCCAATCCAATGCTGACCAATTGTCATGAATGATTTTGGTGGAATCCTCTGCCGCAGACCCATGGTCTGCGATGGACTCGAGTCCAGTTCATTGACGAGCATCCCCCTTGATGGCGACCTGATACGGCAGGCTGGTTATCTATCATTATTTTTTAATCATAAGAATTTAGAATCTGACATCAAGATGAGCGAAGGATCAGGTCCACATAGGAGTCGGTACGACACCGTGGATGGTTTTTGAATTTATTTCCTTGCCCTCCTGCTTCGATTGAATCTTTCGATGCTACCATTATCATAACGTATTTATGTAGGAGTAGATCGCCGCGCGAGTCTCCAAAGGCTGAGAGACTGGGGGACACGGAGCTTCGAATTCGAGGACTGACTCGAAATGTTACAGCAGAGCACGTCAAGGAAATCATGGGTACATTTGGCCCTTTGGAGAGAGTTGACTTTGCTGTTGATGACAAGGTTCATCTTCCGCGTGGGTTTGCGGACATTTCCTACAAGAGTGAGGAGCATGGAAGGTTGGCCAAGGAGTACATGCACGAGGGCCAGATAGATGGGGCTCAAGTCTCTGTTATTTACAGAAGGAATGCGGGACGAGCCAATACCAAGAAGTTGAGGTCTCGGTCTCCGATGGCTAGGCGGAGAAAGAGTCCATCCCCAGTTGGTAGGAGACGGAGAAGTTACAGTCCATCCCCAGTTGGTAGGAGGCGGAGAAGTTACAGTCGATCCCCAGTTGGCAGGAGGCGGAGAAGTTACAGTCCATCCCCAGTTGGTAGGAGACGGAGAAGTTACAGTCCATCCGTATACCGCAGCGATCGGGGACGTAAAACGAGGTATTCGACGAGATCACCAGTTTCTAGAGGACGGAGCAGGAGTCCCAGGAGATCACGGTCATATTCTCGCTCTCCATACAGTAGCAGGAGCCCAAGGAGATCACGGTCATATTCTCGCTCTCCATACAGTAGCAGAAGCCCAAGGAGATCAAGGTCGTATTCTCGCTCTCCATACAGTAGCAGAAGTTATAGTAGCTACAGTAGTAGAAGTTACAGCAGCAGGAGTACGAGTAGGGGGCGAAGTCCGCCAAGGCGGCGATGATTGATGCGTCTCTTAAACAAGTTTCTTAAAGAATTTCTTCATGCTGAATATATTTTCTTCCTCAACGCTTTCACTCTTCTCATCTAGATTGCTCGATCCCTCGAGCACGTCGCGCTTCCGCATTGTCTTGGGTATGCTCAAGTTCCTCGGCCATACAGCGAGTTCCACTCTTGATATTTCTGCATGGGCATATCCCAGGGAGGCGTTCATGTCGTTCACTGTATCCACGTCGTTCGATCTAAAATGGCCAGAAAGCTCTGGCAAATCGTAGTTTATACTCCAGTGCACCCTCCCCTCGATACCATCCGTCACCTTGAGTTTTTTCTTGTTCTGATACCTGCCACCAGTCACATCCCACGCTGTGGCCACCCGAAATGATACATCCTTTGCTCTCGTGATGGGGTTCACTTCTCCTTGCAGATCGACTGCAAAGACCCACCAAGTCAATTTTCTAGATCGCAACGAAATATTCCCAGTATGGGTGACCCTCACCCGCCTCCACCATTTCTCTGCGCTGGCAGGCTTGACCTGCACAGATAATAGCAACAACGGTCATCAAGGACATTACCAGCAGCCAATGGGACCCACACACGAACCACAAACGAAAGGACTCTGTCATTCCCTCTAGAGTTGCAACTAAAGTCCACGCCAGTGATCAGCGAACCCTTCCTGTACAACCAGAACGTAAGCGGTCAGTCTCTGTGTAAGCCCCATACTCTCAGCACACATCTCGCCCACCTGTCCCTCAATTTCAGTGAATACTTAGGTACATAGTCCAGAGTAAAACGCTTCAGCAATTCATCCACAGTGTCGTAACTTTCGGTGTAACTGTATTCGCTCAGATGACCATCGCTGTAGGCGTCAATGTGGATGGGCATGGCTATCTTCCTCTTCAAATGAAATGAGTATTTATTCTGATTACGGTTGCCGCAACTTGATCGGATGCATGTTTCAGCCGGTCCATCATCATGGCATGGCAATGGATCCATCCACAATTTAAGATACAATTTACGCTTCCGGATGATATCGCAGCAGTGGGCCAGGGTACACTTTATTTTCGAAATGAAAAAAGATAGACTCCTGAAGCAGGGTAGTCGCACCAGTCCGGCAGTGTTACGTGCCAGTATTATTTTGGCCTTGGTCGGCTTGGTGTGGACTGGGTACAGGTCCATCGAGCATGTCGCCCCAGGGTTCCTCACGATATTAAGATATCGTTCCTGTGAGCTGGAGGAGCATGCTGAATACGATGGACAGGTGGTGCGGGACGGTTCCTCTTTCAAAACCAACTCTGCACAGCAGTGCCAAGACGCGTGCAACAAGGAGGAAGCGTGCAATGTATGGGTATGGTGCGGAGGGGCTGCGGCAGATGGATGTGGCTGGGGCAGAGAATATCAAGAGTGCTGGCTGAAACACGCCTCGAGGTTGAATGCTGTCCAACCAGGTGTTCGGCAGCGCGGAGAACACGTTCCTTGGGTGTCTGGCACCTGTGTTGCTCCAGAACAGAGGGCCGCCGCAGAGAGAGAACGAAGTGCAAAGCTTGATGCCGAAAAGAAGAGATTGAGCAAATTGAAAAATGACAAGCGGCTCCCTCTCGTGTGGTTCGACATTGAAATCAAGAAGAAAAGGGTAGGACGCATTGAGATGGTGTTGTTCACTGACGTTAGTCCCAGAAGCGCAGAAAACTTTAGACAGCTCGTTACCGGAGAAGCTGGAGTGGTTCCTAAGGGAAAGGAGGGCGAAGGCAAGCCTCTCCATTTTCGAGGGGCAAAATTTTACAGGATCATACACAAGTTCATTGACCAGGCCGGCATTGACGTCCCTTCTGTCTATGGTGGGGAATTCAAAGACGATGCTGGAGGTCTCAAACTCAAACACGTACATAAGGGACTCCTGTCGATGGCAAACATGGGCCCGAATACGAACACTGCGCACTTTTCCATCATGATGGGGCCATCTCCCCACCTTGATGGACATTACACAATATTCGGCCAAGTCGTACAAGGGTTCGATGTTATCGACGCCATTAACAACCTTTCCATCGGAAAACCTGACAACACAGCTACTGCAGAAGAAGAAGTCGTCATTGTGAACTGTGGCCAGGACAGGCAAGGAACAATCACCGCAGATTTGAATGCTCCTTGATTATGGTGCTTGTGAATGTGAGCATCAAACAAAATAAATACAAACGTAAAATTGAAAATGAATTCGATCGTTTTAATCAGCAGCAGCATCTATGAGTTTATCCAGAATGCCTGGCGACCCATTTTTCGATCAGTGGATTCACCAGTTCGGGGCTTTCATCCTGGGGACAATGCCCCACTCCAGGGAGCGCCACAAATTCCTCTACGCACTCATATGTCTCAAAACTTTTGCCCCATTCAATTTTTTCCCATGGATCTGCTTCGCCCCAAAGAATACTGACAGGAACTGGACACTGTTGAAGCTGCAGCTCTGGCAACGGGCCACTCGAGTATGATATGAAGTCGAGAAAAACATGGACGGCCCCATCCTCCAGGCCAGGCTTCAGGATACAGTTCACTAACTCATCTGTAACAGACAATTCATCTCCATAACACTGCCGTAAGACATTACGAACGCCTTGCTCCGTGGCAATCTGCTTGAAGAAGAGCGGGCCCAGCAACGAGGTGCGGAGTGTTTTCTGCAGCATCTGAATGAACGGCCGGGCCAATACAGCTTGCTTTTCTGAATGCAGCATTCTCAAGCTCACATTAATCACCTGCACCGATGTCACCTTCTCAGGAGCTTTGATGGCAGTCTCCAGTGCAACAATGCCTCCTACAGAGTTGCTCGTGATGAAGACCTTTTCCTGTCCTCCAATGACTTGATCCATAAAATCGATCACCTGATCAGACCAGACATCAAAGTTATATATGCTATTGACCGGAGAATCTCGTGGATCCGGTTTGCTGCTGAATCCATACCCGAGCAAGTCCAGAGTGAAAACTCTGTGTCTCTTGCCAAGTTCGTCAATGTTTCGTCTCCAATGATCGCAATTTCCCCCGAAGCCGTGCACAGCTACAATCGCAGGTCCACTTGTTCCACTTTTCTGGTATCGTATGTCATATTCTCGCCACTTCCACACTCCCTCCGTGACTCCTGGGCGAATTTCTTTCTCTACCGTTGTTTCTGCCTTGCTCACAGCCTCGGGCGTTGCGGAGCCTCTAACAATGCATTTCACTTTTTTCGATGCAGAGAGTACTTTGCGAGGAAAGCTGCGACCCGCCGTTGGGCCAAGGGCGCTGCAAGCTCCAACAGAAGCGCAACCGTGCTTCTTCACCACAAGATCAAACATGCAGGCTTGCTTTCAACAAAACTGCACTTCTTTCTCGAAAAGGGCCAATACGTTTACAGAATTGTAATTTAAAGACATCTTTAAGCACGAGGGCGCGGTGGCTTCATGGAAACCACTTGGAAGAACGAGTCCGGAATCTCCAGCCCCTGCTTCCTAACCTGATCTCTGGCTGCGTACAAAGATGTAATGTCCTGGGGTGTCAGGAATATAAATTGAAGATTGCTGTTTTCCTTGGCGAAAGAGAGCAGATTTTCCATCGCAATTCTCCTGTTGACTGAATCCATGAACACATCAAACTCATCCATGGCCCTGAAGGGCATGTCAGTTTCACCACCCAACGCCAGGGCAAATGCCACTGTGGCAAAAGATCTCTCCCCTCCAGAAAGTTGTTTCAAATCCTTGATGACTCCACCAGCTTGGCCCTTCTCTCCAATTCGAACCCCGATTTCGAGCTTCCTCTCCTTGCGATGCACTCTGATTCTACCAAAGTGGCCCTTCTTGTTCATGTAATACCTGAACTTGCTGGACACAATCTTCTCCACGTTGTCATCGACTTCCTGAAGTTTCTTTTCCCTTTTTTCGTACGATGCTCGGATATCCTTATACATGTCCAGGATATTTTTCATACTGCGGCCATCCTTCTGGAGCTTTTCCTCCGCCTCCAGGAGCTCCCTCTCAACAACATCCAGGCTGCCTCCTGCCTCCTGATGGGCCTCTTCAATAATGTTGGTCACTCTTTGAAGTTTCTTTTCCAGCATCGTTCGAGTGAACGATTTTCTTATCTGCTCGTCTGTCAACCCATTAGCTTTGTATTGCTCAGTCAAGGCTTTCTTCCTTTCCTCGGCATTCTCCCTGCTTCCAGCAATTTCGAGTGCCTCTGGCAAGTATTGGGCGATATTCCCCTCGATATTCTCCAGCTGATCCTCCCATTCCTTCTTCTTACTTTCCAGAGTTTCTTTGTGCTTTTTGACATTCTCAATATGCTTTTTGAGACTGGATATTTGATTTTTCAGGGCAGAAAACGAATCGACCAAAGCAGCGTTTGTCTCTGCCAGAGACTTTACCTCGGCTTCTTCTGCTTTAATCTGCTCCTCGATTTCAGACTTTTTCTTTTGTTGATCAGCGAGCCTCTCATTGACATCTTCGATCTTTGCTTCGGCCTGCAGTATATTTCTCTCGGCTGTGGCAATGTCGTTTCTGCATTCTTCAGTTGGGTCATCCGCCAGAGCAGGCTGAGATTGTGGAATCGTCTGCGTATTTTCCAAAATCTCAAAGTTTGACACTGCCTCATCTGCTCGAGTTTTGGCCTGATCCAGTTGTCTATCATACTCGGCGCGGTCACCCTCTGCCTGCTGCAACTTTTGTCTCAGTCGAGCCACTTCACCCTCTGCCTGCTGCAAATCATGGTCCAGGCTCCTAATTGATGCCTCCGTCTCTTTCACCTTGTCCTCACGAGAAACGCCCAAACGAGG
The DNA here is from genome assembly GCA_025209345.1 of Picochlorum sp. BPE23. Lineage (NCBI taxonomy): Eukaryota > Viridiplantae > Chlorophyta > Trebouxiophyceae > Picochlorum > Picochlorum sp. BPE23. Next base: position 994,468 of record JANSVD010000009.1, read on the forward strand.
AACCTTGTTCCGAAATTTCTTACTCTGTCCTTCCACTGCCAGCGTGGATCCACGGTACGTATACCGCGTGCCATGCGCATCAAACACTTTGTTGACTCTACTGTCTTTTGCCAGCCTGGAGCACACGGTGGCGTCGTCATTTAGCGACAACGCAGTCTGGTCCACTTTTCCCATATCAATCAGATAGTTCATGACCGGACCCTTGACGTCTTCCTTGCACGTGATGACTCCTAGAGCTGTGGTGCAGTTTGGCATCTTCTCTGCAGGAATGGAGTACAACCGACGCTTCAGATTCGTGATGGAAATGTTTGGCATGTCAAAGGCCGAAAATCCAGAAGATCTCAGAATGTCGCGAAGAGCGTGCAAGTCCTTCTCGCTCCCTACCAGAAACGAGTTCAAATACATTCCAATTGCGCATTCAATGGCCCTTGCATACTTTACATCAGTGATCCCGAGGTATTGACCTATTGGACCAATAGGCTTTTGCGCAAATGAGCCTCTTTTGCATGCTTCTTCGATTTTTCTCATTGCTTGAATGACCTTCTCTCCTCCAAATTCGTACAAGGAATTTGTGGAAGACTTCTTGAGTGACATGAGCTGTTGCATGCACTCTTTTTTGTTCTTTTCGATTGTTGTTTTCCTCAAGCTCTCGTTTGTAATCTGCTTGTTGATGACATTGATACTCTCGCCCACATTGGCGATGCATTTGTCCAATTCTCTGACCTTTTCATTGCATGCGCTCCTCTTCTCCTTTGCCACCCTTAGCTGCTCCAGATGCTCATTCACCAGATCATTTGCACGCTCCTCGTGGTCAGCTTGATCTTTCCTCAAATCCTCCAACGCTTCTTGGGCATCCTTCTTGCGGCTCTGCTCTGTGGAAAGTATAGTTTTGTTCCTGTCAATTACTTTCAAGCTATGCTGAAGCGCCTTCACAACCTCCCTCCTCTGAGCTTTTAATGCATCAATCTTGGCCCTCATGGACTCGGCATTTGCCTCGAAGTTGTTGATGAATTCATTCTGCTTCTTAATGCTCTCTTGCTTTTCTTCCAGATCCGTTTGCTTCTCAGCAATTTCCTCTGTTGCCTTGGTCATTTGTGCCATGACATCACCTTCAAGTTTGCCCTTCAGCTCATCGCGCATTCTCTCTTGCTCGTGCACGATTTCCATGGCGAACACGGTTTCCAAGTCCTGCAACTCCTGATTCAAGTGCTCCAGGCGCTGCAGCTTTTCCTTACGAGTCCTCACCTCACCCACCTTTGACTTGAGCTTGTCGTATTCATCCCCAATCTGCAACATAGCAATGTCGTCAACAAATTGCGCAACGCACGGCTGTGAGACCCCCTCAAGGGTTTCAAACTATCCATATTCGTATACCTACCTTTTCGACATGCTCGGACATTTGAGTCAGGCAGTGCTTTGTCACTGCAATATTCTCAGCAATCGTTCCCAGCTGGGTTGCATCCATGTACAAATCATACTTCTCATGGTCTGCTTTGGATGTGGTCGACCCCAAAAGCCCTCGAGCAGTATTTTGCGTCATCACAGTCACCGGGTTCGATGCGTTCAAGCCAAGCGTGTGCAGAATATGCTCCAACTCCTCTTTTTTCCTAGAAATTATTCTGTTGTTTGCTGCTCTGAAAACCCATGAGTGCGTCCTTGTCGTGATACGCCGCTCAATAGTGATAGAATCTCCATACACGTCGTGCCGATACGCTTCATAATCTGCTGTGGGCTTGTTCCAAATAGTAACTTTGATGAGTGCTTCATCTGCCCCGGTGCGAATCAGCTTTGAGAGGGAAGCATTCTTCCCATGCTTGGTTGCATTCACACCGAGACTGCATTGGAGCGCTTGAAGCGAAGCAGATTTTCCAGACCCATTCTTTCCGGAAATGAAGGTCACGTGGGGGGCAAATTCCATAGTCATGTGATCATGACACATAAAGTCAACCACCTCGATTTTCTTCACATGACCAGGGAGGCCGCGAGTTCTGGTCCCATCATCTTGCCACACGCCATCATCTTGAAATTCTAAGGTCATTGGCTCGGGTGTATCTCCGTTCGATCGTGCCTGACCCACTCCCCCGGATGCCATGTTGCTTGAAGAGTTCTCCTTCTTGTCCGTCAGAGTCCGCGGCTTTTTCCCGACGACACGTGCGTCCACTCTTGACTTCCTCTTACCATGCACTTTGACGGTTTGATCACCAGTCTTCTCGCGAAGATTCGGATCCGTGAGGTCGATGACTGTACCGTCCTCAATGGACGCTTCACCCAACGGAGTCGTAAGCTCTTTCTTCACACCGACAACCTCACCAGCCATTGATGCTCCAAAATACAAACAAACAATAACTTTCTTTAATGTTTATTCCAGGAAAGCCCAAGAGGACATCGGACAGGCTAGGTACACTGCAAACGTTGTTCGTTCGAGCCGGGGTAATAATTCAAACCGGACAGGACCCGAACGTGGAGACTGCAACACCGCTTTGGGACAATCTCCGTTCACAAATGTTTATATTTAGATAGATATTCCCGCAGTACAGCCCATGGACGCTCATACGATGAGAAATCACCGAATTGAATTCCGTTGTTGTTGTTTTTAGAAGAGGGAGATCTCTAGAGATCTGCACGCACGATCTTCCTATCAAGGTGACGAAGCGACCGGATAGGTGTGAGCGAGCACGGTCACTACCACCGGCGCAAGATGTCACTCTGCGAGCGTCACAAGTGAGCACATTCGCAATTTATAACAAACAATGATATCTGCTGCTCGTGTGAACAAGGCTGGTTTTGTGTCTGCCCCATCCGTGGGGAACAGATCACTCAGCGCTTCGAGGATCGCTGCGTGGCAGTCCACTGGTGTGACCAAGCAAGACATCGTATCCGCTGATGGTGGCAGGATGGTCGTCCAAGTCGACAGCCAAAAAGTGCTGCTGACCGTCGTCGACGATGCTGTGTACGCCGTCTCCAATAAATGCACCCACCTCAACTTGCCTCTTGTCGGGAAGACCGCCATGATGCAGGGGGAGATTCGGGACGGATGTATCGTATGCCCGGCCCATGGCACGGCATTCGATGTCAAGGATGGATCCGTCAAGGGCACCTGGTGCCCAAACTTCCCAGACCTGCCGCTGGTTGGTAAGTTGAACAACAATGAGAAGAACCTTCCAACATTTGCCAGCAGGCTCGCAGATTCTGGCATTGTCGAAGTTGATGTGTGATGTCGGTGGGTCCCCTTTGATAAAATAAAACGATTTTTATCATACGTATGTAATAAGGAAAAAACAAGAAAAGTATCATCCGCATTTTCGTACAGCAATGACATCGACGGTGTCGGACATGTTTTGTCGACACGGGGCAGCAGGAGGATTGGCTCGAGAGACCGTGCAAAAGAAAAAGGACAAGATGGAACAAGCTAAGAGGCGAGAGCGTGAAATAAAAGAAGCGAGGAAGATGGAATTGAAGTGGCAGAAAGAAGAGAAGGAGAGGGAACGACGAAACACCTTGGTGACGGTGCGGGAGGAGAGACAGCTCCATCATGATACGAAGAGGGCGCACAAGGAAAAACGCATCCAAGATCGCCGTGAAGAAAGGAGGAACAACGGAATGACGTGCGAGCACGGCATCTGGAAGTGCAAAATCTGCTTTCCGAGAGGAGTCCAGGCCTAGGCGAAGCCTTCTGATTGATCAAGCAGCAAAATAAAAGTGCCGACTTTCATGTAGTTTAACGCCATACTCACACTCTGTATATTATCATATAGGCATGTAAACCTCTCTAATGTCTGCGTACGAACCGCAAACCCACCTTCGAGAGAGACCCATTGACAAAGGTCGCCCTGACTCCGTTGCCATATGTTTCATCGATATTCAGCAATACACGTGTAGTAGAAGTAGTGTGTTGTATGCCTCTCAACCAGATGGGGATTTCGACTACTTTTTTGATCGGTTGGAGAGGGTGTGTCGGAAGAATTGGCGACTGCTTGTGACAAAAGCCCGTGAGGCTCGCATTCATGTTTTCACGTGCGTCATTCAGAGCCTGCGTAAGGATGGCAAGGACAGGGGGCTCGACTACCGGCTTTCGGGCTTTCAGGTTCAACCAGGTTCAGTTGATGCCAGGCCCTTCATACCTGAGCTGGCCCCGCGGGAGAATGAAATCTGCTTGCCAAAAACAAGTGAGTCACATGGTTCTCTTTTGGTATGTATCACTCATTCTTACGCCGTGATGTCTATGTATGTAGGCTCGAGTGTGTTCAACAGCACAAATTTGAACTACCTGCTTGGGAACATGGGTGTCGAGCAGCTGATAGTGTGTGGATGCCTCACGGACCAGTGCATCGATCACGCAGTTAGAGACGCTTGCGATCTCGGATACTTGGTCACTTGCGTGGAAGATGCCTGCGCTACCTTCTCGGAGGAACGACACGAGAATGCTCTCAGAGCTTTTGGTGGATATTGTCGAATACGGACCACAGCCGAGTGTATACAAGAACTGCAAAAAGAATAATAATTACAATGCATGTATCTGTTTACGTTCAGGATGTCTGCATCCCATTCAGCTCGGCCTTGAGTCTCCTAGAGAAAGCATCATCAATCGCTCCGACATCATCATCCCAGTCCTGCTCCCACAGCTCCTCATCCACCTCCTGTTGACTGCTGGTCCACTCTGCAAACAAAACTAGATACCGTCATGATGATATTCGCACCACAGATGGCCATTTCGCGACGCACCATCAACCTCGAACTCTTCGAATTCGTCCTCGTTCTCCAACAGCAAGGCTCCGTTCTCCGCGCGCTTGTCTTCAGCACGTTCGTCGGTACCCATATCTATTTGATGTATATCTAAGTGTTTTCCAGCACGGGTTACTTTCCAACCAAGGAGTCCCGGGGAGTGACGCAGTGATCGTCGAACCCTTTTTCCGCTCCAGTATAGCCAACGCTGGTCCGCACGGGGCTGTACAGTAAACAAAAACTAAATTTATAATGCTATAATTGCTCAGCTGTCCACCCTGTTGGTATTACATGCCAAATGCCACGCGCAAGGGCTCGACAGTGCCTTGACCTATTTAAGGAACTGGCAACACCATTTCTTCGCACTCTTGCAGCAGACGCGCCTACCAGAGCTGCTTCTGAAAACAAATCATATCGTAGAAAAATTGTCCGGACAGCAGGATAGCACGAGTACGGTCGACGGTGTTGTTATCCTTGTATCCTTGTCGCTGGGATCGGTACTGTTTGGGCGAGTCACACGCAATATTCTGCAGTCATTTTAGGCATTATACGTACAATAATACTGGAAGCAAGCTTGTTGTTGGGGAGTTTTCTCAGGTAGAAATCCTTTCTGCGAGGCAACGTGATCCTGAGTCCGACTGTGCGGGAAGGCGACGAGGCGCGAGTTTCGACGGTACCGTAGGTCAGAAACCCGTTTATAAACTATTATTGCACACATTAGATCGCATCTTACATCAGAGAAGGCCAAAGGCCAGACAGCGTGAGTTCAAGTCCACCCACCTTGTCTGTCCAACTGTCCTCCAGGCACCGAGATGGATGCAAATGCTGCCGATACGATGATGCAGGAGAGGAGAACCTCCTCTTCGCAGACAACGAGCCAAACAGTGGACGACACTCTTCCGTACAAGATGGGCAAGTTGACATTGTCTATGGCACAGAGGGAGGGGAAAGAGGCTGTCTGGGAAGGAAAGGTGACATCTGGGGATCCTGCTGGTCCTGAATGTACCATAACGACCTACAGTACAGATAAAGCGTTCCATGGAGATGGTATGAAGATTATTCGATACCAGACATTGAAAGTGGTTGGCAATGGGTCTTTTGGCGTTGTGTTCCAAGCGAAATGTTTGGAGACTGGCGAAATCGTCGCAATCAAAAAGGTTTTTCAGGACAGGAGATTCAAGAACAGGGAATTGCAGATAATTCGAAAGCTACAGCATCCCAATATCGTGCAGCTCAAGCACTGCTTCTACTCGTCTGGTGGCCCTCCTCCAGTGGCAAATTCCAGGTCCCCAAAAGCTTCATCTTCTCAAGGAAACCCTGACGATTTGTACCTGAATTTGGTGTTAGAATATGTGCCAGATACAGTATATAAGATAAACAAGCATTACATACGCGCGGACGAGAGGATGCCGATGTTCCTCATAAAGATCTATGTGTATCAGATGCTGCGATCCCTGGCTCATATCCATGCCCAGGGGATCTGTCATAGAGATATAAAGCCACAGAATTTATTGGTGGATGTCAAGACGCATACTTTGAAGCTGTGCGATTTTGGATCAGCAAAGATTTTGAGGCCAGAGGAATCAAACATCTCGTACATATGTTCCCGCTACTATAGGGCTCCTGAGTTGATATTTGGTGCGGCAAATTACACCCCTTCTATCGACGTGTGGAGTGTAGGGTGCGTTTTTGCGGAGCTGATCCTGGGAAAGCCACTGTTCCCTGGCTCCTCTGGCATCGACCAGTTGGTAGAGATAATAAAGATCTTGGGGACGCCGAGCAGGGAGGAGATTTTTGCCATGAATCCCCACTATACAGACTTCAAATTCCCTTTCATCAATGCTTCTCCTTGGAGCAAAGTGTTTTCCAACAAAAAAGCTTGCAATGATGCAATTGACTTGCTCTCAAGGATGCTGGTGTACGATCCTGCAAAGAGAATCACAGCAGCTGAAGGAATGGCCCACTCTTTTTTCGAGGATTTGCGAGTTCCGGGTGCCACACTGCCGAGTGGGAATCCAATGCCTCCACTGTTCAATTGGACTGACAAGGAACTAGAGTCATTCCCACTGGAGGCAAGAGAGGTGTTGGAGAAGGCAGGAAAGGCAGTTGCAACAAGCTGATGTGGCACAGTCACGTGCTTGTGTTCAATTAAAAAAGCTTGTACGATACCCTAGACCATGTTTTACATGTTATTTTAGATATTGTCGCCGTTGCCAAAGCCAATCTGGGTGTCCTCGCCGCCGCCGCCCATAATGTCTTCTGCGGATCGTTTCTTTTTGTTGCTGTTCGCATCGACTCCAGAGCCAGGAGCTGCTTGGACGGCGGGTTCTTTGCCCTTGTCCGTCGTAGATGGGGCGAGGTTGATCCGCTTCGTCCCTCTTCCCACAACCCCAAGGTCCTTCACTGGGGATGCAATGTTGGATTTGTTCGAACCACCTCCCATGTCCACCCCTTGGGATTTCATCTCCTCTTGATTTCCTGCAGCTGACTTTTGAAAATGCGAGAGAGCTCCCCGGACTGCATCTGCCATGGCAGACTTTTCCCTTGCTTGTGCCTCCAATTCAACCCTCTTGTCTTTAAGATCATCCAATATTCCAGAGACATCCTCAATCTCGGAAGTGTGATCATCCCCACTGGCCTGCAGATTCTGTAACTTTTTGAAGAGAATATCTCGTGCGGATTCCACCTCCACAAGCGCATCCTCTGGCCTCTCGAGAAATTGGAGAGCCATGACCCTCTTGAAGTAAACCTCTGCAGTTCTCCTGTCATCCTCGGGGAAGTTTGCCATCTTTTGATACTTTAACGCATGTTGATAGTCCGTCAGTGCGTTGTCAAAAGCTTCGTTTTCTAAAGCGACATCCCCGAGGAGCACATGAACACTGGCCAAGTCATCACAGTTTTGTTGAGGATCCTTTTCCCAGATTGCTCGGGCAGTGTCCAAATTCTCCCATGCTATCTCAAGGTCCGTCGCCTCCACTTCAGCGTCATTGGAAGGAGCCGCTTCCTCTGGTTGGTGCTCGTGCTGAGCATTCTCAGTCTCCGGCAGAGCCTCCTTGCCCTTGGCATCACCAACAGATGTTTGAACATCCTCCCCACCCGCCCCTGCACTGCCTCCAGCCTCCATTGTGTCCCCAATGGACGTGTGGTTCTCTTTGTCTTCTACATCTTGATGAACATCGGTGTCCAGCTGGGCACCGAAGACGTCTGCATTGTCCTGAGCCTGATACAGCAGCACTGCACCATAGCGATAGTACGAGGAAGCACACTCCGTTGCAAGATCTGCAGACCAAATTCAACACACACATCGGTCATACTATGTTCATTCAAAGAACCAGATTGCCTTGCCTCGATGGCTTTCCATGCGTTCTCGTTCGTTCCAACACACCTCCATACCGAGCAGTCCGTGCTCGCAGCACTTGGGCAAAGATGTCTGCTGCCATTTCGAGCGCATTTGCCTGCAAAACCAAAATCCCGGGATCAATTTCAAAAGCATTTCAAGTGTTCCGCCATGCTATCGACCGCTACCTTGATGCACGCAACACCGGTGTTGAATAAAAACTGGGTCTCCTCCACCGTCTTCCCCACAGCGGCGTTTCCCGCTCCGCTAGGACCGGCCTGATCAGCCATAATTTCGAATATTATCTGGAACAGGCTCCTGCTTCGACTATACGAAGATTCGTTAGATTTGTTGCCCTGCGCGTTAACAACTTTGTTGCCCGGCGCACTTGCCTCTCGTCACCCTTCGAACTAGATAATTGATATTAAATAAACATTTATAGGAATTGTCTATACACCTGTGCACCAAGGATAAGACCCACCCGTCAAATTTCAAATTTTTCAGGAAAAGTTTCCAAAGAAATCTTCGTCCACCTCCTCGGCCGCTGCCACGTGAGCATTGTACGTGTCCATTTCCTCCACAGACACTCTTCTTTGGCTTGCTCTGAATAGTCTGGGAGAGCTCTCCCGTCCCATGTACTCCGAGAGCCCGTGCAGCCACCATGAAGCACTGCCATCTGCTGTTGATTGGTGAACTGGCCCATACTCTTTTGCTACTAGCTCCAGCGGGCTGTCTGATCCCAGGAAACCAAACGATGCCAGAAAATTTTCTAGGTCTTCAACCGTCATGCTTGGCATTTCCCCCAGAATGAGAGATTCAAACGCAGCAGCATTTGCCATCTCTGCAAACAAACAGTCCAAAGCTCTCCTCGATACCCCCATAGACCGTATCCCTTGAAGTCCCCAGACCGATAATCGATCGCCCCTAAATCCTTTCGAGATCAGCGAATCGTGCAATGATGTCTCGCTCGACTCGAAGTCATGGTCAATCCTTCTCAACAAACACCCTGGAGGGACTTTTGCACCCTGCGCTCTGAGGATGGCTTCCGCCCTTTCATGTACGTGCCCTAAAAACAGAGATTGGATATATGGCAATTGAGTATTCAACCCCGCTCATTCCAGAAAAAACAAACATGACGCACCAGGAGCAACCAGATAAATTACTGTTCCCAAGGGCCAGGGAATCCTCGCAAACCTCGTGCACATCCCATCCCCGACAAGGACAACCTGCTTGTATTCTTGATCTCGATTTACATTTACCATGTTGGCTATGTTGTACACAGATGTGTCCACAAACTTGCTGGCCAAAATATCAAAAGAATCACTTGCAGTCATGGACCCCTGATCCTCATCAGCAACATGCACCTGCAGCAGACAAGCTCAGTTGAGTACAAAGCCACGATGTTAGTCTGTTGGAGCAGCACATCACGCACGCTAGCGGCCAGATCCTGAGCATACGCATCTGAGAAGAGGGAGTCTTGGGGAGACGTGGTCAAGGTTCGCAGCCACGCCAGTCTGCCAGCCTTTTGAAGATAGGTGCCATCTGAATTATCTGAAGATTTAACTAAGACTCTAGAATTCTTGATTTTGTTGGAGAGTGCGTGGAGCGCAACAGGGCGACCTCCCAGTTCTGAACACCGTGGGACCCCCTGTCGATGCAGAAATGTGCATTCGAGCATTGCCATGGCGCGAGAATACCTCGTATAGAAATATCCAAAAAGATATTCTCCCACTGCCTCGCGGTTTGGCATTCCATGATGAATGGAGCGGGCACGTACCCAACTTGATGGGCCACCATGCGCCAATCGTGACGAGTCGCCCCTAATTTGGCAGTCATAGTGCGCCACATTCAGACTGGTGACGTCACAAGAAAGCTTTTCATGATATTGGCAATGTGCAGAGACAAAATTGGCTTCAGACACTCTGTGTGAACAGCAATGGACGGTCGCATTCAACAGGCCCTCTGCTGCTGCCGAGCGCCTGCTGTCGTTGGGTGGGCCCCACGCCTGGGCAAGGTCGCAAGATTGCGTCACAGAGGAACAAGGAGTTTCACTGGCAGAGTCACATTTGTGAATCCCAACAGGCACATGAGCAGGTTTTCGACTCGCACAGTCCAGGCCTCCGTGGACGAGCGACCAGAGAGCTCGACGGACGGAGACAGCGACATTGAAATGAGGGAGTTGCCTGAGGAAGAGAGTCACAAGGATAGAAATGGCCTTTTCCGCCGCCTAGCCAATGCGCTCGCCTCCAGATTGCCTTTGAGCCTCCCCAGCAGGGCTGTGTATGCCCTGGGGAAATTCCTGTCTCTCAGAGTCGTGAAACTCGGCATATTCTTCACGCTAGGACTAGGTATATCTTTCATGGGCCACGTAAGAGCTCGTCAAGCCGGTGGATCGTCCCGCAAGCTTCCTCAGGAAGTGATTTACAGCGACTTCCTGAACCTGGTCAACTCTGGCAATGTCAGAGCAGTCCGTTTCGAAGAAGGCAGCGGACGGCTTTTATTCGACGTCATCAGCTCGACAGAGGATTCTACCACATCGGATATCGCCGCTGGAAGGAAGTCAATGAGAAGGGTTCCAAGGCAGTTTTTCACCAGACACCTGCCCGACCCGCAGCTGATCACCACGCTCCGGGACAACAACGTAGAGTTTGGGACAGTGAAAGCTGCATTGAGCACTGCAATAAGTAAGATTATATTGACAGCCTTGGCACTTTGGGTCCCGCTGGTTCCCATGTTCATCATAATGCGCAGATTTCTGGAGGGCCGTAATGGTGGCTCTCAGAGGAAGAAAAAGAAGGGAGTCCAGCGAGCACCTCGTGTACGATTCTCGGACGTGGCTGGCGTGGATGTAGCAAAACAGGAGTTACAAGAGGTGGTTGCCTGTCTCAAGGATTCTAGCAAATTCACAAGGGTGGGTGCCAAGCTGCCCTCTGGTGTGCTGCTGTGTGGGCCTCCTGGCACAGGAAAGACCTTGTTGGCAAAAGCTGTTGCTGGCGAAGCCAACGTTCCGTTTTTGGCAGTGTCTGCATCCGAGTTTGTGGAGCTTTTCGTCGGTCGAGGTGCAGCAAGAGTCAGGGAGCTGTTTGCAGAAGCCAGGAAACAGTCTCCATGCGTGATTTTTATCGACGAATTGGATGCAATCGGTGGGAAACGAGGCGCTGGGCTAAACGAAGAAAGGGATCAGACTTTGAATCAATTGCTCACGGAACTGGATGGATTTGAAGGCCGCCCAGGTATTGTCCTACTCGCTGCTACCAACAGGGCAGAGGTGTTGGACCCAGCGCTCCTGAGGCCAGGAAGACTCTCAAGAAAGGTGAACGTAGACTTGCCAGACTTACAGGGTAGAGCCAGTATCATGATGGTCCACTTACGAGGAATTCCCATAGAGGGTGGGTCGGAAGGCATGGTGCGAGCAGCGGAACTCGTCGCCCGGCTGGGTGCAGGATTTTCTGGGGCAGACCTAGCAAATGTGTGTAATGAAGCAGCATTCTTGGCCGCCAGGAGGGGAGCCGAATCGGTTTCCCTGGATGAATTAAGCGAGGCAGTGCTTAGAACCCGGTTTGGGGTGAATGGAACTCAATCGCAGGTACCGTCGTGGAGCAAAAACCTGCAGCGATGGTTTGTGGACAGCTTGTTGGGTGAAAAGCAAAACACCGTGAGGTCACAGCCTCTGGGATCCTAACGGTTACTGTATTTTATTTACAAATTCATTCATTCATTCATTCATGTGTGTATTCGTTCAATTTAAAAATGGTATGATACCTTGATGGATGTCTACAATGAGAAAAATTTCCACATTTCTAGACACGCATGATGCAGATGTATGTGGCGTTTTGCGAGGACCGAGAGATCTTTCGCATATCCACCCCCAACATAGCCCGCCACTGGAATATCGTGGCCAAGGCACGTATCTATGACAGTCATCTCGCGGCGCATCAGGCCGTCATCGGTTAATCCAAGCTTGCCAAGTTCATCATCGCAATGTGTGTCTACTCCAGCATCAAAGAGGACAATGTCAGGCTTCTCCCTCTGCAGCAGGCGCGGCAACGTAGCGCTCAAAATTTGCAAGTACTCTTCATCGCCGCAACCATCGCGGAGGGCGATGTCTAGATCCGATCGTTGCTTCCTCGCAGGAAAATTGTTCATCGCGTGCATTGAGAATGTGAATATTCGATCGTCCCCTTCGCACAAACTGGCTGTGCCGTCCCCCTGGTGAACATCCAAGTCGACTATCAAGACTTTCTTTACCCGTTGACAAGCCAGCAGATACTTTGAGGTGACTACCAAATCATTCAGGATGCAGAAGCCTGACCCAAAATCTTTGAAGCCGTGATGGGTTCCACCAGCGACGTTGCACGCTAGGCCATGGGCCAGAGCGAGCTCAGCTGTGAGCATGGTGCCACTAATTTCGGCACGAGTCCTGTCTATCAGCATCTGCGTTTTGGTTTGGTCCCCGAAGCCAATGCGCCGAGTCCTTTGGGCATCCAGCGAGCCGTTCAAAAAGTGCCCCACATATTCTGGACAATGCGCCAGCTCCAAGATATCCTTATCGACGAGTTTATCTGGAATATGCACCTGATCCATGGTAATGAGCCCGTCAGATAGCAGCGTATTAAAAATCTCTCGAAACACCCCCATGGGAAACCGGTGGCCAGGACGGAGTTGAGGAGCCGAGTACAGCCGATGGTACACAATGGGCAGCATCATCATTGATCCTACATCTTCTTCATTCAGCAGACTGAATCTCGCAAGAGAGCTTGGAAACTCTGTTTATCGCATAAGAACAACGCCCTGGCCATGGCCATGAACAACGACACACTGTGATGTGTGAACCCTACCCTGTACGGTCATTGGCCACCGTCGACTGGGAAAACGCGTAGGCAAGTGTTTCCATCTTGAATGTGTGTGAATACTGCTCAAGTCGCCAGCAGTATTGAATAAAATACAAGTCGCATTTGATTCATTCATGTGAAGCCCCTGGTTATTCAAGGAAGATTCAACCTCGAGTCTGGACCTCTTGAATTTGAGTCGTAGACCCATGTCTCTTCGGTGAGATGAAGCGACGTTGTTCGCGTGGATAGGGGAATTTTTGTCGGGTTTCATATAGCATGTTCTGCTCGTTCAAGGGCGAACGAGTCTTCGTGACGTGGCTGGTCCTACTGGTGACAACCACTCCACATAATTGGGCTGTTTGCAAAGTACGCCACTTGGTGCTCTCTTTGTCGATATTGAACTGCCACTGAGAAATTTCAATCTTGCCTTGCAGAGTACCGACATGGATGGGTCAGGCAGCCTGCTTGTCCAGGTGACTAGGAACTATGTGCAAGCAGATTTGGAAGCAGGCCAGACCACGTTGGGCCTCCTGTTGAATGGATACCATCCACAAGAGGACCCAGTCAGAGTGACAGTGAAGTGGTCTAAATTCGGTCACAAAGGTCCTTCTAATATAGAGACAGTCGAATGGGACAGTGGCTCGCTTTCGGCAACCAAGAATCTGACCCTCCGCTACAATGTGTCTTTGTTGGAGAACCCTCTAGAGGACTTTATACGAGCGGAGATTGTACATGCGTCACGTGGCCGCATTGATGAATCACGCGGATCGACTATGGTGGGCCTTGCGAAGGAGGAGGACCTTCCAGAGTTTGCGGTGGCATCTGGAGAGGTCATTGCTGCTGGAGAGTCTGCCAACCTTTCAGTTCACTTGGTGTCGGGGAGGGTGTTTGGTGACAAACCCGCACTCATCGCCTATGCATTCAAAGCCCTGAGAGATCCCAATATGGAGAAGTACTTTCCGGAGATCGTGCCGACGAATGGCATCCTCAGTTTTGTGCCTGGAGAAACTGTGAAGTACATTCCCTTGCCTGTAGAGTGGGAGAGTGTAGCTCCCGAGGCTCGGTACCACATCGCGATGCGGATCTATCCTGTATTCAAGGCAAAGGTATCGAATCGAGACCCAGTGGTAGCAGTCCACCTCCTCGGAACAGCCAGAGGTGCCTGTCCACCAGGATCATCCTTGGGGAAGACAAATGAAGAAGCAAAGGAGTTGGTGGTGAAGAGCCTGATCCGTGTGCACTCTGAGCAAGACAACTCGGAAGAAAACTCGAACGTGGCAATCGCCCTGTATGATAGGGATGGTTCCTCGATTCCACTGTTCAAGGAGGAATCTGCGAGCTCGAGCAGGCTTGGCGCATTGGTAGAGAACAGGATGGATGCTGTTTGGGTGTGCATTGCCTCTGGGATGAAGCGGCAGTTGCAATATAGAGCATATACATCAGTTAAAGATATGACGTCTTCAACATGCCCCAAGAGTATGGCCAAGTTTTCCAGAAGTCAGGTTGCAGGATTCAGGGTGACACTGCCAGTAGGGCAAACCCAGTTTCGCATTCACAGCGAGGACAGGCTGGCAATCAGCATACTGCGACAGGGAGACGTTCGTCACACCCTCCTAAGGGCGTTGAAAATTCATCCTTCTCAGGGCGAGCCTTTCTTGGCGTGTGATTTAAAGCAGGATGGCGGTGCAACAAAGCTTTTGTACCATCTGAAAAGTCAGTACCGAACAACTCCGGAGTGTGTTCCAGGTAAGGAATTTGCCAGATAGACGACCTTTGCCCAGCCTTTTCGTCTCGCCACTTATTTTTTTATTCTTTTTTGATCATCGCAGGTGAAGCCATGAACGTCGTATTGCATCACGGAGCCGAGAATGTTCGGATACAGCCAGAACTTTTGGTGCCAAACGTGCCCAGCATCAGGATTGAGATGAATGGCCAGGTTGTGACACAACATCACGCCAGAACAGAGGATAGAATATCATCCCATGCATATCCTGAAGAGGATGAACAGCACATGAATAGTGGGTCTGTGTCAACAGAGGCCTACATCATGACTCTACCAGCTGGATATGAGATACCAGTGGATGTGGTGGTGTTTGGTGAAGACGGCACAACGTCATCGAAATACACACTCGTCCTCAAGAGGGAGCCTCTGAGCGATAGTAGCTTGATTCCCTATTCGTCCAGCATCCCCACGCATCCAAACCTGTCAAGCATCATTGCAGGGGTGGATGGCTTTGCCCAGTGCCAAGGATGTGCTCCTGGGTGGTACAGTTTTGAAGTGGATGCTCAGACGTGCAAGCTGTGTCCTCCTGGCACATTTGCAGAAGAAAATGGATTCGAATGCGTTCCCTGCGCCAAGGGAACGTATTCTGTATCTTGGGGATCAAACAGGTGCAAGCACTGCATCGAGGGCACAGTTGCAGCCACAGTGAGGTCCACCACGTGTTCCTTGTGCCCTGAGAGCGTGACGACGAATGGAGATGGCCAGTCAGCATGTGATGTTGCGGTAGGGTCGATGGACATGTCGTCTCGATATGCTGTCATGATTTACGTCACCGTACACGTCAGCGGCATTGACGAAGATGCCATCATTTTGAAGGCTGGAGTGGATGCTTCGCCGCACAGAGTGCTTTCGAATTTGATCAAGAGTGACATGGTGAAGGCTTTCAACACGTCGAAGTCGGCAGTGAACATCATGAGCGTTCGGAGGATGCCTAATAGCCATTTTGAGGCCAACGTGTCGACCTCCTTGCCAGTGTACATTCCACCATCGGCGACAGAGGAAGACATATCCGCAGCGCTCGAGATTGAAAAACTGTCGGCAGACAGCCCCCTCGAGCTCCTGGAAAGGGATCCGGATGCATTCTTCGGAAGGACGACAGAAATACTGAATGTTCATGTGGAGTCCACAGACGTGCGAACGGAGGACCATTTCCCTGAAGCCAGAAACAGTGGGTTGATGATTGGTCTTCTGTTTACTGGTATAGTGTGCCTACTGGGTGGTATATCGCTTCTCTTCGGCGCCATAAGGCGGCACCGCCGTGGCAAGGCAATCGAGAGAAGCGCTTTGCTGGGGTTGAACTTCCAGCACAGCTCTGCATGAAAGTAGCATCGTTATTATTAGACAGGGGTATTGTTGTAATAAAAGTTAAAGCTAAAGTGGCCATCTCCTGCTTTCCTTCTTCCCCGACGACGCAAGGTGAGCTTGGCCGAGGTGGACAGTTTGGAGAAAGTCGCCCGAAGACACGCGGTTCTTCTCCGACTTCTTCTGTGTTGTTTCGCTGTACATGAGTACAGCAAAGAAACAAGAACCTATTCCACATGATGTGTTCACGAAGAATGGATCAGCCCCGTTTGTCGTTTTCCACGGAGAGCAAAAGTCTTTTGTGTCGTATTCTTCGGTCCAGAGGATCAATGGATCGAAGCATCGTGCGTCTCCTCTGGTTGGGGTCAGAAGGGGGCTTTTTCGACGCTCGTGTCCGAAAACTGTCCACTTTTATCCTGTGGTCGTCTTTTTTTATCGTGTCTTTTTACGGACGAAAACACGACGAGCGTTTTGCTTTTGAAATTGTGTCTCCGGTCGAATGGATCACAGGAGCGGACACTTTAGTTTTAGTGACCGTGGCTAAACTAGCGAGCTCAAAGAGCACTACCAAGCTCTCTTTTCCTCTGCCCCATATATGTTGCCGGGCAGCACTACAACTCCTCTGTGTACATATCGCTGTTACATGGTTTATGTGTCCACAAGGTTGCGAGCCGACAACAGATACTCCTCTCAACACGCATTTGTGGCATTCGTGCTCTTCTTGGCGCAACACACTCGCTGCCACCCGCCTGCTTGAGCTTGGTTTTGTTTTTTATGCCGTCTCATTGATTTGATTCAAAAGTATTGCAATATCAATCAACGATTCGTGCAGAAACCCGCCAGGAGAAAGAGAGGTCCTGGACGTCGTGGCTCTGTCCACTGTGACTGCCAAGGCATTCCCGTGAAACGGTTAGGAGCCCCTCTCTGTGAATGTAGCCATACGTGGGTCGTATGATGGACTTATTAGGGGTCTATGGATCATATGAATGGCCCCTCTTGCCCATGGGCGACAGCTCTGGAGGCCCCTTCCTCCTCCTCCCAGCCAATGTGACGCGAACGGAATTGACGACGACCAACTATGTTTTTACTGGGGACTTTCGTTCCTCACGGTGTCGGCAGGACGTTTTTTGCAAGTATAATAATCCCATATTCAACAATTGTACACCAAACTGATCAATACATACATTCCCAAGTACCCCAGTGTTTTTCGTGCTGTAATTGAACACAATAAAAAATTGTGACCAAAAAAAAATTGATCAGGGGCTCGAACCCTGGACCACCGTCGCTCCTTTTTATTGTTCCCATTTACGGAGAGAAAAGAGGAGTAGAGTTGAGTCAGTGACTTATTCTACTACTACTACTACTATCCAACGGGTCGACGGACCGGACCATTGTGCTATCCGTGATGGTGCCAAAAATCTCCACCGCTGGTGTCAGAACTGTCCACTTTTGTCGCGTGGTCGCCTTTTTTTATTGTGTCTTTTTACGGACGGAGACGACGAGCGTGCCAAGCGTGATATCTCCGGTCGAATGGATGCCAGGAGCGGACACTGTCAGTGAGACCAACACACAGACTCCACTCCGCTCCCATCAAGTACTCCTACGACTCTCAAGTAATAAACATCATTATTAATCTGTAATCTGTTACATGGTTTATGTGTCCACAGTTTTGCGTGGCGACGACAGATGCTCGCAATTAGCAAGCTTGGCTTTTGTTGGCATTCTTGGCAACACTCACAACCATTCGCTTTCTTGAGGTTTGGAGTAGTCTGCCGTCTCCTTGATTTGATTCAGCGGTGTTAGAATAATCAAAAATCAACAATCGATTCATAGAGAAACCCACCAGGAGGAGAACCTTGGCCCTCCAGACCTGTCGATGGCATTCCCGTGAACCTGTTGTGGACCCCTTTCTCACTCTCTCTCTTTCTCTCTGGACGTGGTGGTCATACGCTAGTGGTAGATTTGGTTCATTGTGAATGTATACAAATAATCAGCGTGGCCCTTCGTGACAACTGCAGGCTTCCTTGTCCCAACAGCCGTGACGCGAACGGAATTCATGTTGATAGGACACTCAACGCATTGACAAATGGGACTACCCCTGTATCAATTCACTATATACATCATGAGGATCATATTTAATGCCAAATATGGTGCTCTGACTTTTTTCTACTCGTTGCACTACCTCGGTCGCAGAAGTGTCATGGCCCATGCCAGTAGGTCGGGTTGGTATGGCCAAGGTCTTTTCTACCTCCATTGCTGAAATGCTATTGTATGCTATGTATGCAATCATCGTGTGTCATCATGGTGGTTTGGCAATGTATGTATACACTCTAAGGCCATGGATGCACGGTCCACATGGCGGTCCACGTGGGTCCATCCGAGAGCAGATGGACCACTGTGTAGCATGTGGACATCCATCCCTTCTTTCATTCCTCGCGGTGTCAGCAGGGCGTTTTTGCAAGTATAATAATAATGGCATGTTGAATGCAATTGTTGGAACACTAGAGCGATCGATACACACTCCCCAAGTACCCTGTAATTGTAACACAATAAAAAATCGTGACCAATGCCCAACTTGCCCAACTTGCCCAACTTGCCCAACTTGCCCAACATGCCAAAATTGCCAAACTTGTCGCGTGGTCGTCTTTTTTTATTGTGTCTTTTTACGGACTAATATCACGACGAGCATTGTTGAAATTGTCTCCGGTCGAATGGATGACAGGAGCGGACACAGTTCAGTGAGAGAGCCACAGGGTTGAACAAGCTAGCGTGCTCTTGGCACAACACCACCCCACTGTGCCACCCTCCTGCTTGGTTTTCTTTCTTCTGTCGTCTCCTTGACTTGATTCGATACTACTGTTTTTAGATGGTGGAGTAACAATCAACGATAAATACTGAAACCTACCAGGAGAAGAGGTTCCTCGACGTCGTGGCATGTTGCCGTGAATGGCTGGGGTGGACAGTTGTCTCCCTCTGTAGCCATGCGCTGGTGTTATACTATCAAAATTGATTTACTAGTTATGAATGCATGAATCGTCTTCATGGCTCTTCTTTTTCTTACCCTCCTTGGGGAGCGACTCCCAAATGCTGCGATGCGAGTGGAATTGACGACGGTATATAGTAGGATATTCTATGGTAAAAACTTAGAACATTAGATCATGTCGCGATGCCAAATTTTGGATGCGTCGAATATTGCGGTCCCTTGCGTGATGATGTCCCAGATACAGTGGTGGCAATAACACATGGGTGACGCATGCTTGTTCCAAATTCACAGACTGATTTCGCATCACGAGGTATGATGACGCATCCTGTGAGGTATGCTGTGCCTCCTCCTCCCAGTTGGGGGACAGTGACGGCAATATTGAGGGGCATTGAATTATATTTATTCCTTCTATGACGGTAGATAGATCTTACCAGGCGATAGTCTGCCCCTAGTATGGACAGTGCATGTTGTAGGCCTGTGGTTGTGGAGTGCAACCTCTGGGCCTCTTGTGGTGAACCTCCCCCATTGTTTGTCGTCGAACGTTGCTCTTTCGCTCTGTGCTTCTCGCTCTTTTTTCTTTGTTTTTCCTTTTTCGAAAAGATGGATCGATTTGTCCTGCGAGCCTGGCGCGTGGCTTCTTCTTTTTTCTTCTCTTGCCTCGGTTTGGGGCTTCGCCTGCTGTTGCAATCATCTTTTCAACTCCTTTTCTTGTTGCTTGGCGGTCATTTGAATCTCGACTATTCGACACGGTGTCAAATACTAGTGGAGCCCCATTCAACAACCAACCTATTGGTGAGGGTGACCTCACCTCCTTTCTTCTGTCACAGTCTCTTTTTGTATTGTTGTTCCAATCAATGTTGACGACTGGTAAACAAACGCATGGGAATACATTCTGTTTGTTGTTGTGTAGCAGAGAAGCCTTTCTTTTTATTTCTGTAGTTGTAGCTCCTACATTCATTCATCCAGGTCAGAGCAGATCTTGTGATGGCCACATTCCCTCGTGTCTGCTGGACAGACAACACCTATCATTTCAATCCAAACCAGATTGATTCGACTATACAACTTTTGTTCTTGTACTGTTATACAAGGATACGACAGACTACTAGAAATATTGCTCAAAAAGCAGCCGCGTGTCAGGACAGCAGGGGGTGTTGCATGATTTTCCTCCAACAGATCTCTGTGCAGCAGATGTGTGTGTGTCCACCTCCATCCTATATTCACATGTTGTTCTACTTACCATACGATAGAATAGATGGATTAGAACACTTTTTTTTTTTTTTATTCGTGTTATTGTTGTGTTTTCTGAATCCACGAATCAGTGTGTGTATGGAGCTGTTTTGCTGTTTTGTTGGTTGAGTCTGTGGACGGTGGGTGAGCACACATTGTGTGCTATTGCTACTACTACTACTCTCTTCGTTGTTTCTACCTCTCGGGCAGCAATGGCACTAATTATTGTTGTTATTTAGTAGTCGTAGTAAACCAACAGTAATAGTAGAGAAGAAGAAGAACAAAAGGTGTAGTAGTAGAGCTTTTCTTTCTTCCAAGTCTCCCTCTTATAGGGAGGGTAGATAGACTGAAGGCATCGGTCCGACGTAGTATTGGACCGATCGGTGAGGTCGGCCTTCTAATTTTTTTCAGGCGTGTCCATCCGTAAATGAGGACAATAAAAAAGGACGACCATCAAAACCGCACGCTTTAACCGCTCGGCCACACTCAGCGTGCTTTTTTCATCTTCCATCACAAGGGAGGTTTGACCGATGATATCATCGGGATCTTCGTGATTCACAGCTCTCCCCATCCAAGACCTCTTCTGATGGGAGTCTGGATACGGAGCACACACAGGTGGAGGAGGATAGAGCTGTGGAGCAGTCTTTCTTTGCTGGGTAAAAAACACGACGAGATCTTCCCATTTTTTCAACGAAGCGTCGCATTTATATGCCACCCTAATTACAGCAACACATGAAATCAACTGAAGGAAGCATGCCATGCATGGTGATGAGATTGAGATACTTGTTCCAGCAATGGTGCAATGTCACTCGAGTGAGCTTGCCACAGACTGGTTCTTGGTTGTTGTTGTTGTGAAGGAGACGATCTTTTTCATTCATTTTCTTGTTTCATCTCTCTTATTTATTTTTTCTTTTCATATACTTCTTATTATACCTCTCTCCATCTCATATGTTGTCTGTGTAGGGCAGCTCCTGGTTCTGCTTCTGGTGTCTACGAGACTTCTTGTCTGTTCTGTCCTGTTATTATTGGTTGTTATTGTTGGCCGTGTAGATTGTTTGTTGTGCATGTTATTATCGTTATGACGACTACTACTATTATGAGATATTTACTTTCTTTTGATTGCTTTGCTTTGTTGGTGTGTTCTCTCGTGTTATAGCAGTAGTGACAGTAGTGGTAGCAGAGCTTGTGGAGTGTGGTGTCCGAGTGGAGGAGTTGTTTCACGTGGTGTGCGAACGCTTTGATGAGTACAGCTGCTTTTTATTTATACAACACCCTTCTTCTTCTTTTGATTGGCTTGGTTGGTATCTTTTTTGGTGGTGGTCCCAGTCAAGTCAAGGAAGGGGTGGTGATGGGAAGATCGCCATTCGTCTTCTTGTTGGGAGATGCCCCCTCTTTTTCTTCAGACATGTGGCAGCAGACCACTGTTTGTTTTGCACTGGGTGTGCGACGGTTTTTTTTAATGATGGCCGCTTATTATTATCATTATTTTTATTCTTCTTCTTCTTCTTCTTAATACTTACTTAATATTGTGTCCTTCTGCTGCTGTTGTTGTTGTTGTGAAGAAGAAGAAGAGGAAGACAGAGATTCTTTTCATTCTTTGATCTTTAATTATTCTTTCCATATATATACAGTGTTATTATTATACCTCATATTATCATATCTCATATGTTGATAGTTATGTTGTTTGTGGGTCTTGTTGTTGTTGTTGTTGTTGTTGTTGTGTGTGAGACTCTATGTCTGTTCAGTTCTGTCTGATATGTTGATTGGTTGATTGCTATTATTGTGGCAGCGTCCATACTGCCTCGTCACTCTCGTGTCGTTGCCAAACAACACAGAGCGTTCAACCTTGACACGCAGTGAGGTTGGATAGAAGAGGATGGAGTAGAATACCAACCAATGTACAGAGGGTTCTCCCGTCCTTCACAACAAGATAGTAGTTTGAATTGTGAAGGAAGTTGTTGTTACATATGAGAATACATGTTTTCTCAATATATGAATTACATTACTCAAATGGACCATGATTGTAACAGCATGTCTCTCTCTCTCTCTCTCTCTCTTAGGGATGTTGACGAGGGATCTCCTCCTCTCCCACAGGGACGTCGCAGCTCTACCCTGCTCCAATTATAGTATAGCATAGCATCGTCGTATATATTGTTGTTGTGCATGTCATAATGATTCTTTCCCTACTAGACTTTTTCTTTTGTTGTTGATTTTTTCTTTGGATTTTGTTGGTTGTCTCTTGCTGTAGTAGTAGGCGTAGTAGGAGTAGCAGCAGCAGCAGCAGTGCTTGTGGTGTGCCGTGTCTTTTGTGGTTGTCGTTGTCTATATAGTAGTAAGGGTGTTTATTATATAGTAGTAGTTATAGTAGTTATTCTTCTTGATATTGTGTTGTTGTTGTCTATATTCTTGTTGTTTTGGTGGTGTTTTGGTTGGTGTGTTTTTTTTGGTTAGGGTATTTTGGTCTTTTTGGTGCGTGTTTTTTTGTGCTATATTTTGTCTTTTTTGGATTGATTATTATTTTTGGGTAGTTTACTATTTGTTTTATTTAGAAATTGTGTTTATTTTTCTGCGACTGTGGTGGAAGTGGTGTGAATATGTGGTTATATACCCTCATTACCCTCATCGCCAAAGAACGACGTAGGCACAGGGTATAAGGGTATAGGG